>JAAALK010000079.1:37425113-37804240 GCA_019279435.1 Zizania palustris | reverse complement strand
TGGCATCTGGAATGTGACCTATAGTCCCTTCTTCATTAGTTACAGTCACTTTTCTCTGGGCACATTCTATCACTCCTTGGTGTTTATTAGCCAATCCATCCCCAGAATGAGATCCAAACCTTGACATTCTATTAGAATGGGGTCGGCCCAAAATATCGTGCCTTGGATATCTACCCATACCCTTGGGCTAAAGGAACATGCGAGGGTTTGCTTGCCCGGGTGGCTATCAATACTGGCCTGGGTAGTTCACTTATGTCTAGGGCATTATTTTCCAAAAAGCAGTTGATATGAAGGAGTGGGTAGCTCCGGTGTCAAATAATACCACTGCAAGCGATGAATGAACCATAAACTTACCCATGACAATCTCCGGTGCGGCCTGGGCTTCTTCGGCGGTGACGTGGTTCACCTTGGCGCGGACGGCGGGGTTGGAGGCGACGCCTTGAGCACGCTTGGGATGAGGGCACTGATGGGAGTAGTGTCCCTCCTGGCGGTAGTTGAAGAATACTACATGCTTGCCATGCCTGTCTCTCAGAACTTCCGGCTTCTTGGCCGGGGCAGCTAGGGCGGTTGGTGCGGCGGGAGCGGGACGAGGTTGGCTGGCTCCGGCATTGGCGGCTGGTGGCGCCGGACGATACACTGGGCGGGGGTGGTACTGCTGTGCTGGTGGAGGCGGAGCAAAACGGGGTCTCTAGGCCATGCCCTGGTTTTGCCGGAAGGCAATCATCCGCTTCTTCTTCAGGTCGACCTTATTCTGCTGGGTCTCCTGCATGATAGCTTTGTTCACCAACTTTTGGAAGTTGGCGGAGTCTCCGGAGATAAGCTGTAGAGACAGCTCATCCTTCAGTCCCCGGAGGAACTTGGCCTGTCTGGTCGTATCTATACGGACCTCCTCAGGTGCGTACCTGGCCAGACGGTTGAACTCGTGTAGATATTCTGTGACAGACCTGCTCCCCTGCTGCAGGTCTCTGAACTCTTGTTGCTTCTGGGCGATGATGCCGTCGGGGATGTGGGCGGCACGAAAGGCGGCCGAGAACTCTGCCCAAGTGTGGGCGTGGCCCTCGGGCAGAGTCTCACGATGGTTGTCCCACCACTCGGCGGCGGGACCATGAAGCTGGTGGGTGGCGAAGGCCACCCTCTCCTGCTCAGTGCAGGCAAGCAGATCGAGCTTCTTCTCGATAGCTCGCAACCAATCCCCAGCCTCCATGGGGTTGGTGGTGCTCGAGAAGGTCGGTGGGTGGACTCGGAGGAACTCCGAGAGCTGGGACGTGGGAGCGGGAGCTAGCGTGGCGGGTCGGGGCAGCTCGGGCTGTTGGTGGAGGCGGAAGAGATGAGCCCGCTGCTGCTGCATCTGACTCAGAAGGGCAGAGACCAGCTGGTTTTGTGTGGCCACCATCTCGGCCAGGGTGGGGTGGTTGGCAACCGGGGCTTGCCTTTGCCCGGTGGCTCCCCATTGTGGCAGGTTGCCACTATCTCCTCCATTCTGAGGAGCGTCGGAACCCTGGGTGTTGGTCATCCTGGAGTTTTCAAAGTAGACATATTTATTTTAGTGATCTTCTTCATATTTTATTTCAAAAGGGTACCGTTCTTGCGGTTACATTTATTTATTCTTCATTCATGCCTTATGTTTTGACATGAATGCTAATACAATCAAGCAAAATGAAAATAACAATCAATCGTAATACTACGTCTACGGCAGCTCGGGGGACGGCTCAATCTCGGGCTCGTGGGAGACGGTCGGTATCGAGGAACTGGATGGTCCGGTGGGTGGTGCGCTGCGGGAGATCCTCTTGGGTCTCACAGTAGGGATCTGAAGGGGTTTCTTCCTGCGAGGCGGAAGAGGCGCGATCTCCTCAATGTCCTTCTTCAATTCCTCGATCTGGTAGCGGAGCTGTGGGTTGGTGGCGACACGCTGCCGAAGGAGCTCATTCTGGCGCCGTAGCTCCTCTGCCTCGGCAGCCAAACGATGTCCCTGCTGGATGCGGCGACGAAGATCTCCGTTCTCATGGTTCAGATCCTCGGAAGAGTGTCGGTAAAAGCTGATGGTGTCGCGCTGTCCATTGGCGTCCTGCAGTGCCTCGTAATGAAGATCATCCATGGCCTCCAACAAGCGCATGGTATGACCAATCGCAGAATGGCGCTGGGAGAATGTGCTGACGAAGACACTGTGGGGACTCCCTGGGGTGTGAAGAGGCACGAAGCGAAAGTCCGTGTCGTAGAGCTCGCTGTCGTAGATCATCCGGAGCTCTGTGAGTGCCTGGAGAGCAGTGCGCTGGCTGGCAACCAGGAAGGTAGGTCCTCCTCCGCGGTAGGTGTGAGCTGTCTGAGGGGAGGGCTGGACGACGACGGTGACCTCGCAGAAGCTTTCTTCCTCGTCGGGGAAGACTCCATGGTACATCGGCTCATGCTCAAATCCGAGGAAGCTGACGAGCATGCGCAGCTCGCGAACGAATCCGGCCTCATCACGAAGGTTCCCAGTCATGGTACGGACCGGCATCTACAAAAGAGAGAAAGTTTTTGTGAAAATCTCGGAAGATGAGAGGATAGGCAGTGTTTGTAAGAAAATATAGTAAGTATAAGTCCTAGGGTCAGGTCTGTTTGGCTTCCTACAGTCAAGTCGGCTCTGATACCATCTTGTCGAGCCCCGATTTAATAAATCAGGACTTTATTGAAATTCCATAGAAAATCAATAAAACAAGACGTTCATCATGCGACCACGTACAATACGGGCAATCATTCATGGTTTCGTAGACCGCATTTAATACAAAAGTGAATAAAGATAAAGAGAAACTAATAAAATAAGGGTCCTAGATGAACGCCTCCTTCCAGTCTCGCCTTGACTGGGTCGCTACTCCAGACCTTCATCCTCCTCGTAGTAGACTGGCTCTGATGGTGTAAGTCAACGGGGTGAGTACAGTTGTACTCAGCAAGCCACCGAATGCAAATATAATGCAAGATAATAACAAGGGAGAAAGTGGCTAGTTTTGCGGAAGCAGCATAATTGTAAAGCTTTAAATGTTAGCAATTTATTAGTACGGAAAAGTAAACATGTGTGTGTGCATCATCACCTTCTAACTCGAGGGGTACAGTCAGCCCCACCTCGCTCAACAGTCCTTACGTGCCATGAATAACTCGAACATTCAATCAATTGTAAACTAACTGCGAGTAGTCACACAACCCGCCCTTGACCGTGGGCTCGGCTTTTCGAAAAGATTGAATTACTCTGATCAGAGATGTACCACTGTACCCACAAGGCACGCACTCATCATTTACACCAAAGTGTAACGAGATGACCCATTTCACGGGAACTCGTGCCAAAACCTTCCATATAGTCCTCCCCGACTCAATAGCACCCTCTTATGGGTTTCATATGGTGTCCTGACACATCGGAGCCCCACCATACCCCCCCTTGAGCCTCGTCGGTACAAGTCGCCCACAGGCTAGCCCCTTGCCCCCTCCTCTATGGTGCATCGAGCCGGAGTATTCCATACTTCCGGTTAGGACTTACCCATTAGACTTGTGGTTGGTACGGAAGTGCTTTGCAACAGATCCCGCAGACCGGTCCTTATAGTGCCCCGGGTGCGACAAAACCAGTGCCCGAGCTTGCACCCGGAACCCACCATACTTATAACCTAGCCAACTCCAACAGAGTCCAGAGACGAGAATAACGGGGAAATTCATATACAGAATCTAGCTATCTACGACTCATTCTTTTTAACCTATAGAAGTTGTGCCGGTACATGGGGCACTAGCTAATATTTTTATAGTAGAGTGACAAGGAGTTAAGGCTCAATAAGCATGGCTTGGGTTTGCACACAAGGATGGGGATCTAATAAATATAAGTGTAAGGCTTGATCATTGGACTAATGCAATATTAACCTATGGGTTATCGCGATAATTTATTAAGACATGGGCTCAATTATGATCAACTGTTTTCACAGAGATGGTCGATGACTTGCCTTGATCAGCAAAGGGGGATGGAGGAACCTCGGGGTAGAACTCCTGCTCCTCGACGAACTCGTAGTCTTCTCGATACGGAAAAATAAACAGTACATTCAATAAACAGACAAAAATTCACCAAATACTAAACATACACATTTGTGGGTGTTTTTATGTGAAGTAATATTTCAATATTCTAAAGTTTGGTATAAAACAGTAAAACTTAACTTTTTAGGATTTTTCCTAATTTATTTTGCTGAATTAATAATTTATCCCTAAGGGGGTTTTATTCTTTTATTTGCTAAAAATATTTTGGGTAACAGTAACATACTGTTTTTATGGCATTAATGTGTAGATAATAATATTCTGGTTTTAACAAAATTTGAATGGTGAAATTTGGAGTTAAATTGAGCAAGATATGAATTTCCAAAGTTCAAACTATTTTCTGAATTATATTTAAAACCAGAAAACAGTCTCTGGTCCACGGTGAACCAGGTTCACCGTGAGCCCGTGACTGTGCGCGTGGACCCGAGCGTCCTGGACCGTCGGATCTGGATCCAGCGGCCAGATGCGAGGCGGGTTTAATGAGATTGAACGACTGAGATTAAAACGTGGCGAACGGGTACGCGTGGACGCACCAGATCGCTTCGGGGTTTTAAGTGGTGATCGACGGCCGAGAGGCCTCGATACCCCTTTGACCAGATCCGAGGGCCCAGATTAAATCCCGAAGGGATTTAATCCTAGCCCTCCGATCGCGGTCGTGCGGTCGCGGCTCGATCCGGCACGGCACGCCGTAAGGGGGCACGTACCCCCTTCGTCTCCGGCGACGGCGGGCTCGGGTGCGACCACGGCGGCGGCGACGAGTGCCTACGGGCATATCTAACGGCAAAAATGGAACGGGGAGGGGAGGGCGGTCATGACCGTACCTCTGGTGGCGACGGCGGCGAAGAACAGCGACCGGCGACGAGGGTAGACGGCGAAGGGGGTTCGGGAGCTCGACGGCGATGATGATCCGGCGGGTTCCAAGGCCAATGGAGTGGTGGCCGGGGACGGGCGGTCGACGTCGGTCTCGACGGTGGCAGTGGCTAGGGCAGGGGAGGCCGGAGTCGACGGCGAGGGCTCGCCGGAGGTGGAGCAGAACCAAAGGCCAAAAACTGCTTGGCAGGGCTCTGGAAAGCGAAGGCTTGCGCTAAGGAGGTGTGGGCAACGAGCGGTGGCCGGAGGGGTTTAAATAGGAGGGTCATCGGCGTCTAGATGGCAAGGTGATCGGAGGAAACCGAGAGGGTTCCTAAACTCTCCGGCGAGGTTTCCAAATCCTCGGATTTACTTCCCTAATCATGAAACCGCGTGGGCTATGGATGGAATGGGGTCGGTAACGCTCGGGGAAGGTGATCGGAGGGTGATCGGATGGAATCGGGCGGCCGACGACAGGAAATCCGAAGGGGATCGCCGGAGAAAGGAAAGGGGATCCCTTTCCCGGGAGGAAGACGATCCTGACAGGTGGGTTCCACCTGTCAGTGAGCGAGCGCGAGGCAAATGGCGCCGACACGTGGGGCCAGGCGGGCGTGGGCGGGAGAGAGAGGCGGGGGAACGCGCCGACAGGCGGGTCCCACTCGTCAGTGGCTCAATGCTGGATTGGGCCGGGCTCCGGGCGAATTCGAGGTTGAGGCCCATTAAGGATTAAAATGGTTTTCTGATTTAAAATAATTCCAGTAATTCATTTATTTGTTTAAGGGTTGAAGCACTGTTGATAAAAATTTGTAAAAATTCCTAAAATTATATCTTGGTCTCTAGTTCATCTCATAAAATTTTCAAGTCCAGATTTTGAGTATTTCTCCCTGTTTGGCTTTATTTGGGTTCTTTTATGATTTTTCCTTTAACAATAAATCTAGAAATGATTTAAATAATATTTTTCTTTTATTTTAATCCTTTTTTTTAATTTCTGGGGTGTTACAGGGAGCAATTGTCGGGCTAACAGAGCTACGGAGTCAGGTCGGCCCAATCTGGGTACTCTGGGCAAAGGTGGTAAGCGCTTTGGTGGTTTGGGCTCAAAACCGTCAGCTGCGTCAAAACCGTTGGATCGAGATCTGAAGGTCGTGATGCAAAGGCATGGAAGCTACGAAAGCTCCACATCAAGACAAAGTATCTAGGGATAGGATTTTACATTTTTTCTATGTGGGCCTTGAGTCTGTATTTTGAACCGTAGGGATATTTTTGTATTTTCCTATTTTAAGTGTAGGCTATAAAAGCACATGTAACCCTCTAGGGTTTCTCACTCAATCAAGAAAACACTTTACCCATTTTCATAAAATTATTCTCCCTTGGCTGCCAGTCTCTTTTTTCACGAGCCGCCACCATTTTTGTTCTTGCTGCCAGGTGATTTCTCTCAAGTCGATCGCTGCTTGTGAAGTATTGCCGGTTCCTAGGTCTTGGACGATGCATAGGTGCGTGGAGCCACACTTTTGCCTCCACATTGTTTGCTCTTGTCCCGGCCAGCGCCCAGTTTCCTTTCAATCGATTGCCCGAGGATTTCCAGCGCTGTCGGGAGATTTTTCTCATGCTGATTGCTTGCATGTCACCCAAGGCCTTGAGGTAGTCGCCTCCGATTGTTTGTTCATGCGAGGGTGCACTATGACCTAGAGTTATACTACTCCCTCCGGTGTAAAAATATTAGTCATCTTAGATAGGATTACATATACCAAGGTGATATTAAATAAAGCAACACAAGCTGTCCCAATTGGTTACCGAGGCAAGTTTATATTGGTGCCACCCAAGTTCAACTCCTGGTGGCCACACATGCCCCATTTTTAGTGTTTTTATTGCCAGAAACTCTTCGGAAGAAGAGGAGAAACACTTCGATTGATGAGGTGACTAATATTTTTACACTCTCACCTAAGCACCAAAACGACTATTATTTGTACACTGGAGGGAGTATTGCTTAAGCCGACCAGGCCAGTTACTCATGGTCCATCACCTCGGAAGCCTATGCATGTGCATGTTTTCTGCACCAACGTCCTCATCTTCACTTGCGTGTAAACAATGCAACATGCACGCACTGCTTTGTTCCGAGAAGCATGCCATCAGGACTTGCCGACACCCGTGCCATCTGCACCGAGTCTGCTACAACTCTTGTTTTGCCTCATCGATGCTAACTTCTTCCACAGGTAAGTAAGGTATGATTCCTATACCTCTTGCTTTCTAGACTTTCGATGATATGCTATTTAAATTCGAGGGAGAATTACTTCATGACAAATGTTTGATTAAATGCCTACTAGTGCACATGCTTTATGTTTCATGGATTACTTGAGAGTTCCGGCTTGCACATCTTGTGTTCGATAGAATGTTTTTTGGGTGATTTGTGCATGTCTTTTCACTAGGATGCTTTTGGCATCTTTTTTAGGAAAATTTGTGTGAACACTTTTGAATGCTTGTGATCTCTCAGACTGTCTTTTCACATCTCAACTGATAGGAGTGTGATAGCATCTGTTTTTATCTGTGTTTTGTGAAATTTGATTTGAGCCCATTAACTCCCTCTGGTCGCTACTCTCGGTCCTACAACATTGGGGTGCACAAAATCAATAGACACCACTGCAAATCCCTTATTTATTGGAAAGTTGTGTATCTCATGTTGATATCAAAAGCCCACAACCATTGCCACCTCAATCTAAACCCATGCGGGCTTTATGATAAGTTTGCACGTGGTTGGTTCAATTAGCCGGTCGATGGTGTCATCCAAACTACTACAATACCATGTCAAGCACGAGCAGGGCTATCTACTATAGCTTGGTATGGAAGGTCAATACCATGTCGAGCTAAGCTGCTAGTGATATCTGCGTATATATCCTTCTTGATCTTTGTAGAGAGTGCCTCCACATCGGTTTCCCCGGATCTTCTTCCCTTCTTGTACATGCCAGCATTGTTCGAGAAACCATGCTTCCAGCCTTGTGAGCTAGAGATGCCCCGCATGTGACTAGGGTGCTTTGAGTTGACAAGATTAGTTGTTAGCTCATCGTGCTCCCCGTATGGTAGTGAATGATCCTTCCGACGACTGCATCACCATATCTTTGACATTCTCGGCCACTGTCATTGCCTCGCTCGAGGTCCACACCACTTCACTAGTCTCTGTTAGTCTCCCCTGGACTCTTAGAAATGATTGCGTTCTGCCGAGAAACTATTTCCACAGATTTTCTTTGTCCTCACTAGCTATCTTGGCATCTTCGGCCGACCACTTATCTTTGATCCCCACATAACCAGTTTAACCAAGGTTGTGCGGTTTCTTATTCATAGATCAGAGCTCTTTCTTAGCAAAGATTTCTGCCTTGAAATCAGGTGAGCTCTTATTGACGCCAAGATTTGGTAAACCCCAGGCCCACTAAGAATGTCGCATGGTCAACAGAAGTCAAAGAAGTCTAGTTAAAGGTGGTCAAAGAAGCCCGTCCATATCGTTACAACATGAACATATATGAAGGAGCCGATAAAGATAAGAGAAGATAAAGATGATCCATAATCGGTTACAACATAGATTACTTAGGAGACAAGTCTTCGGACTATAAATATGTATCTAATTAGCTAGGTTTAAAGATAGACACACAATCAACCACAACAAACTACTCTTTCAGTGCATCGCCACCCTTGGGTTTCCAAGGTTAGTCCCGGCGGGACTTGGCACTTGAAACCGGGCTACACCATTCTGATCTCCGCTGAAGATGTGAGTCCCGCCACCCCGTCGATCACGCCAGCTAGGTTAGTGTTCATCAAGGCTACATCATATCGATCTCTTGAGGCATCGGCCTAGTTAGTACGATCGCCGGTTTATCTTGGTGTTTTTGCTAGGTCTAAGGTTGCATCACTTTGATCTCTTAGATTGAGGTGAATCAGATGACATAGTTTGAGTCTTCATCGGTTAAGTCTGATATCTTGTTCTATTGTATCTGGTTCATGTTGTATACCATTCATCTGAATAAAGTGTGTCCGATGCGTTGAAGTATTATTGATTTCTTGTGATTAGCAACTATCATGGTTAGGTCGATCTTGAAGTTACGATGTTTTGATGATATGGATACATTGTTTGGTATACTAAGTTTAGTTTCTTTCGGAGTACAAGCCGATAGGTTATCTTTAATTCTGCATCATATTCTACTTGCATCTAGGAGGTATCCATCAGCCTTTACTCGCAAGGATGTTATCCTATCGGCTAATGGCATTCTTAGCCCGATAGTGTTACCATGGTCATCGTCCCTATGGATGATCGACACATTTATTCACATTTGTTTTATTCTCACCACAATCATCGGCTTGGTAGCCGATTAGCTTTTGTACTAACATTATTTTCTCTGGTCCTTATCAGTTGCAAGTCAAACTGATTGGCATGCTCAGAACCCTTTTTCTTTTAAGATTGTAGGACCTGCACTAGAGTTAAGCAGACCTCCCAGGCCACGCGTGTGACCAAAAAAGACACCAACATGCTTTTTAGCATGCCTGGTGGGACACCCTTTAGACCTTTCATCCATGTCGGGTGAAGTTAACACCAATAACATCATTTTGGTCACTATGGAAGCATTGACTGATGAACAGAGGGCGGAGATACAAGATCACATATATAACTACCGGAGATTGTGTCTTGAGGCCTTCAGCATGACTCAATCTGGTCCTATCCAGAGGAGCCAGTTGCTGAGGCCAACCATGGGTAGGGCGATCCCTTAGTGGGCAGAGAGCCCACGGGTCAATTTTTAGGAAACCATCGATAACGCTCTCCATCACACCCTCATCAATCAGTCGGAGGTGTTGGTCAATACCTTACATGGGTTGATTAAGAAGACTGTTGATGGTATGATTGCTCAGGAACCGATGCAAGGCCTAGTGTACTTTCTGACTAACCATCCTCGCCTGGTGCAAAACCCTCAACATACTTGGCCGGTGCCACCACCACAAGGGGCAATGAGGCAGGGTCTATTGAACACTTTGTTTGGCTCGGAAGTTAACATGACGACCCCATTACCTACCTCTATGCTCCAAGGGCTAGGTAGACAGGATCCATCTTAGAACACGTATCCTTTCGGAAGAGGTACGCCACCCTCCCAACCTTCGGCCGTGCCACAAGGGCTGATCAGGCAAGAGGTACCTCAACCTACGTATGGAATTTCTAGGAATATGGTCCCTGACCTTGTGCCGATAAGGGGGGCAGCCGATGGCATCCCTTAGGGGTACCATCAGACCGCATACTATGGACTGCCACCCTATCCCAATGAAGAACAAAGATACAACGTTGTTCGGATCGATCATTATCAGTAGCCTCCAATGACCGATCGATACCCCACATCGAACCAGTAGGAAGATGTTTGGGTGAATCGGATCACTGAAGTTATTCGGAACTAGTTTGGCCTCAAACCTAAAGACCAGATGTATGTGTATTGACGACCGTACCCAGAGTGGTTTGATCGGGTTCCTCTACCGAACCGATACAAGATCCCTAACTTCACCAAGTTTTCATGGCGGGACTCAATCTCCACGATTGAGCATATCAGTCATTTTCTCACCCAATGTGGCAAGGCATCAGCCGAGGAAGCACTCAAGGTCATGTTCTTCTCGTTGTCACTATCGAGATTAGCCTTCACATGGTTCTCATCACTACTGGTGAGCTCTATCAGAGGATGGGCGGATCTAGAAAAGAATTTCCCCAAGTATTTCTTCACCGACATACATGAGATGAAGATTACTGACTTGACGATAGTAAAACATAGGATGGACGAGTTGGTGCAGGATTATGCACAGAGGTTTCACCACATGAGATGTCGGTGCTATAGCCTGAACCTCAGCGACATGCAATTGGCTGAGTTAGCATTCTAGGGACTCCTGAATCCAATAAAAGAAACATTTTCATTGCAAGAGTTTGAGAGCCTCTCACACCTGGTGTAGCGGGTATCGGCCCATGAGAGATGATTCCAAGAAACAAAAAGGGACAAATATCAGAATAAGGTGGCGTATACTCAAGCGTTCCATTTGGACTCCAATGAGGACAGTGGGTCCAATGCGGAGGTCGACTTGGTCGAATGGACTAGAAAAAAGAAGCAGGTCACGTGTCCCTAGGTAAAGGCAGTTGATAAAGAAGAAAAGTATGATTTCGACATTAGTAAGGTCGATAGAATATTCGTCCTATTGCTCAAAGAGACGCAGACCCAGTTGCCACCTAATAACGTGATACCTCCTGTCGATGAGTTGAAGAAGAAGAAATATTGTAAGTGGCATAACTTCCAATTGCACCACACTAACAAATTCAAGGTATTTAGGCAGTAGATCCAATCGGCCATGGAGCAAGGCCAAATTAAGTTCTATGATGGGAAGAAGCTGATGAATATCGATAGTCACCCTTTCATGGTCAACATGGTGCATGCACACAACGCCAATGACCGACACGCAAAGAAGAGCAGGCGATCTAGCAGTAGTGACACTTCCTCGTACCCGATCGAGAAATATGAAAGAAAATCAAGAGAAATGATGGATAGCGAGGACGATCATGAGTACTCACGATTCAACCCCCATTGGAATTGTGAGTTCTTCATATTCTGTTGGAACGAAGGGTTGCATTTTCTGTTGATGGAAGACTGCTTTGAATATGGTAGTGAGGGCAGGTGGCAAGGCGACCATGACCCGCGCACCGATAGGACAAGGGCACGCAATCAGGAGGGGTTGGCCACTCGTCGTAGGTTGTCACCACCTTGGGCATTGATACTCGAAAGGCTCAGCCTTGTCAACGTCAAGGACAACGGTCAACCAACCGATGGCAACACTACATCAGGGAATCCATAGTAGTGCCCCAGTGAGATCTTCACAAATAATAAGAAAAGGAGTACAATGGTTGTGACAGAGAGAACTGAAGATGCAGAGTCACAAGAATGAGATTGATCGGCCCCAAAGGATCAAGAGTGAATGGCGAGTGAAAGACAAGGCCGATCACTATGATAATAAAGATACATGGATGAACATGGTTTTCTTCCTCCCTACGGAATACCGGGCTACTCCTGAAGACGACGCTGAGCAGGCCAATACAATGGAGTCCATCCTCTGCCTTATGGCTGTCAAATCGGTGAGCTTCATCTCTTCAATGCCAACAAAGAAATATTGGTAAAACTTCTTCTCCTAATATTCCCATCCTCTGATGGAGTCCGCTGGTAGTGAATCAAACCACACGAAGGCCGATCCTGATAGGGAGAGCGGGAGAAACTGGACCCTCAGTGCTTCGTCAGCCGATGCCTCTTCACACTGGGCAAGGAAATGACTGATGTGCTCGATCGTGGAGACCGAGTCTTGTCCCGAAAACTTGGTGAAGTTGGGTACCTTGTATCGGTCGAGCAGTGGTACTCGGTCGAACCGTTCTAGGTATGACTACCGATACATGTACGTATGCTCTTTGTGTTTAAATCCAAATTGATCTCTGATAACTTTTGTGATCCAATTCACCCAGTCATCTTCTTGTTGCCCTGACATTGGGTACCGGTCAAGCATTGGGCCTATTTATATTGTTCTGGCCTAGTAGTGTTGTATATGTGTTGCCCCTCGTCACCGTAGGGCTATGCTCCAAAGTTCACGGTCCTATGGTACCCCCGAGGAATGCCGTTGGGTGTCCCCTATGCGGCACGACGTTTGGCAGCAAGTTCCTTGCGACACCATATGCGACTTGTGGGGCCTCCTATTGAGGAGCCATGCTAAAGAGCATGGGTCTCATGGCTCCAGATGTAATGAGTGATTGTCAACGGAAGTCAAAGAGGAAACGAAGAGAATAGAAGACCTGATGTGTATGGGCCGCATGTGACTCAGGTACACGGGCAGCGAGCGACTGTCGGGCAGAGGGGCCGCGAATTTGGGCTGGCACAATCCAGGTACATGGGCTAGGAGCAGCAGAGGATCCACTAGGCTGTTGACTAGGATTGACTCAGGTACACGGGCGGTTAGTGATTGCTGGGCTAAGAGAGCTGCGGAATCGGGCCGGCCCAATCCGGGTACCCAGTGCGAAGACGGTGGACGCTTTATCAGTTTCGGACGGAAGCAGGAAATCGTAGCACGTGGGCGGAGCAGCCAAGAACCAGGAGCATTTTTCACGAAGACAGAGGATCGTGCACGCGAATCAAGGTACAAAATGATGTAGCCTGTTTCTTCTTTAAGTTTTTATCTACTAGTAGCTGCAGTATTTTGATCAGTTTATTAGAGATTGTTAGTTCATCTATTTCAGTTTTGTTAGTTATTTAATCTGAGATAAATACACTGCTCGTTTTGTGATTTATTTTCTGTTTTGGATCAGATGTATTAAAAGTTGCGCTACTCTTTAGGATTTAATTTTCACTGCTTATTTTTGAGTAGATTCTTATTGTTTTTGTATGAGATGAAATTTTAATGAGTTGTGGTTAGTGGTTTTTACGCTAGATATTTTTACTATGAGTTGTTGAATGTTTTGAGGGGATGTTATTGATGCTGTGAGTTATTTTAATCTTCCTTTAAGCACTGTGTTGGTGTCTTTTTGATTAGGACACCAGTCATTTTTAGGCTAGATTATTTTTAGCCCCTGTGTTTTGTTTTAGTTTCTGCTGAATATCTTTGAGGTGCATTGGGTGTTGGGAGAAGGCCATTGATTCACAAGAATTTTTCAGGCGCTCATTCACCCCCCTCTGGTCGCTACTTTTGGTCCTACATCTGTCTTATCGTCCTAGGACCGGCTGTTGAGAACGACGCTGACTCACCTCTCTCGAGGTTATACGGTGAACTCAACGGCAAGTCCCGAGCGGGGGCCGATGGTTGGGTCATCCTGTTCCCTTCATAGCTGATCGAGAAGGCTGGTTGTTCTAGTCTCATCAGCCCTTATGGTTGAGGAGCCGTCCGAGTGTGCTATGTATTATGTAGCAGTTTGGTCTAAGTATCAGGGAGATACGTCGGACCTTGTGGTGGCTCATGCGCTACAGTGCCATCAATATCTAGTTGATCAGCCCATGGAGAGTGTTGACCAATGTTCTAGATTGATTGATGAGCGGTAAAGCGTGTTGTCAATGATCTCTTGAAAACCGACATGGGGGCTTTCTGTCAGATGACTGATCTCCATGGCCATCGCTGGTCTTGGTAACGGATCCCTTAGGATGGGACCCGCTCAAGTCATTCTATAGGATTTCAAGCACATCTCCAGGAAAGCGTCAACGTGTTTCCGTACCTCCACCCTTTGTTCCTCAATCAAGGTCTCCAGGGTGATCGGAATGATGTTGTCTTCGTTGAGTTCACTCGCCATGGCTGAATTGCTGAAGTGTGGTCCCACCGGGCGTGACAAAAAGCGTGTTGGTGCATTTTTTGTCACACTTTGACACATATGTGGCCTGGGAGACCTGCTTAACTCCAGTGTAGGTCCTACATTCTTAGGAAAAATAGTTAAAGACGTGCCAATTAGTTTGACCCTACATCTGATAAGAAAATAGAGAAACAATATCAATAGCATAGCCTATCGGCTATCGATCCAATGACCGAAGTAAGGATAGTATAATCGTGGACTATTATGTCGATCGGCCATAGGGGCGACGACCACAGGCAAAGCGATCGGGCCAGCACGCCATCCGCCGATGAGATAGATAGTTTGCACGTATGGGCCGATGAGTACTTTCCGATGGCGAATAAGGCATGGCATTGAATTGAAGATAACCTATCGACTTTTACTCCGACAGAAATAAATAAAATGTGCCAGATAGCATGTCTATATCATGAAAATTATCACAATAACTAGATCGGACCTAACCAAGATAGCAGCTAATCATGATGATCTTAATAATATGTCAAAGTATCGAGCATGCTTTATTTCGATGAACAATATAAAACTTGAAAAAGATATAATAGCAAGAGATGTTGGACTTAACCGATGAAGCTTCAAATTACCACACCTAGATCACATCAATCTAAGAGATCAATCTGATGTAGCCTTAGACCTAGCCAATACACCGCGATAAACTGGCATTCATACTGTTTCAGCTAATTTCTTCAAGAAATCAAATTAATGCAGTCGTGAAGACACTGACCTAGTCGATATGATCGTCGGGGTGGCGGGACTCACCTCTTCGTCGGAGATCAGAATGATGCATCCCAGCTCCGGGTTCCGAATCCCACTGGGATTAAACTTGGGAAGCCAAGGGTGGCGATGCGCTGAGTAGTTGTTTGACAAAAATGTGTGTTTTTAATCTAACTAAGGGATACATATTTATAGTCTAGATACTTGCCGTCCAAGCAATCTATCCTAACCGATTTTGGATAAAATTTAATCTTCTCATCATCGGCTCCATATCTGGCCATATTTTAACGGATGAGATTCATTGACCATCTTTGACTGGACCCTCCTTGACTTTCATTGACCGTGCATCGTTCTTGGTGGGCCCTGGGATTTACCAAATCTTGGCGTCAGTAGATTCCTAACATATTTCTTTAGAAAACCCATGTATGTCTCATACGGGTACATTTGATGCAAGAGAACAGGTCCAAGAAAGAATATTTCTTTGACGAGATACACCCTAATATTAAAGAATGATGGAGGATAGTACATCTCAAGAAGAGAGAGAGTCAAGAATTATTTTTTCTCTAGTTTTGCTAGCATTGTTGGTCTAGTACTTCCATCCAATTACATTGAAGAAAAAACGTAGACTCATTATTGCCTCTCTTACCCCCATCGGTAACACATTTATTATTCTGACATCAATCATCTAAGTCAGCATCACATGATAATCGCGAGTCTTCATTCCACCAACTATCTTAAGCTCCTTCTGGTTGACAAGTTTGCTGATATTTGATGAATAACCTGATGGAACTTTAATTCTATGTAAGAATTCACAAAACTTCTTCCTCTTCTTCCTAGAAAGGGTGATGTAAGATGGAGGCAAGAACTTTACTCTAACTGTCTGTTGTGAATGTAGCTCTGTTCATAAACCCATCTCCTAAAGATCTATTCTAGCATTCTCGTGATTTTTTATTTTGCCTGGCATATTTAACATTGTTCTAAGGAGACTATTACACATGTTTTTCTCCACATACATTGTATCGATGGAATGGCAAACATCGAGATATTTCCAATATTCAAGCTCACACAAAATTGATTGCTTGTTCCAAATAGCATCACAACTTGTGGAAGACCGTTTTCACGTACCGAGTATAACATTTATGTCCTTTACCTAGTCATATACCTTTGTGCCTCCGAAATACCTAGGAGGTCCTCCTTCCTCTATGGAGCCATCAAACTATAACTTAATTCTTCTGTATGGGCATTTCATTGGAAGAAAAAGGCGATGACGCATGTATACCATTTTCTTAGAATGGTTCAACTATGTGCTTGATGTTTCCTCCAAGAAATGTGGGCACAATTCACCTTTCCTTTTGCTTTGACTAGAAAAGTTACGATGAGCAGGTAGATCATTTATTGTTACAAACGTGGCATTTAGCTGGAAGTACTCTCGGATGTACTCGTCCCAAACCTCAACACCTACGTGCCATAGATTTTTCAGATCATCCACCAAGGGTATGAGGTACATGTCAATGTCATTGCAAGACTGTTTAGGACTAGAGATCAAGATCAACAATATGATATATTTACGCTTCTTACAAAGCCAAGGGGGAATATTGTATATAGACAATAACACTGGCTACATGCTATGCATACTTCTCATGTTACCAAAAGGGTTCATGCCATCAGAACTCATGGAAAATCTAATATTCCTGCAATAATTAGCAAACCTTGGAAATGTGGCGTTAATTGTTCTCCATTGAGCAGAATCTGCTAGGTGTCATATCATCAAGTCATTCTTATGACCCTCTTTGTGCCACCTCAATCATTTTGACTCGTGGTACTACCAACCATCACTAACGTGGTGCTCCATATTTAGTGATGGAGTTTCAACATAGACCATCCTCTATAGGGCGCAACCTTTAGTGACGGGTCACTGTATGACCCATCACTAATTGGGGTGCCTTTGCTAGCCTCGTTTGTAGTGACATGTCCTATTACGACCCGTCACTAATAATGCAACATTACTAGCACGTGTGCAATAACCCTTCACTAAAAGTGTATTACTAACGTGTGTCTTTGTGGGATCGGAATGGCGACTAGAGGAGGGGTGAATAGGCGCCTCGACACTTTCTTTCGAATGTGATGGCCTGTTCAGATCATCCAACGCACCTCCAAATACTAAGTTTCAAGTTTTAAACCAATCAGTACAAGTTTTGAGCTCCACTAGATTGAAAATCACAAATCAACTTAGGTTGGAGATTGTTTGATCGACAAAAATCAAAACACTCACACAAGAGTTCAAGTCAAAATTTGAAATAGATAATTAGCTTGTATGAATTGAATTTCAAATGATATCTCAACAGTTCCGAACCAATCAGGACTTTACACATTGAAAGTTGATAACAATTTGAATCAGGATTCAGTTTTTAGAAACAGATTTCAGACTTCAACTTGAAAGCAATTTTCAGATTAACTTAGTTTAGCAGTTAAAACTGAAACATATTTAATTCACTGATAATATCCAACACATGTGATCTAAATTTGAACAAATATGATTGAGCATTGAAAACAACAATCTAATCTTGATCACACTACTGAACCTGTATAAAATTTCAATGCAAATAGGATGATTACAGCAAACCAGATTCAGTACTGAACCAGATCTGAAATTTCAGTGAACCTCAGAGAAAAAGATTTAAAGATGATCTCAAGGACTGAATTTAATCTGAGAACAGGTTTCAATTCCTAAAGAGCACTCTAAAGCAACTAAACACAGAACAAACAAATCTGTCTACAAATTTAACCAATTGAATAAACAACACTTGAAAACAGAAACAGAGTTTCCTGTATCAATTCTGAAACTACAGCAGTATTGGTAACTGAACCAACTTTGTTCAACCAAGAAAGAAACAAGCCATTCTGAATAAAATTCAAAAGAATATTAATCTTCAACACAAAACTACTGCTAAACAGCTTTAACTTGTAAACAGAACCTGAAAACTATAGATTACAGTGAATAGTCAAAATAGGACTGCTATCTGAAAAATGGCTGACAAAATGAATTGAAACAGTATGAAATGTTCAGCAAATTTACAGAACTCTTGTGACCATGAAAATCAGCCAGACTTCTGGTGAAAAATTTGCTTTCTATTAATTTCAAACATGTAAAAACAGTTTAAAGTATTTGTTCATGAGCAGTAGGAACTAGTACACATCTGAAATTGAAGTAGAGAGTGCATACAAATACTGAGCCACAACTTTAGACAATACTCACAATGGGAATTCAGAAAACATAAATATTCAGAACAAACATCTTGAACAACAGTGAATGAAATAGAAATTTTCTCAACTAAAAAACTATTGATCTACTAGAAAGATCTAGGAGAGACCAGCAAAATAGTAAAGAAAATATGACACATACATGCTGCTCACAAATTACATGAGAACCAATAGACTTCTGAAATTTGTAAGCACTAGGCAACACTGTATCTAAATGTCTAACATTCTTCTCTGCTGTAAATCATTCAATCAATTCACAGAACCTCATTTGTAACAAACAGAAGTGAAAAATCAGATTCAAATCAGATGATACTCTATTTCATATCACTGCTAATAAACTAAGAACTACGGCTGCTGTAGCAAAACTGACAACTAGATCAAGACACTCTTCAAACCATCTGTAACACCCCAAGAAATAAAAACAAATAAAATAAAAGAAAATTATTATTTAAATCATTTCTGGATTTTATTATTAAATAAAATCCTAAAAGAGCCCTAATAAAGCCAAACAGGGAGAAATATTCAAAATATGGACTTGAAAATTTTATGAGATAAACTAGAGGCCAAAACATAATTTCAGGAATTTTTACAAATTTTTATCAACAGTGATTCAACCCTTAATAAAATATATGAATTACTGGAATTATTTTAAATCGGAAAACATTTAAAATCCTTAACGGGCCGCCTACCTCCAAAGTGCCTCAGCCCAGCCCAGCCCAGCCCAGCCCAGCCATGAGTTGCTGACCAGTGGGGCCCGTTTGTCGGCGCTCTCGCCCCCTCTCTCCTCCCCGCGCCGTTTTCGCCTGGCCCACCTGTCGGCCACCCAAGCCTGCCCCTCGCTCTCTAGTCACTAGGGCCCGCCTGTCGGCGCTCGTTTTCCCGCTCGCCCACTGACAGGTGGAGCCCACCTGTCAGATTCTTCGTCTCCGATGAAAGGGGATCGCCCCCTTCCTTCTTCCCGGCGATCACTTTCTGTTTCCCTCGCCGCCGGCCGCCTGATCTCATCCGATCGCCCCGGATCACCTTCCCCGATCACCACTGCCTCCATTCCATCCTTAGCCCACGCGGATTCATGAATATGGCAGTAGATCCGAAGGTTTGGAAACCTCGCCGGAGATGGAAAGAAGCCCTTCAGGTTTCCTCCGATTCCCTTGCCATCTAGCCGCCGACGATCCCCTATTTAAACCCCCTCCGACCTCCGCACTCATCCCACGCCAGCAGAGCCATCCTCGAGCAAAAGCGGAGCGCCGTCGCCCTCCTCTCGATTTTTGGCTCTGTTTCACCTCCGGCGAGCCCTCGCCGTCGATCCCGGCCTCCTCCGCCCTAGCCACCGCCACCAGAGTGACCGTCGACGACCGCCCGTCCTCGGCCACCCCTCTGTTGGCCGTGGAACCCGCCGGATCGTCATCGCCGTCGAGCTCCCAAACACCCTCCGCCGTCTACACTCACCGCCGGTCACCTCCGGACCTCCATCTTCGTCGTCGAAGGTACAGTCATGATCCCCATCTCCTCCGCGTTCCATTTTTGGCCATAGCTAGGCTCCTAGGCGCTCGCCGCCGTCGCCGCCACCGCGCCCGAGCCCCCGCCATCACCGGAGACGAAGGGTACGAGCCCCTTACGTACGTGCCGTGCCGGATCGCGCCACGGTCGTCCGATCGTGATCGGAGGGCTACGATTAAATCCCTTCGGGATTTAATCTGGGCCCTCGGATCTGGTCAAAGGGGTATCGTGCGCTCTCGGCCGTTGATCGTGACTTAAAGCGCTGGAGCGATCTGGTGCGTCCACGTCGTACCGGTTCGCGAGATCTAATCCTGGCCGTCCGTTGCCACTTAAGCCTCCCGCCTCGCGCCTGGCCGCCAGATCCAGATCCGACGGCTCTGGATCAACCGGTCCACGCGCACAGTGCAGCGGTCCACCGTGGGCCTGGCTCACCGTGGACCAGAACCATTTTCCAGTTTAAATAAAATTCCAGAAATTGATTTAAACTTTGAAAATTCATAACTTGCTCATTTTAACTCCAAATTTCACCATTCAAATTTTGTTAAATTCAGCAATTTATTCTCTACACTTTAATGCTATAAAAACAGTATGCTACTGTTACCCAAAATATTTTTAATAAATATTTAAATAAAAACCCCTTAGGGATAAATGATTAATTCAGAAAAATAAATTAGAAAAGCCTTAAGAAAATAAGTTATTGTTTATTCACCAAACATCAGAATATTAAAACTTTAATCCCCATAATAAAACCCACAAATATGTATGTTTGTTATTTGGTGGATTTTTATCTGTTTATTGAATGTGTTGTTTATTTTTCCGTATCAAGAAAACTACGAGTTCGTCGAGGAGCCGGAGTTCTACCCCGAGGTTCCTCCATCCCCCTTTGCTGATCAAGGCAAGTCATCGACCACCTCTGTTGAAACAGTTGATCATATTTGAGCCCATTGGTTTTAATAAATTATCGCTATAACTCATAGATTAATATTGCATTAGTCCAATAATCAAGCCTTACACTTATATTTATTAGATCCCCGTCCTTGTGTGCAAACCCAAGCCATGCTTATTGAGCCTTAACTCCTTGTCACTCTACTATAAAATTATTAGCTAGTGCCCAATGTACCGGCACAACTGCTATAGGATAAAAAGAATGAGTTGTAGATAGCTGGATTCTGTATATGAATTTCCCCGTTATTCTCGTCTCTGGACTCTGTTGGAGTTGGCTAAGTTATAAGTATGGTGGGTTCCGGGTGCAAGCTCGGGCATTGGTTTGTCGCACCCGGGGCACTATAAGGACCGGTATGCGGGATCTGTTGCAAAGCACTTCCGTACCAACCACAAGTCTAATGGGTAAATCCTAACTGGAAGTATGGAATACTCCGACTCGATGCACCATAGTGGAGGGGGCAAGGGGCAAGCCTGCGGGCGACTTGTACTGACGAGGCTCAAGGGGGGTATGGTGGGGCTCCGACGCGTCGGGACACCATATGAAACCTATAAGAGGGTGCTGTTGAGTCGGGGAGGACTATATGGAAGGTTTTGGCATGAGTTCCCGTGAAATGGGTCATCTCGTTATACTTTGGTGTAGGTGATGAGTGCGTGCCTTGTGGGTACAGTGGTACATCTCTGATCAGAGTAATTTAATCTTTTTGAAAAGCCGAGCCCATAGTCAAGGGCGGGTTGTGTGACTACTCGCAGTTAGTTTACAATTGTTTGAATGATTGAGTTATTCATGGCATGTAAGGACTGTTGAGCGAGGTGGGGCTGACTGTACCCCTCGAGTTAGAAGATGATGATGCATTCACATGTTTACGTTTCAGTACTAATAAATTGTTCACATTAAATTGCTTTACAAATTACCCGCTTCTGCAAAATTAGCCACTATCTCCCTTGTTATTACCTTACATTATATTTGCATTCGGTGGATTGCTGAGTACCCCTATACTCACCCCGTTGACTTACACCATCAGAGCCCGTCTACTACGAGGAGGATGCAGGTCTGGAGTAGCGACCCAGTCAAGGCGAGACTGGAAGGAGGCGTTCATCTAGGACCCTTATTTTATTAGTTTCTCTTAACCTTTATTCACTTTTGTATTAATGCGGTCTACGAACCGTGAATGATTGCCCGTATTGTACGAGGTCACCTGATGAACGTCTTGTTTTATTGATTTTCTATGGAATTTCAATAAAGTCCTGATTTATTAAATCGGGGCGCGACACCATCTCAGTTCTAAAATCACAGAGACATCCTACTAAACAAAATTCACAGCCACAAATCACATAAACTTCATGAAAAACAGAAGGAGAACTTACCAGTTTACTCGCTGAAAACTAGAGAACTCCTTACGCCGAACATGAATTTCGATATTGCTGTAGCGCTTCCGACAAATCCATCAGTTACTGTATCGGATCACAAACTCATATCACAAAGGTTTTCTCTCGTGTTTTTGATTGAAAGGCTGAGCCAAAAATGTTTGTCCAGAGTTCTATCCAGCTGCAAGGCATGGGGGGGGGATAATATCCTACCTGCCCCATGTTCTAGAAGCCACATTTTGCATAAAGCCCCTAGACAAATTCTGAAATACTAGTTCTGAAAATACCCTATTAAAACTTAAAAGAAAAATTACAAAAGGACTCTGCTTTTAATATATTTTTAGAGTGGACCCACTCTAAAAAATATACCAAAAGGATACACTATGAAACTAAAAAATTTAAACTAATACAAGACACATATTTATTGAATTAACAAAAACATTTAAAGTTCCGATGGTTTCAGCAAAAACCGACAAAGCCTCTCCTGATCGTCGACGCCCGTCGTCAGTCCGCGAACCCGACTGCCAGCAAGTCTCTCCCGCTCTCGATCCCTCGAGCCGCCTTGTCACTTGAACTAGCTTCCCTTTAACTGACTCGATCGACGCTTCGTCTTGATCAATCTTCAACTCAACGTCCTGTTCGACCCCCATGAGTACATCAGAGTCCACTCTCGACTTCGACTGACACCCTCGACCATCTGGCATTAGACTCCCCATCTAACCTTGATCCCGTGCCATCGACAGTTGACGAGTAACTCAAGCCTACACACACGAGACAAACACAGACACACGCACCATATCCAGAACATCCAGACACAACACACGATTTCATCCTATCAATCACTCATCATTACCTTGAACAATAGAAACAAACCTCACTATGTTCCTCAGTCTTTTACTCGTAACTAAAGTTGCATCACTAAAGACTATTTCTTTGGTAGT
Source organism: Zizania palustris (assembly GCA_019279435.1). Taxonomy (NCBI): domain Eukaryota; kingdom Viridiplantae; phylum Streptophyta; class Magnoliopsida; order Poales; family Poaceae; genus Zizania; species Zizania palustris. The sequence continues at coordinate 37,781,260 of JAAALK010000079.1, read as the reverse complement.
GTATGCTCAATTGTTGTGCAACATACATGTGTGGTCGATAGAGCAATAATGAGGCATAAGAATCTAAGTGCCACATACATTGTTGGGGTGATGTATTCTAAGATTGTTGAGAATCTCCGTTACAAGCCTCGTGCCTTAATATTTACCATAGAGAGAAGGTTTTAATACACAATAAACTATTCTAAGGCATGGAGGGCTAAATAGAAGGCCCTCAAAAAGAGGTTCGATACATTTGAGGACTCATATCATAACTTGCCTCTCTATCTGAACACGGTAGAGAGGCACAACCTTGGAACGTACTACTCCTTTGAAGAGAAGGATGCAATATTCTCGAAGGGTGTTAAGATTCTACACCGAGTTTTCTTTGCACTTGGTGCTTGCATTTTGGAGTTTCAGTATTATTGTACAATTCTTTGTGTGGATGACATATTTCTAACTAGAAAGTATAGAGGTCAGATTTTGACAATAATTTGTGTTGATGGCAATAACCAAGTTATGCTAATTTCCTTTTGCTTCGGGGAAAGTGAGAACTACAAAAGACTAAAGAATTAAGTAATATGTTCAAGAGACTATGTAGCCAAAACCAAGAAAGAAAGTTCAAGTTATTGTGGAGGAAACTTGATGAGTTGACATCAAAATACAAGAAAGAGAAGGCAGCAAGACATCAGTCTAGAAGTGATCCAGTGAAGCATCTAGACCCTGTGTGGTTTTGGTAATTAATGACAAATGTGATTTATGGATTAATTGTTCTTTGTAAGTATATTTAAGATAAGCTAGGTACACAAGAATGACGTGCAAAATATAATGCACCCCGATTTAAAATGTTGAGAACAAAGAAAATGTTAAAGTGAAGCTAAAAGAGGTAGTATAAATTTGATCAAGGAGATGGGATGATCAAATAGGCTAGATTATTTTTTTTGTCTTTGTCGTACTATTAAGATGGGTTGCAAAGTAAAGCTAAATTTGATTTTATGCCACTGACTTTACATTCATATAGAATAGTGTTTTCTATTCAGGCAGTCCCTAGATTGTCGGACATATCAAAGTTGACAGTTCGATCAGACCAAAGTTGTTTGGTCAGACTAAAGCAGTTCGATCAGACTTTTGTTTTTCCCAATCTGATCGAAGTGGATATATAGAGATAGTTTTGTTTCTATGGTTGCATTTTGGCTATCTCTTTTCAGGCGGTCAGACCGACATGATTAGTTCGGTTAGATCGTTATTTTTTTTGGTTTGTCCGAAGTGGATACAAATAGAAATTTTGGGGTGTCCAGGCTTTCGAGTCTAAGTCCCCCACGAGCGGTCTGAATGGGTGTGACACCGGTCTGACTAGAGTGGTTGGTCAGACCAAACACACAATGTCGGTCTAACCGAAGAGTATGTTACATCAACTGTAATGGTCATTTTTTGAGCCGTTGAGCAAACGATCGGTCTGACCGAGAATTGTACATCAATCTGACTGAAAATGTGTAAAGTTTGGGATTTCATCCCCAACGACTAGTTTTTGTGTGGGAGGTTATTTATACCCCTCACCCATGAACAAGAACTTCTTCTTAGCACCTTGGATCATTAGTCAATACTCTTGCACATTCTCTCACACACATTTGAGCATTAGAGGCATCCTTATTGGTGTTGAGAGAAAGGAGAGCCAAGAGATCAAGTACATTGTATTCTTGTAATAGTTAAAGTGGCATTTGATTATCTCCAAGCTTATTTTGTAGCTCATTACTCTTGGAGGTTGCCGCCTCCTAGACGGCTTGGAGGAGTGCCCAGTGATCTCTCTAAAAAGCTTGTGGAGGAGACCTGGTTGTGATTGTGAGTGGCTAGGTGTTCACCACCTCCGAAACAGAGCAAGAACAACCTTAGTGATAGAGGCTTGTAAAGTCTTCCCGGATCCACTCTCACTTTCCCACTCCTTGACGAAGGAGTTTGGAGGCTTGGTGAGTGAGAGGAGTAGTAGGACTCACCTCAATGGTGACGTAGGAAGCCGACAAGCTTTCGAACATCAGTGAAACAATTACTTGTCTCACACTTGTTATTTACTTTGAGCAATTTATTTTGAGTTTATTACTTAGTAGAATTGCTTGAGACCCTATCACCCTAGTCTTACAAAACTTCAAATTAGCTTAGTTATATTTGTATCTATTGAACCAAGCCTAGCAACTTAGTCTAGATTTATTTTTAAAAAATATATCGTCTATTCACCCCCTCTAGTCGACATCTTGATCCTACAAGTGGTATCCGATCTTGGTCTCTCTTGATTGGGCTTTATCATCTAGAGAGAAAATATGTCGCACGACATAACCAATGTAGGAAAGGCTCCCATGTTTAGCAGTACAAATTATTCCACTTGAAAAATTAAAATGACTACTGACCTTCAAGCTATGAGTCTTGATATTTTGCGTATAGTTGAAGAAGGTTATGCAATCACTGGTGAATTAACACAAGGTTATCGCCGCAATATTCAACTAAATGCTCAAGCCAAGAATGCTATTTTCATCGCCCTTTGCTAAGAAGAGTTTGATAGGGTGAGCAACCTTGATACCACATATGATATATGGACGAAGCTTAGTGACATACATGACAGAACAAGTGAGATCAAGAATGCTAAGCTACATTTTCTCAAGATTCAATATGAGTCATTCACCATGCTTCTTGATGAGACCATCAACAATATGTATAGTCGGCTCAATGTGATAGTGAATGAGCTTAAGGGTATTGGCACCAAGTACATGATTTTGAAGTGGTTGACAAGATTCTTAGCGCTCTACCAAAGAAATATGAAACTTTGGTCACATTTCTCATTAACTCCGATTTGTCAATAATGACTCTAGCAGCCTTGTTGGGCAAGATCAACACAAATGAGTTGTACAAGACCAAGAAGCAGGAAATGGAGGAAGCTTCATCCTCCAAGAAGAAGAGCATAGCCATTAAGGCCGACGTTGAAGAGAAGACCAAACTACACAAGGTCGATAATGATGAAGGAAATGACATTGAAGAAGAGCTTGCACTCATCACTAAAAGGTTCAATGATCTTATGGCAAGAAAGAGATGAAAGGGAAAGACCTTAAGTTCTAACTCGTATAGAAGAAGGGAAAGAAGGTCATCACACAAGAAAAACATTCATTATTTGAGATGTTTTGAGTGTGGTGAGAAGGGACAATTTTCTTCAAATTGTCCTACAAAGGAGGGTGAAGAAAAGAGGCCCTCAAAAGAGAAGAGTGGAAAGAATAAGCTCTTGAGAAAGCTCAAGAAAGGCACAAGGAAGTTGGAAGCCTTCATCGGGGAGTGAGACTCAAATGAAGAGAGCTCGAACTCAAGCTCCTACTCCAACACCGATGAAAGTGATGTGGAGGCTCCAAAGAAGAAAGCTATGGTGGGCATTGCTATCAAGGAGGCCTCTCCACCACTTCCACTATTTCGTCTTATGGCAAAAGGATCTACCAAGGTAACTCCTAATAGTGATAGTGAAAGTGAAGAAGAAAATGAATTTTCATATAATGAATTAAAGGACTGTTTAGGGAGCTCCATGAGTATAGTGAAAGGGAGATTGAAAAAATCAAAACACTAAAGAAGGAACATGCATCTTTAGTTGAGAAGTATGAGGAGCTAAAGACTTCTCATGAGAAGCTTAAGGAAGCTCATGAAAAGCTTCTTTCTACTACACTTCATGGAGCTCAGATAGATGTAGGAATTACATGTAATTTACTACATGATCATGTTTTATCTTCAAATGTTCATGTTGTTCACACATCTTGCATACCTACTTCTCATGATGACTTATTTGATATGTCATGCTCTAGCTCTAGTGCTACTACTTGTGATTCCTTGCTTGTTAATGAAAATGTGGAGAACACTCTTGATAAAATCTTGAGTGAGCAACGGTGTTCCTATAACAAGGAGGGTTTGGGATTCATTCTTAAGAAGGGAAAAAAGCCCACACACCATGTTCCAAGATTTATCAAGAGCAATGGTAAGTTTTGTCATAAATGTCATGAGGTAGGGTACATTGTTGGAGAGTACTTGGTTAGTAAGGCTCCTAAGACTTGCCCGTATGATTCATACTACATGCTTATGAAGTCTCATGATGGCACCATTTATGAAAAATATGTTGGTTCCCCCATACTAGGTGCGAAAAAGAATGCCATTTGGGTGTCAAATGTCTTGGTCACTAACCTCCAAAACCCAAACAAGTTTTGTAGGTGAACTACAACATTGTAGGTAAACATTTGTTGCTAGATAGTTTATTCTCCACATTTTAGGTTGGAAGCAAAGATCAAGAGAAAGTTACCTTTGGAGACAATAGCAAAGGAAAAGTAATTGGGTTAGGTAAAATTGCTATCTCAAATGATCTTTCAATTTCAAATATTTCCCTTATTTAATCTTTAAATTTTAACTTGCTCTCTATTACCCAAATATGTGATCTAGGCTTATCATGCACATTTAATTCTCATGAGGTAGTTGTGACAAGCATTATTGATAACTCATTTATTTTTAAAGTTTTTCGTTTTGGAAATCTCTATCTTGTAGATTTTACTTCAAAAGAAACAAATTTGACAATTTGTTTAGTTGCTCAAACCTCTTTGGGTTGGCTTTGGCATAGAAGGCTAGCTGATGTTGGTATGCATCAATTAAGCAAACTTTCAAAACGTGATCTAGTTGTGGACTTGAAGGATGTGAAGTTTAAGAAATAAAAATTGTGCCATACATGTCAAGCCGGTAAATAAGTTGCTTGCTCTCACCCTTCCAAAAGTATCATGTTCACATCAAGACCATTAGAGATATTACATATGATCTTGTTTGGTCCAACAACCTACAAGAGTATTGGTGGTAATAGCCATTGTCTTGTTATTATTGATGACTACTCAAGGTATACTTGGGTGTTCTTTTTGAATGACAAATCTAAAACCTCTGAACTTTTAAAAAGTTTTCAAAAAGGGCTCAAAATGAATTTAAACATACTATTGTGAAAATAAGGTGTGACAATGGTTCTGAGTTCAAAAATACCAATATTGAAGATTATTGTGATAATATAGGCATCAAGCATGAACTTTCCACAACATATTTACCTCAACAAAATGGTGTTGTGGAGAGAATAAATAGAACTCTTATAGATACGAATAGAACCATGCTTGATGAATATAATGTATTAGATGCATTTTGGGCAGAAGCAACTAATATTGATCACTCTTCAAATCATCTTTATTTGCATCAGTTTTTGAAAAAGACTTCATGTGAACTTCTTGTTGGAAGAAAACCGAATGTCTCTTTCATGTTTTTGGTTGCACTTGTTATATTTACCAAAAGGGTGTGAAGCTAACTAAATTCGAAAGACATTGTGATGAACGTTTCCTACTAGGTTATGCCTAAAATAGCAATGCATATCGTGTCTACAACAAGAGCAACAATATTGTAGAGTAAACTATGGATGTGAAATTTGATGAAACTAATGGTTCACAAGAAGGGCATGAGAATTTATATGATGTAGGTGATGAAGGATTGATGAGAGCAATGCAAAAAATGTCTGTTGGTGACATCAAGTCCATATAAGACGATGAATAAAAGTCACCCTCCTCTACTCAAGTTCAACCATCTACTTTCGCTACGCTAAGTCAAGCTAAAGTTGATCTAGAGGAGGATAAGGAACAAGAATCGTCTATACCCATAAGAATCAACAATGCCTTATCCAAGGATCACCCAATTGATCAAGGTTTGGGTAATATTAGTAAGGGTGTCAAACTCGCTCTTGTGTTGTTTCTATTTGTGAACATTACTCTTTTATTTCCTGTATTGAGCCTAAACATGTAGATGAAGCTCTAAAGGATCCGGATTGGATGAATGCCATACATGAAGAGATTAACAACTTTATAAGAAACAACGTTTGAACCCTACTTGAGAGACCCAAGAGACACAAAGTCATTGGAACAAAGTGGTTGTTTAGGAACAAACAAGATGAAGGGGGGTGGTTATAAGAAACAAGGCAAGCTTGGTGGCACAAGGGTTCACTCAAGTTGATGGTCTGGATCTTTTGTGAAACCTTTGCCCACGTGGCAAGGCTTGAAGCTATTCACATCCTTCTTGTATTTGCATCTTTTTTATATCAAACTTTTTCAAATGGATGTGAAAAGTTATTTTCGAAATGAAGAAATTGTCGAGCTTGTTTATGTTGAGCACACCCGGTTTTAAAAATCCTAAATATCATGACCATGTTTTCAAACTCCCAAAAGATCTTTATGACCTAAAATAAGCTCCTTGAGCTTGGTATGAGAAATTGAGAGATTTTTTCAAAAAGTTTCAAAGTTGGCAAAGTTGACACCACCCTTTTCACAAAAATAATTGGTGATGATTTCTTTGTTTGTCATATTTACGTGGATGATATTATTTTTGGTTGTACTAATGAGCTACTTTGCAAGGATTTTGGTAACATGATGTCCAGGGAGTTTGAGATGTCCATGATAGATGAATCGAGCTTCTTCCTTGTTCTACATGTGAAGCAACTCAAGGAATGGACATTTGTGAGCCAAACCAAGTACATCAAGGATCTACTCTAGAGGTTTGACATGGAGGACTCAAATCCCATCAAGACCCCAATGGGCACAAATGGGCACCTCGACCTTGTTGAGGGAGGTAAACCGATAGACTTAAAGCTTTATCGTTCTATGATAGGAAGTCTACTTTATCTCACCGCATCTAGACCTAATATCATGCTTAGTGTTTGCATGTGTGCACGTTTTCAAGCCACTCCAAAAGAATGTCATTCAGTAGTGGTGAAAATAATTCTTAGATATTTAAAGTATTCTTTAAACATTGGCTTATGTTATCCTACAGGTGTTAAATTTAAGCTAGTTGGTTATTCTGACTCGGATTATGTCGGTTGAAAAGTGGATAGAAAGAGCACTTCTAGTAGTTGTCAAATGCTTGGTAGATCCCTTGTGTCATGGTCTTCCAAGAAACAAAGTTTCGTGGTTCTTTCCACCGCCGAAGCAGAATATGTTTTAGGGAGTAGTTGTTGTGCCGAACTCCTTTGAATAAAGCAAACTTTATTGGACTATGACCTAACGTTCCCAAAAGTTCCACTTCTTTGTGATAATGATAGTGGCATCAAAATAGCCAACAACCCGGTCCAACACTCAAGAACCAAGCACATTGACATTCACTACCACTTCCTAAGAGACCATGTTTCCATGGGATGTAGGACCGAGAGTAGCGACTAGAGGGGTGAATGGGCGCAAATAAAAAGTTTATAGTGAAAACACAGATAAAGCTAGTGCTATCACTCTCCTGTCTGAAATGATTTGAAATGACAATTATGAGAGATCACAAGACTAAAAAATAAATTTAGCCTTTAAAAAGTAACAGGTGTCCTAATTGAAAAAGACACTCGCGGAGTACTCAAAGCAGTTACTCAAACTCCTGATGTTCAAACCACAAATATTATAATGAACAATCTCATTGCCATTCAATTAAACAAGTGAAAATGCATCCTAGGTTCACAGACAAATATTCAAACATATGACATCCACAAAACTTATAGGAACTTCATCATACATCTATCAAACACATCGAACTCTCAAAAGAATTTCATCAAATATCAAGCAAGCATTTCATCTAGCACTAGATATGCAAAAAAATCATAGACATTTCAAAGAGAAAAATAACTATTAAGTAGAAAAAAATCATACTTGAATACTTTGTAGAGGATATGTTGATGAAGAGCTTGTTGCAGTGCAGTCCGGTGTCTAGATCACACATAGGGCTTTGTTTTCCACGTGCATGTGCACATACCGACGAGCACATTTCCCAGAGCAGCAGAAAAATGGTGTGCATCAGCTGCCTTGTGTGCTCATGGACCAGGAGCGTTGATTCTTACGCATATGACTTGGAAAAACATGCCAAGCGCACAGATTGGTGGAGGTTGCAGCCGCTTTCTGCAGTTGCCCGATGCGCGCCTCCACGTGGTGGAAAACGGCCACACATAGATCGGCGAGGGGACCGTGGCCTTGAGCCGCACGAGCACCAATCAAAACTGGGGCGGGGTACACGCGAGCAGGAGACATGTGTCTGTGGGAAAACTTTGTCGGCGGCAACAAGAAAAATCGCCCGACAGTTGTAGGGGAAAGGAAGGCATGAAAAATTCTGAAGAAAAATGGGTAAAGTAATTCTTTATTGAGTCAAAGAAAAATCGCACATCTGTGTACTTGAGTCACACACCTAAGACATGACATGTATTCTCTTCTTCTCTTCTCTTCACTTTTCTTCTTTGATTTTCGTTGACAATCTCTCATCATCATCTGGAGCCATGAGGCCCATAGTCTTTACCATGGCTCCTTAATCTCCCCCTTGATGAGTGCATCGTCAACACTCTCTTCATCATCTCCTCGAACCTGCAAAACATGTGGAAACACAAAAACAAAACATAGGATAATAGAAAGAAGAAAATAGAAATAAAGGGTTCAATCATACCGACCAAAAGCCAAACAAAAGTTCATTTGGGTTTAAGAAATCACAAAAAATATCAAATGAGTGCATTCTTAGAATCATCAACAAGTATTTCACACATATAGATGTCAAGTTGTATATTTGCATTAAAGTAAAGGATTTAGCAACCATGCATGTAAAAGATAGCAAAACATTCAGCCCACACATGCTAGTTAAAGCATAAAAAGCCATGCATATGAAAGAATCAGATATATCACTTGAACTGAAACAAAGCATGATCATTGATAGTTATCCAAAAGCATATACTAGCAGGTACAAGTAAAAGCACTTTAATTATATAACATAAGCATGCTCAAAGTGTGGATATATGAATATGCATGATATGTACACACACAAAAGGCTTAATAAAGAGATAAATAAGAAAGTAAAGACTCAAAAATATCCTAGACAGGATACAAAACTCCCAAATCCCCTCGCAAACGCTCAAAAGTAGACTGATCTAGGGGTTTGTCGAGAATGTCAGCCAACTAATGATGAGACTCAACATGAATATGGTCAATGACACCTTTCTCATATTTGTTCCTCAAGAAGTGAAAGCGCACATCAATATGTTTGGTTTGTGAATGAAGACATGGGTTTTCCCTACACTAATCGCGCTGGTGTTGTCGCAAAACAAAGGAACGCTGGCAGGAAAACACAACTCAAAATCTCTAAGAGTGGAAATCATCCAAACTAACTGTGAGCAGCAGCGACATACTCAACATATGTGGTGGAAAGTGCAACTCCATATTGTTTTTTAGGAGACCAAGAAAAAAGCGAAGATCTAAGGAACAAACAGGTACCGGAAGTCGACTTATGATCCAACCGGCACCCACCAAAGTCAGTGTCCAAAAAACACACAAATCAAGAGATAAAGATGCTGAATAGAATAAATTGGGATCGGGCGCATAAGTAAGATACTTGAAAATGCGCTTGACAACCCGTCAATGAGATGCACGTGGTGATGACCGGAAGTGAGCGCACACTCCCACGACAAGCTGGATGTCCAGTCTCATCACAGTCAGGTACAACAGTGATCCGATCATCCCTCGATACTCTCATTCATTGACCTTGATGTCGCTCTCATCCTTATCGAGGCCCCTAGATGTACCCATGGGGTCATGTGAGGCTTTAGCTCACTACCAAAGTCGAACTTCTTCAGCATATCCTTGGTGTACTTGCTCTGGTGGATGAAGATGACATCCTTAGTTTGCTTGATCTAGATCCCTAGGAAGTACTTGAGCTCACCCATGAGGCTCATCTCTAACTCGCTATGCACCTGCTCAGAAAATCTCGAAACAAGCTCATCATAAGAACCTTCGAAGATGATATCATCCACGTAAATTTAAGCAATCAGGAAATTAGGGCCATGATTAAGCAAGAAAAGTGTTTTATCAATAGAACCCATCTCAAAGCCTTTCTCCAATAAAAATTGTTTCAAACGACCATACCAAGTCCTAGGGGCTTATTTCAAACCATACAAAGCTTTTTATATCTTGAAAACATGTTTGGGAAACTTAGGGTTTTCAAAACCGAGGGCTGCCTAACATATACCTCCTCCTCTATGTATCCATTAAAAAACACACTCTTGACATCCATTTGAAAAAGCTTAAAACCTTTTAAAGCATAAAAGGCCATGCATATGAAAAAATCAGATATATCACTTGAATTGAAACAAAGCATGATCATTGACAGTTATCCAAAAGCATATACTAGCAAGTACAAGTAAAAGTACTTTAATCTTATAATAGAATGATGAGGACATCAATAATAATGATAAAGACATCCAACACTCTATCATTCCTGGACCAATCACTCGCTCTCATGCCCGCAAGCTTAATTATGAGGTGCGTTCGTTTCTTACTTTACATAATGATATGGATATGGATGAGATGCTACTTATGGGTGATATTTTGACTCTAAGGAATATGGGAGAAGCACTTCTGGATCAAATACAAGAGGGAGAGGCGGCACAACAATCCAATTCGGATTCCACTTCAAACTCCGATTTCGTTTTGGATTCAGCAGAGCACCCTTCATTAAAATGGGCATAACTTTCTCATATGGAGGCGGATTGAGGCGTTCTTTAAGGTGTTGGACAGATAACGAAAATAACTTTCCAATGGATCTGGTTCCAAGTCCTGGATCATTACGAAACGTTTTGTGTCGTCCGAAGAATTCATCAGGTGCTGCGTCACCGTTTTGGGCCACTTTAGGCCTTGTATCCGTTTGGGCCTTAAGCCCAACATTAGGGAAGAATTTCTACAAACTTTAGGTATTAATACTCTGTAGCCGTCATGAATTAGGTTGGGTTTTGCTTAGTTTCGAACTGCCTTGCAGATTGAACTCTCATGTTCGTCAGATTGTGGAAACCTGCTTGAGAAATTGATCTCTCATTTGTTTGCGAGATTGTGGTTTCATGTTCTTGCTTATGTTCTCGATTCGCATGCAGAGATAAGCCTTCTTGATGAGGTCAATCACGTTAGTGCGTGGTTGATAACCAACAGAGCCATGGTGTAGCGATTACGGGGTGTTGATAGCAAAAAATGACATTAGTGGTTAAGATTATCAAAATACCAATTTTAGTAATTTGGGCCGAAAATACACATGTCTTGGGCTGAGCCGAAGCCCTACAGGGGCGAAGGCCCACAAAGCTATGGGCTTCGGAAGCTTCCAGCGAGCCTGCAGCCTTTGGCCCAAAGGCATTCGGAGGCCCACCGCACCGAATCTTTGGCCCGAGGAGCAGGCTTCGGCAGGCCTGGCCGAAGGCCCACTTCGGGCAGAGATAGAGATTGAGTGCGATTTTTGACTAAGTCTTTTTCCACGCGTGATTAAGCCAATCTATACCAGATTATACTTAGAGATTAGATGTCTAACCCCTATAAATATAGGGGTGAGGCCGGTTCAGAACCCCCCAACACAAATCAACACAAAGCCCTAGCTTTGAACCGTACCTTTATTTTACCTTTACTTTCAGCACTCTTCGTGGGTTTTCCTGGAAGCCCTCCACCGACCACTTTAGAATAGTGGTAATCCTTGTTACTTCCCTTGTGAAATATTCGTTAATCTACGTAATAGATTGATTTCGCCTTGTTATTTTGCCTGTGAAGTATCCGCTAATCTGCGTAACAGATTGCTATCTTCGCCCCTAGTGCAACACTTAGCAGGATTCGGTCTGCAGGACAAATTGGTACTTCGAATCTACTTTGTTGCAGGTTTCCACGTTCGGAGCTACTTTGCCGGAGGTGCCCGAAGCTGAGAGATTGGTTTTGGAGGTTGCCAGAACACCCCTCGACAGAATTACTACTTCAACTACCCATGCCGGACCATCACGCTGTTGTTGGTTTGACCAAGTCCTGCACGCCGACACGCTCCACAACAAGCTTCGTCACGACAGGTTTTGCCACGCTCGCACCCTGCGTCAGACAAAGTCATACCCACATGTTGCATCTAAGTTATTTTAGTGTATCAGATACTTTGCGCCGAACCATGCTGTTCGGAGGTGATTGTTGCGTCAGGATCTGTTCGGAGCCTGTCTTCGGCCAGATCGGTCCGAACGCCGAAGGTACCCTTCATCGGGACACTTCACACCAGACGCCGAAGGTACCCTTCGGCGATACCCTTCGCACTATACTTTGAATCAGTCAGGCACCGCTCGGCTTGCTGATTTGTTCTGTTTAATATATTTCTTTTGGCTAATTGGATTATTTTGTGTGATCTGATTACCTGGCGACTCCACCCCCTTATCATGGTTAAGGGTTGTCAGAACGCGACATCGGTGTTGTGTTACGCTTAGGCTTGTCCCTAAGTATCTGCACACTTTTGGATCGTCGAACTAACGCAAGTGTGGGGGCACGTTTTTGTGTCAACACACTTTTTGGTGACTCCGCTAGGGAAGACTATGCCAACATGACGGGTACATCTATGTCGGCCGCCAGTACGTCTACAACGAGTACTATGTCTACACCGCCGATGGATCACATGGTAGGTGCAAATATTGACAACGGCAACATCATGGCGCCTACCCTTGAAGATATTCCCGCGGAAGACCGAGCAGATATCGAGGAAAAAATGAAGGCACTCTAGGACCTGATGCTTGGGAGCTACGTCAAGACACGCGCGGGCTTCATCAAGCGCGACATCAACATCCCCAACCTTGCTCGGATCTAGGTAACACCAGTATCACCTCGTTTATCTTCTTTAGAGATAGAGCAGAAAATAGCTACATCAGTAGACCAAGCCGTTAGTGCTTCACTAGCCAACCATTTAGATTTGGCAGTTAGCTCTCAAGTAGAGGCGGCGCTTAGGATGTTCGGCTTTACTGAGGCCGTACCACCAGCCCCTATTGCTAGCATACCTCCGGTAAATCACATTTACAGCAGAACTGATGGTAGTACTAGCAAATCCGTTACGTCTCTGGCCTCGGTATCCATTTCTAAGACCAATCTTTATGCTTACGGCCAAGCAAGCACCGCCTACCATGCATCGCCTCCACCTGCGCTGGTACCAGTTTTACCCATGCTGCCTGCACCGCATGCACAAATGCATAGGCTCGAGCACAATGCACATCTAGCACATGAGGAGGGAACACATGGCCGACACGCAGACATCCCACCACGTGTCGTACCCCCACATGAGAGGCGTGCGCAAGCAGCGGGTCAAGATGACATTGAGGAGTGAATCCGCGCACTGTTTAGGGAGTGCACCAGCTTCGTGCCTAGGAGTTGAGATAGGGTTTACTGGAAGCCGTACCCCGATCATTTTGATGCAGTACCTCACCCTCACAGCTATAGAGTTCCCGAATTCACCAAATTCGATAGTGAGGGTCTGACGCTAGTGGGTTGGACGCTTTAAAACTTAGACTATTTTCTCTCTCACTATCTGGCACCGCTTTCACTTGGTTTTCGGCACTCCCGCCGAACTCTATCCAAACATGGGATGAATTATAAAAAAAGTTCCATGACTACTTTTACACGGGTGAAACAGAACTTAGGCTTTCACACTTGACGTCGATTAGACAAAAATCTGGCGAGAGCATCTCTGAGTATATCAAGCGTTTTAGGGATACTAGAAACCGATGTTTTAGTCTTAATATTTCGGAAAGAGATTTGGCGGATCTAGCTTTTAGTGGATTGCATTCTGAGATTAAGGAAAGACTAGACAACCAACACCTTTTAGAAGTTAGCCAAGTCTTGCAATAGGCTCTGGTCCAAGAAGGCCGAGCTAAGGACAAAAGGTTTGTTAAGACGTTTAATAAGCCTAGAGCTGAGATTCACGTCATGGAACACTCCGATGAGGAGGAATCGGAAGAAGAGGATTCAGCCGACATGTACGCGGTTGAATGGGTTTGGAACGCTAAGAGTAAACCCGTTACTTGCTCCAAGTTATGGCCGTCTCCCACCAAGAATCAGCCTAGCGAGGTCAAGTACTCATTTGATATTACTAAGTGTGATAAAATATTTGATTTCCTCTTGAAAAACCAGCTTCTCAGGTTGCCTAAGGGCCAAGTCATTCCATCTGCCGACGAGCTAAAGAAACATCCATACTGTAAGTGGCATGATTCACATTCACACTACACTAACGACTGCAATGTTTTCTGTCAACGGGTTCAATCGGCCATAGAAGAAGGACGATTAAAGATAGACCACAACCCAAAGATGAAGTTAGATAAAGACCCCTTTCCCATCAACACCGTCGATCTCGACGAGAAGAGAGTATTGATTCGGCCAGAACAGGCTGAATCAACTAAAGGGATGGCAGTGATTGTTGGGGAACCATGGGTGCGCACACTCATACCTAAGAATCCTAAAGTGGGAGTGTGGAAGCGGAATGTTAACACATCTCCTTCGGCTAGGGGTCACAAGAAGCCGAAGGTAACGTGTCAGATGTTGTTAGACAAACACCAAAGAAAAGCCAAGGAAACAGGCCCCCGTGCCAAAAGGATAAGTCAGCCAAAGGGGCCAAGGCTTTCAGAGGGTGGCTTCGGACCACAGTGGCCGAACCCTCCACATAGTGACTTCAGTTCACAGTGGCCTAACACTCTCTATGGTGGCTTCAGACCTCAATGGCCGAACCCCCGTATAGTGGCTTCGGACCCAAGTGGCCAAGCCCCATGCAGAGCGAGTTCAGCCCCCAATGGCCGAACCCTGCACCGCTCTAGACGAGCCCTTCGATAGGAGGCTTCGGCACACACCGACCGAAGCTACCCCTGGCCTGGCAGGACCCTTCATTGATATGGTCCAAGACACCGTCGACTCTGCCGAACCCTCCTCGAGGCAACGGGTTCGACTCACAGTGGGTGAAGCCACTGGAGCCACCGATGCCTCCGCCATACAACTAGGCAGGGACTCCGTGGGCTCCGTACGTATCGCAACCAGAGTACCCTCCGCAACATAACACTATTCCTTATTTTCTTCAGAGTATTATGACTGGCAGGGACAAGCCGACACACTGGAGGGAGGCATCGTCCACATGCTGTCTGTGGTACCTCCGAATCGACTCGTGCAGAACAAAGTCAAAGAAGGACGCGAAGAGGCAAAGGACAGGGAGTCTAAAGCTATCATAGTCAGAGTAGGGTCTCAGGAAGTCCCAATCCTGAAGGCCCCTTCGCCGAATCCAGACAGAGGTAAGTCTCCTACTCTGACCGAAGCCCGCGCCGAAGCCTGATCCAATCAGCCGAACGAGGCCGGTCTGATTGCCAGGGTCCACAGTGAAGGCCCCTCTAAAGGCAGAGCATGCGAGGCTGAGCTGGACAGTACCACCTCGGCCAAAATTAATAGGAACTAGGCAGTGGCACCAGGCCACGACCATCTTGGGCAACTCCAAGTATGTCCAAATCACAAAAGAGGCGCCTACAACGCCGACGGGCACAGGAGATGCGCGAGAAGAAAACCGAGGATGAGAGAGACACTATTTTTTAAGAAATCCACCCTTGGCCAATGACGAGACAGGTATGGAGGATTAAGCCAGTTGGAATAACCAACCCAGCTCCTAGTTCGAGCGACGATGATGACATGCTCGACGACGACTACTCACCTGTCTCTGAGGGACCCGCACCCTAGGCGATGGACATCAACATCATCATGCTACCCGTTGAGTTCGCCCTACCACAAGACGAGGCCGAGGTCGCTCAGTTGAACCTTGGCCCGCGCAATGCTATCTTTGAGAAACCCGAGGACTCGGCTCGCCATCTAAAGCCTCTCTATGTTAGGGGTCACATTGACGGAAAGCCGATCTCCCGGATGCTTGTTGATGGTGGCGCCACCATGGAGTTGACAGTAGGCAAAAAAAAACATTGCCGACACCGTTCTTCGTCGTCGATGTGCAAGGTAACTATAGTGTGCTGCTTGGGCGCGACTGAATTCATGCAAACTATTGCATTCCTTCTACTTTGCACCAATGCCTAATTTAGTGGGACGGCGATGAAGTAGAGGTCATACCCGCAGACACTTCAGCCCAAGTAGCATTGGCCGATGTGTCCATTGACGCCGTTCACAACAAAGTAGAATGTCTATCAGGTAGAGACCTTTCGAATTACGATTTTGTTAGCGTGTCCGGAGGACATTTTGTACCAGTGTCTGTGAAGCCGGCTGGTGTAGCATGGATGTTTCTAAATTAGTAGTCATGTCTAGCAAGAGCAATCTGGATTGACTAAAGTCTTGTGTAGAGCAGTACCTATCTGCTAAAGACGGTATTGCCGAAGCCATCGAAGACTTTAGCGAAGTAGAGAAATTAGGGAAAGGTTTTGCGTCGGCCGACCGTTTAGAACAAGTTAACATAAGTGATGGTAGCATCCCAAGGCCGACTTTTGTAAACCAACATTTATAGCCTGATGAAAAGACCGAAGTAATAAAGTTGCTTCGGTCGTATGTCGATTGTTTTTGCATAGGAATACAGCAAGATGCTGGGGCTAAGCCGCGAGCTCGTGGAGCATCGGCTACCTATCAAACCCGGATTTAGGCCTTATAAACAACCTCCTCGTCGCTTTAATTCGGTCATATATGACCGAGTTAAAGAAGAAGTGGAGTGACTGCTCAAAGTTGAATTTATTAGGCCATGCAGGTATGCTGAATGAGTCAATAACATTGTGACTATAGAAAAGAAGGGGAGCGAAAAAATACGAGTTTGTATTGATTTTAGGGATCTAAACAAGGCCACTCTAAAGGACGAGTATCCAATGCCGATAGCCGACATGCTGATCAATGATGCTTCAGGACACTAGGTACTAAGTTTTCTTGATGGCAATGCTGGTTATAATCAAATCTTTATGGCCGAAGAGGACGTCTATAAGACAACCTTTCGATGCCCTAGTTTTGTCGATTTATTTGAGTGGGTCGTTATGACTTTTGGTTTAAAGAATGTTGGCGCTACATATCAACGTGCTATGAACTTGATCTTTCATGACTTGCTAGGAGTTATGTTAGAAGTTTACATCGATGATGTTTTAGTCAAATAGGACGCTATGGGAAATCACTTAGCCGATTTGAAAGTTGCTTTTGGAAGGATGCGATAGTATGGCTTAAAGATGAACCTGCTCAAATGCACTTTTGGTGTGTCGGCAGGCAAGTTCTTAGGCTTCATGATTCATGAAAGAGGTATAGAAATTGATCCTAAGAGGCTTGAGAAAATTAGAAACTCTGCAGCGCCGACATGCAAGAAAGATGTACAGAAATTGCTAGGCAAGATGAATTATTTGCGCCGCTTTATATCTAACTTGTCTAGCAAGATTGATGCCTTTGTCCCCATACTCCGGTTAAAGAATGAAGCCGAGTTCACTTTGGGGGCAAGTCAGCAAAGCGCCTTTGAAAAGATGAAGGAATGCTTGTCATCGCCACCCATCGTGAGGGCGCCAAAAGCCGGGATTTCATTTCGGCTATACATCACTACCGATGATAGCGTGATCGGGGTCATGCTAACCTAGGATGTTGAGGTAAAGGAGTACATCATCACGTTCTTGAGCCGCCGCCTGCTGGACGCCGAGACCAGGTACGCTTATGTTTATCACTTTTCTACGCATGTACCAAATTACGTCACTATCTTCTCCCTACTACATGTGTTGTTGTTTGCCAAACCGATGTTATAAAACACATATTGAAAAGCGGATTCTAAGTGGAAGAATCAGGAAGTGGGCGTACGCTTTGATTGAGTATGATTTGGCCTATGAACCCCTAAGACCTATGAAGGGCAAAATTGTCGCTAACTTTATAGTTGATCACCACATAGATGTTAGTTGGAGTGACAATGTTGCTCTAATTGAAGTAGTACCATGGGAACTGTATTTTGATGGTTCAGCTTGCAAAAGTGGCCAAGGTACTGCAGTGGTTCTCGTATCACCTAGTGGGATGCGTTTTGAAACCTCGGCTCATTTAGAATTTCCCTCTACTAATAACCAAGCTGAATATGAGGCTTTATTGCTAGGACTTGAATTGTTGGAATCCATGGGTGTCAAACATGTTCATGCGCATGGTGATTTCCTGTTAGTAGTGCAACAAGTAGCTAAGAGTGCTCAATGTTTTAATGGCTTGCTAAATAGCTACTTGGATAAATTCCTAGACATAGTTGCTACTTTTGATGACTTCAAAATTTCTCACATGTCAAGGGAGGCCAATTCCATTGCAAATGATTTGGCTCAGCAAGCATCTGGCTATCAGGTCAGGAGAGGTAAATTTTCTGTACAGGAAAAGCTGATGCTTGGTCTCACCGCCGAAGCCAGGAGCTTTCGGCAGGCGCGAGGGTTGCCGAACCCTCCAGGTCGGACCCCTCCGGCCACCATAGACTATCGCACGCCGGAGCCCCGGGGCCAGAGTACTCTGCCCGCCGAAGGGTATGGCGTGCCAGAGCCCATGCACCTAAGTCCCCTAGACAGTGAGGATTTCTTAGAACCCTAACCCTCCGGCATGAGGCTTCGGCTTGACCCACTTCGCGCAGCCAGCTCGAGCAGGCTTCGGCAAAAGCAGGAAGGGCTCGGGGGGCACTCCGAAATTAGTAGCCTGGACGTCACTCTAGTGAATGAGCTAGCAAACCATTCGGGAATCCATAAGGGCGATTGGAGAACTCCAATTGTCCAGTATTTGAGGGACCCTAGTCAAAGGGTTGATTGGAAAGTTCGGCGACAGGCGTTTAAATTTGTGTTGCTAGATGATACACTGTATCGCCAAATTATTGATGGAGAACTGTTAAAGTGTTTAGATAATGAACGGTCCTAGGTGGCTACGGGAGAAGTCCATGAATGACTTTGTGGCACTCATCAGTCGGCCTAGAAAATGAGTTGGATGCTCAAAAGAGCAGGTTTCTACTGGCCGACTATGACTGAAGATTGTTTTAAGTATTACAGAGGGTGTGAAGTGTGTCAAAAGTTTGGCAATATTCAGTTAGATCCTGCTTCATCACTTAACCTTATTGTTAAGACATGGCCATTCCGAGGTTGGGGTTTAGACTTCATCGGCCAGATTTACCCTCCTTCATCAAAAGGGCATTGGTTCGTGTTGATGGCAACAGACTACTTCACCAAATGGACCAAAGTCATGCCCCTCAAGAATATGACTCACAACGAGGTACTTGATTTTATCTTGAAGCACATCATACATATATTTGGCATTCCTCAAACTCTCACTACAGATCAAGGTAGTTCATTTGTTTTTAAAGAAGTGAGAGACTTTGCCAAATTTTATGGTATTAAGCTGATAAACTCTTCACCATATTAGGCTCAGGCTAATGGTCAGGCTGAGTCTAGTAACAAAACTGTGATTAAGCTTATTAAGAAGAAAATTGAAGAGTTCCCTAAGAGGTGGCATGAAGTGATTTCCGAAGCACTATGGGCTTGTAGAATTGCGAAGCACGGTTCCACCAAAGTTAGTCTGTACGAGTTGGTGTATGGACAAGAAGTCGTTCTACCTGTAGAAGTAGATCTTGGCT
Source organism: Zizania palustris (assembly GCA_019279435.1). Taxonomy (NCBI): domain Eukaryota; kingdom Viridiplantae; phylum Streptophyta; class Magnoliopsida; order Poales; family Poaceae; genus Zizania; species Zizania palustris. The sequence continues at coordinate 37,761,868 of JAAALK010000079.1, read as the reverse complement.
CTTTAAGAGTTCTAAAGCAAGATGGTTTATCGGTCGACGAGTATGAAACTCTTTTGAAGGACAATATAGAAGAAGTGACCAATAAGAGATTGAGGGCTTTAGAAGCTACAGAAATAAACAAGAAGAGAGTATCTAAAGCCTACAATAAGAAGTTTAAACCAAAATCGTTTCAAGTAGGTGACTTGGTTTGGAAGACTATTTTGCCCTTACGCACTAAGAGCCCTAAATTTGGTAAATGGTCACCTAGTTGGGAAGGTCCTTTCAAAATAGCCGAAATCGCTACAGGCAATGCATATGTGTTAGAGTCTCTGCAAGGAGAGCGGTTTCGAAGATCTTTGAATGGTAGATACTTGAAAAGGTACTTTCCAAGTGTGTGGAAAACAGTGTGAAGGTGTTGAAAGGCCGATATGAGAGGTATCATCTTTAGACCGTTATGCTTTTAGTTCACTTATTAGTTCACTAAAAGGCAGGGGCATGTGTTGATAGCAAAAAATGGTATTAGTGGTTAAGATTATCAAAATACCAATTTTGGTAATTTGGGCCGAAAATACACATGTCCTGGGCTGAGCCGAAGCCCTACAGGGGTGAAGGCCCACAAAGCTACGGGCTTCGGAAGCTTTCAGCGAGCCTGCAGCCTTCGGCCCGAATGCATTCGTAGGCACACTGCACCGAAGCTTCAGCCTGAGGAGCAGGCTTCGGCGGGCCTGGCCAAAGGCCCACTTTGGGCAGAGATAGAGATTGAGTCCGATTTTTGACTAAGTCTTTTTCCACGGGTGATTAAGCCAATCTATACCAGATTAGACTTAGAGATTAGAAGTCTAAGCCCTATAAATATAGGGGTGAGGCCAGTTCAGAACCCGCCAACACAAATCAACACAAAGACCTAGCTTTGAACAATACCTTTATTTTACCTTTACTTTCCGCAGTCTTCATGGGTATGCTTGGAAGCCCTCCATCGACCACTTCAGAACAGTGGTAATCCTTGTTACTTTGCTTGTGAAGTATCCGTTAATCTACATAATAGATTGCTATCGCCTTGTTACTTCGCCTATGAAGTATCCGCTAATCTGCGTAACAAATTGCTATCTTCGCCCCTAGTGCAAAACTTAGCAGGATTCGGTCCTCAGGCTGAATTGGTACTTCGAATGTACTCTGTTGCAGGTTTCCACGTTTGGAGCTACTTCGCCGGAGGTGCCCGAAGCTAAGAGATTAGTTTCGGAGGTTGCCAGAACACCCCTCGACAGAATTACTACTTCGACTACCCGTGTCGGACCGTCACGCTGTTTTCGGTTTGACCAAGTCCTGCACGCCGACATGCTCCGCAACAAGCTTCGTCACGACAGGCTTTGCCACGCTCGCACCCCATGTCAGACGAAGTCACGCCCGCATGTTGTGTCTAAGATATTTTAGTGTATCGGAGGCTTTGCGCCGAACCCCGCTGTTCGGAGGTGATTGTCACGTCAGGATCTATTCGAAGCCTGTCTTCGGCCAGATCGGTCCGAACGCCGAAGGTACCCTTCATCGGGACACTTCGCACCAGATACCTTCGGCGTCACCCTTCACACTATACTTAAAATCAGTCAGGCTCCGCTCGTCTTGCTGATTTGTTCTGTTTAATATATTTCTTTCGGCTAATTGGATTATTTTGTGTGATCTGATTACCTGGTGACTCCACCCCCTTATCACGGTTAAGGGTAGTCCGAACGCGATGTCGGTGTTGTGTTACGCTTAGGCTTGTCCCTAAGTATCCACACACTTTTGGATTGTCGAACTGACCCAAGTGCGGGGGCACGTTTTTGTGTCAACACGGGGTTCAGATCAGTGTTGATCGGAAATCGGATCATCAACGTCGAGTCCTCCACTAATCGAGTTTACCCCCTCTGACGGAAGATTGGGCATCCCGTGCGCATCAAGTAGTATCAGAGCCCAAGTTGCCCATCAGGTATCACTGTATCCCTTAGATTGTTCTTTGCCTTGTCCTAGAACTCCAGAAAAAGCCGCAAAAAAGTCGTAGACATCTAGGGCAAATTATCCTTATCGTCCTAGTGTTTTGAGCCTTTGCAATTTCGTCACGGTGTCGTATTGCTGAGTTTTGATCCATAGTCGATGTCAGGTTGCTGGTTTAGAGTTGTGTTCTTGATCGTGAGTCAAATCCATAATCTTGCTTAGTCCTAGGATATCCGAATCCAACCCTAAACCCTAGTCAGAGTCGGTTCGAAGTTAGTTTGACCTTGCCTCGGTAAAACGACCATAACTTTTGCATATGGACTCCGTTTGAGCTCTACCACCCGTAAAAACAATCGGTACAAAAAAACGCATCCACCCCTTAGTGGCAAAGCCACTTATGATTGGATTCATAGGGAAAAATTCGGCCGGGAAGACAGAGTTCTAGAGGGGTTTTTATTTTCAGCCAGCGTAACTTCTTTCTTTTCGAGTACCTCATTGAGTACTTATTGTTTGATCAGTTTGTAAAAAAGAGAAAAAAGGGCCAAAAGAAAAGAAAACAAAAAGAGGCAAAAAAAGAAGAAAAAAAGAAGGAAAAATCTGTGAGGTATAAGAGGAGGAAGTTGTTCTAGTTTAAGTTAAGTGTTGTGTTTTGGTGATCTTGTTATTTGAGTTGGCTTCTTTTCTTGTTTCTAGGAGCACAAATTAGACCAGAAACCAAGGCAAGTATTGTGGATTATTATTGAGCTTTACTAACTATTGTCGATCTGTGCTAATCCTTGCTACCAAAGACTAGCCTTCCGAGCTCCACCTCTCTTTTGATTAGTACAGTTTCTAGCCGGCAATCGTTATACTTATGACTTCAACGACGGTATCATTTCCACGCCAATAGGTTGTGCCACCTGCTACAATTGGTAAGAACTTTGCAAGAACTTGGTGAAACACTTGAGTGTGAGTGACTCCACATCCAAGTAGTTCATAGTAAACTAACGCACTTGTGAGCTTCTTTGTGTTTTGTGTTTCCACTAACCATGACAGGATCACAACACCAAGGCGATGGAGATGAATGTGTGTCCAAGTTCGAGCTTAGACAGTTACTGCAAGAACTCAATGCAAACATCATTAAGAGCAACCAGGACAATGATAATAGATTGGAGAGGATATAGAGGAGCATTGTCACCCTCGTCACCAGGATGGAGAACCTAGAGAAACAGCCACCACCACCGAATGATAGAGTTGAGGATCTCGAGGCAGATGGCATAAATCAAGAAGAGCATATCCTGCCCCTTGCTCGAGAACCTCCTCCCCTTCAACAAAATCCATGTATTCATGGTATGGGAGTTATAATGAAAACAACCCTCGTGCTAATAATTCATTTGCTAAGGTTAAGTTCAGCATACCACCTTTTTCTGACTCTTAAGATGCTGAGACATATCTGAATTGGGAGATGACAGTAGAACAAAAAAATTAACTCTCATCTTGTTCCAGAAATTCATAGAGTTAGACAAGCCACTAGTGAGTTTACCGATTTTGCTATTATTTGGTGGAATGAGCTATCAAATGTAGGCTTAGCACCAAACACATAGGATGGGCTAAAGAGAGCTATGCGTGGTAGATTTGTCCCCACTACTTATAAACGTGATTTGCGTCAAAAATTACAGCATTTAAACCAGGGAAATAAATAGGAGTACTACCAAGAATTGCAAATAGGAATGTTGTGTTGTGAGGTAGTTGAGGATGAGGAGGGAAAATGGCTAGATTTTTGGTTGGTTAAATAGAGAAATACAAGATATAGTTGATTATAAGGAATATAATTCTCTCAATAGATTGTTTCACCTTGCTATGAAGGCAGAAAGAGAATTGTAGGGACAACAGCCGAAGTCGAAGAGCAACTTCACCGACACAAGATCGGCGTCTGCAATGGGAAAATCAACACTACCTTCTCATGCACGGTCTGCTGCTCCTTCATATCTAGGGCGCGTTCAACATCACCTTCATCATCACTAGCACCAGAGGAGAAGAGTAAAACATCCCTACCAGCAAATAGTTTCTCATCGGTTGCTTCTACAGGTCGAACCAGTGCAATCATTTGCCACAATTACAAAGGGAAGGACCATTTCATGAGAGATTGCCCAAGCCAGAGACGGACATTCATTGCTACTGAATATGGTGGGTATGTTAGTGCTAGTGATATTGATGATGGTGGTACTAACAATGCAGGTGATGATGAGGAGACTGAAAGTGACGGCGAGGAGATTATAGGTACTGCTGCCATAGAGAAGTATAAGGCGTTGATTGTACAACATGTTTTAAACACTCAAGTGGAGCCCACGGACACACTACAGCGACATAACTTATTTCAAATGTTCCTCATTATCAATGATCGTCATGTTCGTGTCATAATTGATGGAGGGAGTAGCAATAATTTGGTGAGCTTAGATCTGGTTAATAAGCTTGGATTGACCACACGTCCACATCCTCATCCATACTATATTCAGTGGTTCAACAATAGTGGTAAGGTCAAGGTAACACACTCTGCGAGAGTGCACTTTTTCATTGGTATGTACCATGACTTTGCTGATTATGATGTTGTACCCATGCAAGCATATTCACTTTTATTGGGTAGGCCATGAGAATTTGATACGGATGCCACACATCATGGTAGGAGTAATAAATATACACTTATGCACAAGGAAAAGAAAATTACTTTGCTTCCTATGACTCTCACTGAAATTATGCAATGTGAGAAAGAGAGTATTGAGAATAGCAAGAAGGAGATTGCACCACAATATGAAAATAAGCAAGTAGCTAACACTATTTTCCCACCTAAGAAAGATAAGAAAGACAATAGCTCTAAGTCGGACGGAATTAAATTGAAGGGGGTGTTTTGCTTGCTACTAAATTTGATTTGGTTGATGTTAATGAGTTTGATTCTCCTTGTTATGCATTGATATGCAAAGAAGTTTTGTTTTCATTTGAGGATTCTTCCACTTCTTTGCCTCCTGCTATCACTAACCTTTTACAGGAGTATAAGGATGTGTTTCCAGCAGAGATGCCTCCGGGGCTGCCACATATTCGTGGTATTGAGCATCAAATCGACTTGATCCCAGGAGCGACATTGCCAAACTGTGCTGCATATAGAACAAATCCGGAGGAGACTAAAGAAATTCAGCGACAAGTCCAAGAAATTTTGGACCATGGGTACGTATGAGAGAGACTTAGCCCATGTGTTGTGCCTGTTCTTTTAGTCCCTAAGAAAGATGGTAGTTGGTGTATGTGTGTTGATTATAGAGCCATCAATAATATTACAATAAGGTATCGTCATCTTATTCCTAGGTTAGATGATATGCTTGATGAGTTGAGTGGGTCTATCATTTTCTCAATGATTGACTTGCGTAGTGGATACCACCAAATTAGAATAAAATTAGGAGATAAATGGAAAATAGCTTTCAAAACTAAGTTCGCTTTATATGAGTGGTTAGTCATGCCTTTTGGGTTAACTAATGCACCTAGCACTTTCATGTGTTTAATGAATGAATTATTGAGAGTATTTATTGGCAAATTTGTAGTGGTTTACTTTGATGATATATTGATATATAGAAGGTCTATTGATGAACATTTGAATCATTTGCGTGTTGTTTTTAATGCTTTGAGAGATGCACGCTTGTTCGGTAATCTTGAAAAATGTACTTTTTGCACGGATCGAGTCTCTTTTCTTGGCTATGTTGTTATTCCACAGGGTATTGAGGTAGATGAAGCAAAAATTGAAGCCATCAAGAGCTGGCCAACACCTCAAACCGTCATGCAAGTGAGAAGTTTTAATGGACTTGCTTGTTTTTATCGACGGTTTGTGAAGAATTTCAGCACCATTGCTGCTGACAAAGAAGGGAGCTTCATTCATATGGGGTCCAGCACAAGAACAAGCTTTTAACATGCTTAAGGAGAAACTTACGCATGCCCCTCTACTCCAACTTTCTGACTTTGGTAAGACATTTGAGCTTGAATGTGAAGCTAGTGGGATTGGGATAGGAGGAGTCCTCATATAAGAAGGTAAACTTGTTGCTTACTTTAGTGAAAAATTGCATGGACGTAATCTGAATTATTCTACTTATGATAAAGAGTTGTATGCTTTAGTTCGGGTGCTAGAAACTTGGCAACATTACCTTTGGCCTAAGGAGTTTGTCATTCATTCTGATCATGAATCCTTGAAACATATTAGAAGCATTACCTTTGGCCTAAAGAGTACCCTGAACTATTGTTTCAGATCGCGACATGCAAAATGGGTTAAGTTCATAGAGTCATTTCCCTACATCATTAAACATAAACGTGGTAAAGACAATATCATTGCATATGCTTTATCTAGGCATTTTACTATGTTATCTCAGCTTGATCATAAGATATTTGGTCTAGAAACAATAAAAGAGTTATATACTACTGATCTAGACTTAAAGGAGGCTTTTGAAAATTGTAGGGAGTGCCGAACTTGGAATAAATATGTTCTGAATGACGGTTTATTATATCATGCTAACAAGCTATGCGTCCCAGCTATCTCCATTCGCCTTTTGTTTTTACAGGAAGCTCATGGGGGAGGATTGATGGGACATTTTGGAGTGAAGAAAACTAAGGACGTGTTGTCCACACACTTCTTTTGGCAAAGGATGCAGCGGGTTGTCGTGCGCTACGTCTCACGCTGCACTACATGTAACAAAGCTAAGTCACGCTTGAATCCCTTTGGACTTTATATGCCCCTTCCTGTTCCTAACGTCCCTTGGGAGCATATATCAATGGATTTTGTCTTAGGTTTACCTAGAACAAAGAGGGGGAGGGATAGTATATTTTTGGTGGTCGATCGATTCTCAAAAATGGCACATTTTATACCTTGTCATAAGAGCGGTGATGCTACAAACATTACTGATTTGTTTTTCAAGGATGTCATTCTCCTACATGGAGTACCCACCACCATTGTTTCTGATCACGATGCGAAGTTCTTGAGCCACTTTTGGAGAAGTTTATGGTGCAAGTTGGCAACCAAGCTGATATTCTCCACCACATGCCACCCTCAAACCGATGGGCAAATAGAGCTAGTTAATCGTATGTTATCCACCATGTTACGGGCTGTTTTGAAGAATAATTTGAATATGTGGAAATAATGCTTACCTCATGTGGAGTTTGCATATAATTGAGCGATACATTCTACCACCAAGGTGAGTCCTTTCCAGGTTGTGTATGGCTTTAATCCCTGTGCCCCCATTGATCTTTTGCCATCGCCTACTTCTGAACATGTTGTTGGACCGGAAACGGCGACCAGAGGGGGGGGGTGAATGGGAGCTTTTAAAATTTCGGGCTAAAAACAGCCTTCTGTTTTTAATTCTGTCTTCTACGGAACAGGCTTCGAACACAACCTTCGAAGGTCTGGTTCGGAGGTAATTTACAGCTCCGAACACAGGCTTCGTAAGGGAGCAAAAGTTCGAAGTCAAGAAGACTTCGCTCCACCCATAACCCCGAAAAATCAACTCAGCTAAGTCAGTGCAGGCTCCGCACACTAGGTGCTTCGAGCAGGCTTCGCACTTCACCCTTCACACGAGTAGACTACCCTCTGAGGACTTTGACCAAATACTTAGCGACAACAACTGGTGTTGGGCTTCTTACTTCGAAGGTCTAAATGCACACTAAACAGACTTCGCTAGGGGCTTTGACACGGGAAGGAAACGTGGTTCGATCAGGGCTTCGCTAGTAAACAACGAGGTCTAGCCTCGAGTTACACAGAGCGAACGCACACTGAAAAGCACACTTCGCACAAAACACACTTCGCCTAGACAGGCTTTGGTGCACTACTACTAGCGAGGTATGCAAACAAGCTCAAGCAGAAACTCAACACAGAAGCAGGGCTTCGCTGCTTGAACAAGGAACACTGAAAAATGAACTCACTGGATGAATAAAGTTTGCGGAGGCTAGTCCAGGAGCTCAACAGTAAATGCTCAAAGTGTTAAATGTTACCTACCCAGCCCCCATATTTATAGCCACTATTCACCCAAGTGAATTGACTACTTTACCCCTAGGGTTTACATTGGTTTTTGTCTCTACAGAACAGAGGGGTACAAAAGGTAGTCAACTTTATTTGGAGGCTTCTCTGTCAGCTTTGCAGAGGGGACAGCGTCAGCTTTTTGCAGAGCAGACAATGTCAGCCTTTGCAGTCTTTGACCTTTCTGGAGCCCCCTTCGCACGCGAGGGGTGCGGTAGCTTCGGTGAGAAGCCTTGAGCCTGACGGCCTTCGCTTCACCGAAGACAGCCTCCGATACAGTGACGGTTTGAGCCGAAGCCGTCAAAGCCCTTGGGCCTTCGCACCACTATCTTCGGAGTGGACCACCACAGCTTCGCAACTCCTCCCAGCTCGAACTCCGTCAATCCATGTACCGAAGCCATGCATGGCCGAAGTACCACAAGTCATCCTTGCTCCGGAGCTAGCCTCGCTCTGAAGCCTTCTTCACTTCGAAGCCCCACCTTCGGAGTACCACCCTTCGAAGTCCCTCCTTCGTCCAAGGCCTCCGCATGAAGCATTCCATGAGCACTTCGTCGCAGTGTCTCTCCCCGAGCACACTCCTCGACAAGCCTCACCCGGACCATGCCTTCGATGCACCTCGACTTCTAAGACCTTCGTCGGGTAACTTCGAGTGTCTCCATCTGGAGCACACTACGAAACCTTTGCCTCAGCTGAGGACTTGATCCACCATACTTCGAAGTCACTCCTTCCGGAGTACCCTTCGAAGTGCCTTGCCTCCGAGGACTTCGTCTCGGAGTACCTTCACCCGGAGCCACGCTCCGCACTTACTGCCTTCTCCTGGTGCACCTCGACCCGAGGTCCGACCTCGACCCCTTCGCAGACTTCGTGACGGAGCTCCCCGCTCCCCTCGCATCAAGCCTCCCGCTCGACCCAGGTTCACCTGCTACGAACTGTTCGTTGCCTCCGAAGTCCCCTGCGCACCACAGACAAACAGACAAGTGTATCCAGTACTCCGGAGACCTCTCCGGGTTAGCAACCTTCGGCACACACTCTGGTGTACCGCCCAAAGTACCGAGACCTTTGGTACAACCCAGTCATTGTGTACTGTCGGACCCCTCCGACAAGCACACTCCGCTGCAACAGCTGCAGCAACCAAAGCCCACCGAACCCTTCGATGAAACCACCTCCGAACACCTTCGGAGGTACCCCTTCGAATCAGAGGGTACACTGTCAATCACTCATCACAGACTCTGAAACCAACCCTTGGTTTCTCACATGTGCATTTAGATTCTAAGATACGTGTTGATTTTATTCTGAAATTACATACCACATCTAAAGAACACATTGATAAGATGACCGAAAAGTATAAAATTGTTGGTAGTAAGGGTAGGAGACATTTAACCTTTGAAATAGATGATCTTGTTTGGTTACACTTGTGTAAAGATAGATTTCCATATTTGAGAAAGTCTAAATTGATGCCTCGAGCTGATGGCACTTTCAAGATAGTTTAGAAAATTAATGACAATGCATACCAGCTTGAGTTTCCTATAGATTTTGGGGTTAGTCCCACATTTAACATTTTAGATTTGAAGCCATATTTGGGAGAAGATGATGAGTTTGAGTCGAGGATGACTCCAATTCAAGAAGGGGAGGATGATGAGGACATCGATAACAATGATAAAGACATCTAACACTCTATCATTCCTGGACCTATCACTCGCTCTCGTACCCGCAAGCTTAATTATGAGGTGCGTTCGTTTCTTTACTTTATATAATGATATGGATATGGATGAGATGCTACTTATGGGTGATATTTTGACTCTAAGGAACATGGGAGAAGCACTTCTAGATCAAACACAAGAGGGAGAGGCAACACAACAATCCAATTCGGATTCCACTTCAAACTCCGATTTCGGTTCGGATTCAACAGAGCACCTGGTGAGGACTCGACCTTGGGGTGGCCCGATCTTCACGGCAGTAGAATCTCGAAAATGATAACTTGCTGCGAATAGCGGGTAACTTGCTGCGAACAGCGGGGAACTAATCTGACAGGCCGGTGCAGCCGAACTAGAAGCCGACAAGCATGGATTAGGGGAGCTTTATACCTGTCTCAAGGTTTGGCTGTAGTCAAGCGACATGGAGAGAGGCACCGAAACCACGAGGACTTCGACTCGATCGCCGAACGATCGCAGAACCACAAGCCGGGACCAATCCACCCAATACGGTGCGGCCAAACCGGAAGCCGTAAGCATGAAATGGGGGATCTCAGAGAGATCTTTCTCACAAGCGCATGATGAACTTGCAAGAACAAGGGTGAGTAGACACTCAAGCAGCTCGGCTGCAATATACAATAGAGGTAGGTTTATCAAATGATCAAAAGTTGAGTTTGTGAGGCCTATGGGGGTATTTATACTAGGAACAACTCTCCTAGATGAGTATGAGTCGTGCTCTCCATGCAGGGAGGGTGTGAAACCAGCTGGTAGAGTATTCAAGAGGCTGTCTTGTGAACTCGCGCGTCTGTTTGACTGCTGGACCACTCTTCAATGTTTTAGCCATAACTCAAGCTTGGGAACTCCAAAAGACGAACGGTTTGTTGGGTGTGAAAGCTTACTTGACGGCCTTTCCAATAGGTCATAGAGCCCCCATCTCTCAGTATTCTAACCGTGGTGAAGCTCGCAAGTGGGGTATTCTGTCAGCCTGTCAGCGTGGATCTCCGATCGGCTCTTGCTGTGCTCCGTGCTCTTCAATCAGGTCTTGGTGCTTCATAGCTTTATGTGTGAACCTGAGAAAGATCAAAGTACATTATTTAGGTAGTAAAAAATTCTCATTAGTTACATTAACGGTGTGAAGGAGCGAATTAACCTGATGGTATAGCGTCTTTGAGCGACTGTGAGTGATCGGACCTTTATAACCGGTGATAGCGATCGGATATTTATGCATGGTGATTGGACCAGTGATAGGACCATGTGCTAGGATGTCCTCATCATCCTCCCCCTCTTGAAAAGGAGTCGTCCTCGACTCTTCTTCCCCAAGGAAGGGTGAAAGGTCAGTGACGTTGAAGGTTGTACTCACACCATATGTGCTCGGAAGGTCAATCACATAGGCGTTGTCATTGATCTTTTGGAGTACTTTGAACGGACCATCTGCTCATGGTTGCAGCTTGCACTTGCGCTGATCTGGAAAACGCTCCTTGTGAAGGTGAACCCAAACCAGATCTCCTGGTTCGAACACCATTTTCTTGCATCCCTTGTTGGCGCGCTTTTCATACAACTTGGTCATCTTCTTGATGTTCGCTCTTGTTTGTTCATGGAGCTTCTTGACAGCATCAGCACGCTTGCTTGCGTCAAGGCTGGTGCATTCCTGCATAGGAAAAGGTAATAGATCGATGGGAGCAAGGGGTTTGAAGCCATAAATAATTTCAAATGGGCAAAAATTTGTGGTAGAGTGTACCGCCCTGTTGTAAGCAAATTCCACATGTGGCAAGCTCTCTTCCCATAGCTTCAAGTTCTTTTTTAGCACAGCTCGCAGCAGCGTTGACAAGGTACGATTCACAACTTCAGTTTGTCCATCCGTTTGCGGATAACAAGTTGTAGAGAACAGCAGTCTAGTCCCCAGCTTTCCCCACAAGGTCTTCCAAAAGTAGCTCAAGAATTTGGCGTCGCGATCTGAAACAATAGTTCAGGGTACTCCATGTAGCCGTACAATTTCCCTGAAAAACAATTCAGCAATGTGTGAAGCATCATCGCTCTTATGACAAGGAATAAAGTGAGCAATCTTGCTGAAACGATCAACCACAACAAAGATTGAATCCCTCCCCCTCTTAGTTCGAGGTAAACCGAGAACAAAATCCATTGAAATGTCTTCTCACAGAACTCTAGGAATAGGTAGAGGGGTGTATAAACCATGCGGGTGCAAGCGGGACTTTGCTTTGTGGCAGGTTGCACATCGTAGTACATGTCGTTCCACGTCCCTCCTCATCTTGGGCCAATAGAAGTGATCGGCCAGGACTTGTTCCGTCTTTTTGGCCACAAAGTGACCCATAAGTCCTCCAGCATGAGCTTCCTGTAAAAGCATGAGATGGACAGAGCAATCTGGAATGCAAAGTTTGTTAGCTCGAAACAAGAACCCGTCATGTAAATGGTACTTCTCCCAGCCTTTACCATCACAACATTTAGAGAATGGTTCTACAAACGATTGGTCAGTTGCATACAATTCTTTAATACTCTCTAGCCCAAGCATTTTAGAATCAAGTTGTGACAGCAAAGCATGACGCCTAGACAAAGCATCGGCAACAACATTTTCTTTCCCTTTCTTATACTTACAATGTAAGGGAAAGATTCAATGAATTCACTCCATTTTGCATGTCTTCTATTCAGTTTAAGTTGACCCTTTAAATGCTGCAAAGATTCATGGTCGGAATGGATCACAAATTCTTTAGGTAAAAGGTAGTGTTTCCAAGTCTCTAGACTCCTTACTAACACATATAGTTCCTTATCATAAACCGAGTAATTCAGAATAGGACCACTTAACTTTTCACTGAAGTATGCAATAGGTCTACCTTGCTGCATGAGCACACCACCAATCCCTACACCACTTGCATCACATTCAATTTCAAAAGTCTTACCAAAGTCTGGAAGTGCAAGGAGTGGGGCTGTTGTTAACTTCATTTTCAGCTCATCAAATGCCTTATCTTGCACATCACCCCAGTGGAAGGTAACGTCCTTCTTGGTCAGCTCATTGATTGGAGCAGCAATAGTGCTGAAATCTTTCACAAATCTGCGATAGAAACCAGCAAGACCAAGAAAACTGCGCACTTGGCTCACGTTTTGTTGAGGTTTCCATCCCCAAATGGCTTTGACCTTCTATTCATCTACCTCCACACCTTGACCTGAAACAACAAAGCCAAGAAACACTAACTTATCGGTGCAAAAGGTGCACTTGGCAAGGTTAGCGTACAAGCATTCTTTCCTCAAAGCATCAAGCACACATTTTACATGTTCAACATGTTCTTCTAGTGAATTGTTGTAAATTAAGATGTCATCAAAGTAAACCACAACAAACTTTCCAAGGAAGGCTCTAAGCACATGATTCATCAATCTCATGAAAGTACTAGGAGCATTTGTCAATCCAAAAGACATTACCAACCATTCATAAAGCCCAAATTTTGTTTTGAAGGCTGTTTTCCACTCATCTCCTTCTCTCATTCGAATTTGGTGGTAGCCACTTCTTAGGTCAATTTTAGTAAAATGATAGCACCACTAAGTTCATCAAGCATATCATCAAGTCTCGGTATGGGATGCATATATCTAATAGTGATGTTGTTAATAGCACGACAATCCACACACATTCTCCATGATCCATCTTTCTTAGGAACTAAAAGAACAGGAACAACACATGGAGAGAGACTTTCCCTTACATAACCCTTATTGATGAGCTCCTGAACTTGATGCTGAATTTCCTTTGTTTCTTCGGGGTTGGTGCGGTAGGGAGCACGGTTAGGAAGTGAAGCACCAGGAACAAGATCAATTTGATGCTCAATTCCTCTCTTTGGTGGCAGCCCAGGTGGTACTTTCTATGGAAACACGTCTTCAAATTCCTGCAACACATCCAAAACAGCACTAGCAAAGTAGATGGTAAGTTGTTAGAAGAAAGAAGAGTGTCCTTGTACAGCAGTACAAAGAACATGGCATTGGGTTCACTCAATTCTTTTAGATCCCTTTTCCTAGCCATCATGACTAATCCCTCTGTTCCATTTGGCTCGGTTCTTTTTGGCTGTGGAATTTTCTTTGGCCTTGGACTCTCTTTCTCACGATGATGGTGGCTCTCACAAGATTGTTTCTCGCTCTCTCGCTGTTTTGTTTTCAGATCATCCTTCAAGATTTCACTCGATGTCAAAGGGAGCAAAGTGAGTTTCTCTCTTTTGTATGTAAGCAAAACTTTGTTGGATCGACCGCAAATCTGAGCATCACGATCAAATAACCAAGGTCTTCCCAACAACAATTGGCAAGCTTGCATAGGCACCACATCGCACTCCACCTCATCATGGTACCTCCCAATAGAGAAAGGAACGGTTACCATATTGTTCACACACAAGGCGCCACTATCACTAAGCCATTGCATCTTGTATGGCTCGGGATGTCGCCTCTATTTCAAGCCCAATCTATCCACTAACTCCTGACTTGCAATGTTATTGCAACTGCCATTATCGACAATAATTCGACATAACTTATCTTTGATCATGCCTCGGGTATGAAAAAGATTGTGCCGCTGCTCATTATCCTCTTGCACAACATTCACATTGAGAGCTCGGCGAGAGATGAAGCAATTATTGTCACCTTCCTTAGGTTGAATTTCACTTCCCTCACTTACAATTTCTTCATCATATCTTGGAGCATCATCTTCTTGATCACTCTCTAATTCCCACTCTCCCTGTTCATTCACAATCATTGTTCTTCTGCTCGGACATTGAGCAGCAATGTGGCCACGACCCTTACACTAGTGGCACACAATTTCTCTGCTATGCGAGGATGAAGCAGCAGCTGATGCAACAGAGGGAGCTGCTGATTTTGTAGTAGATCGCTGCAGTTGTTGATGTACCAAAGGTGCAGAGGTAGTGGAAACCATTGGCTTTGCAGCACCAATAGATTGAGTAGGTCTTGCTGTAGTTTGAGACCGACCAGTAGCATAAGAAGTTCCACCTTGCTGCTTACGCCATGGTGGTGAAAGTGTCTGACTGCCATAAGTCCTCCGATGGCCCTCTTGCTGAATTTTCCTTCCGTGCGCATAGCTTGATCAACAAGATCCGGCAGATTATGATATGGAAACATCTCAACAAAGCCAGAGATTTCATCATTGAGACCATGTAGAAATCTTGCCATATTTGATTCAGAATCTTCTCTTGTTTCGGTACGAACCAAGAGTAACTCCATTTCCTTATAATAATCATCAACCGACCTAGAACCTTGCTTCAGATTTTGCAACCTATTGCGAAGGTCACGCTGATAACTTGAGGGCACAAATCATCTCCTCATCACTCTCTTCATTTCATCCCATGTGTTGATATTATCACGTCCCAACACAAGCTGACTTTCTTGTATTTGATTCCACCAAGTGAGAGCATAACCCGAGAATTCAACAGAAGCAAGATCAACACACCTTCGGTTAGAGAGATTGTGTACTCTAAAAATCTGATCACATTGCTCTTCCCACTCGAGATATGCATCAGCATCTTCCCGACCAGTGAATTTAGGGACACTCAACTTGACACGAGCAATGCTGTCCGGATCATCCCGATTATGCCGACCATGGTGCACATCACGACCAGCACCTCCACGGCGACCATGGTGGTGTCCAAACCGCCTATGGTCAGCAAAGGGGTTCTCATTATCATCAAATCCCCCATCAGATTCACTATGAATTTCCTCTTCATCGTGAAAGTGAACATGTCGATCATGTCCATGCCCTCTTCTTGCTCTTCGATCACCACCCTAACCACCTCTATGATGGCCATGAAACCCATCTCCAAAACCAGAATTTTCATCACCGGATTCTTCATTTGGATGTTGATGATTCCGTCCACCTGCTGCAGGGAGACGTTCATTAAGCATCCACTCCATAGCCTGCAAAAGGGTGTCTCCCAACTGCCGCAACTCAGCACATGCAACAGGGGGTTCTTCATCTCCACGGTTGCTACAGTGAATACTTGATTTAGATCCTGCCATGTTAGTACAATGGAAAAGAAAGTGGAATAGGTAAAATTCGTGGAATCACACAACCTCACCTCCTACTTACCCAGAGTTCTTACACGTTCACGAGGCCTGTGAGTGTGCTCAAGTGGTTATACCGCAGCTGTGATTAAGCGATCGAAAGGATTACAAGACACAAGTCCGGTTTCGGGTTTTTGTGGAGCTATAGGTGGCTATTCAAGGAGGGCTTTTGGTACTGAAAATCCCAGTGTGCGAGCACTCAAAAGATGTGAAATGTTGTTGTTACAAGTACCACAAACTTGCACCTTTGGATCTGAAATTTTTCAGCAACACGATCTGCAATCTAGCCCCTTTCATTGTCCTCTTTTTTTGACTCTTTTTCTTTAATCTATCTCTTTTTTTGTTCTTTTTTTCAGCAAACACAAGATGATAACTATGGGGGTGCGGAAGATGAACAGACAAGAACACAGTGCTAGAAAACATGATGGTGACCAACAACAAGATGAGTGCAAGCAACACAAGAAAAACAGTACCAACAAGGGCTCGGAATTGTTTTTTGTGTGGCGGTTTTATGGACTCTAGGATGGGAAAAAACCAAGCAAACAAGTGATGGATAAATCAAATCAGAGATAATCAAGGGTAAAGATCCTACCATGACACTGAAGCTCTGATACCAAATGGTGAGGACTCGACCTTGGGGTGGCCCGATCTTCACGGCAGTAGAATCTCGAACACAATAACTTGCTGCGAATAGTGGGTAACTTGCTGCGAACAGCGGGGAACTAATCTGAAAGGCCGGTGCAGCCGAACTGGAAGCCGACAAGCAAGGATTAGGGGAGCTTTATACCTGTCTCAAGGTTTGGCTGCAGTCAAGCAACGGGGAGAGAGGCACCGAAACCATGAGGACTTTGACTCGATCGCCGAACGATCGCAGAACCACAAGCCGGGACCAATCCACACAATACGGTGCGGCCGAACTGGAAGCCGTAAGCACGAAATGGGGGATCTCAGAGAGATCTTTCTCACAAGCGCACGATGAACTTGCAAGAACAAGGGTGAGTAGATACTCAAGCAGCTCGACTGCAATATACCATAGAGGTAGGTTTATCAAATAATCAAAAGTTGAGTTTGAGAGGCCTAGGGGGGTATTTATACTAGGAACAACCCTCCTAGATGAGTATGAGTCGTGCTCTCCACGCAGGGAGGGTGTGAAACCAGCTGGTGGAGTATTCAAGATTTTGTCTTGTGAACTCGCGCGTCTGTTTGACTGCTAGACCACTCTTCAATGTTTTAGCCATAGCTCAAGCTTGGGAACTCCAAAAGACGAACGATTTATTGGTTGTGAAAGCTGACTTGATGGACTTTCCAACCATAGGTCATAGAGCCCCCGATTCTCAGTATTCTAACTGAGGTGAAGCTCGCAAGTGGGGCCTTCTATCAGCCTATCAGCCTGGATCTCCGATCGGCTCTTGCTGTGCTCCGTGCTCTTCAATCAGGTCTTGGTGCTTCAAAGCTTCATGTGTGA
Organism: Zizania palustris; assembly: GCA_019279435.1. Classification (NCBI taxonomy): domain Eukaryota; kingdom Viridiplantae; phylum Streptophyta; class Magnoliopsida; order Poales; family Poaceae; genus Zizania; species Zizania palustris. The sequence continues at coordinate 37,744,692 of JAAALK010000079.1, read as the reverse complement.
ACCTGAGCAAGATCAAAGTACATGATTTAGGTAGTAAACAATTCTCATTAGTTACATCAACGGTGTGAAGGAGCAAATTAACCTGATGGTGTAGCGTCTTTGAGCAAGTGCGAGTGATCGGACCTTTATAACCGGTGATAGCAATCGGATCTTTATGCATGGTGATCGGACCAGTGATAGGACCATGTGCTAGGATGTCCTCATCAGCACCCTTCATTAAAACGGGCATAACTTTCTCGTACGGAGGTAGATTGAGGCGTTCTTTAAGGCGTTGGAAAGATAACGAAAATATATTTCCAATAGATCTGGTGCCAAGTCCTGGTTCATTATGAAACATTCTGTGTTGTCCGAACAAGTCATCAGGTGTTGCGTCACCATTTTAGGCCACTTTGGGCCTTGTATCCGTTTGGGGCCTTAAGCCTAACATTAGGAAAGACTTTCCACAAACCCTAGGTATTAATACTCTGTAGCCGTCATGAATTAGGGTTGGGTTTTTCTTAGTTTCGAACTTCCTTATAGATTGAACTCTGGCGTTCATCAGATTGTGGAACCCCGCTTGAGAAATTGATCTCTCATATGTTTGCAAGATTGTATTTCTGTATTCTTGCTTGTGTTCTTGATTCGCATGTAGGGATAAGCCTTCTTGGCAATGTCAATCGCGTTCGTGCGTGGTTGATAACCAATGAAGTCGTGGTGTAGCGATTGCGGGGTTTAGATCAGTGCTGATCGGAAGTCAGATCATCAACGTCGAGTCCTCCACCAATCGAGTTTAGCCCCTCTAACGGAAGATCGGGCATCCCGTGCGCATCATATAAGCAAGATTAAAGTGTGGATTTATGAATATGCATGATATGTACACACACAAAAGACTCAATAAAGAGATAAAGAAGAAATAAAAGACTCAAAAATATCCTAGAAAGGATACACAACTCCCAAATCCCCTCACAAATGCTCAAAAGTAGACTGATCTAAGGGTTTGGTGAGAATGTCAACCAAATGATGTTGAGACTCAACATGAATAAGGTCAATGACACCTTTCTCATATTGATCTCTCAAGAAGTGAAAGCGCACATCAATATGTTTAGTTTTTGAATGAAGACATGTGTTTTTCCCTACACTAATCGTGCTGGTGCGGTCGCAAAACAAATTTACTCTAGCAGGGAAAGAAAACCCATAATTTGTCGAAGTGGAAATCATTCAAACTAACAGTGAGCAGCAACTACATACTCAGCCTCTGTAGTGGAAAGTGCAACTTGAGATTGTTTTCAAGAAGACCAAGAAATAAGTGAAGAACCAAGAAACTGACAGTTACTAGAAGTTGACTTGTGATCCAACCGACACCCACAAAAATCAGCGTCGGAATAGCCACATAACTCAAGGGATGAGGATGTTAAATAGAAAAGACTGATATCAGACGCATAGGTAAGATACCTAAAAATACGCTTCACAACTTGACGATGAGATGCGCACGATGAAGACCGGAAGCAGGCGCACAATCCCACGACAAACTACATGTCTGTTCTCATCGTAGTCAAGTACAACAGCAATCTGATCATCCCTCAATATTCCTTCTCATTGACCTTGACTATGCTCTCATCCTTGTCTAGGCCACCAGATGTACCTATGGGGGTCATCTAAGGCTTCATCTCACCACCAAAGTCGAACTTATTTAGCATATCTCTCGTGTACTTGCTCTGATGAATGAAGATGCCCTATTTGGTCTACTTGATCTAGAGTCCTAGGAAGTACTTGAGCTCACCTATGAGGCTCATCTCAAATTCATTGTGCATCTGCTCATAAAATCTAGACAAAACCTCATTAGAAGAACCACCAAAGATGATATCATCCACATAAATCTGAGCAATCAGAAAATCAGTACCATGTTTAAGCAAGAAAATTGTTTTGTCAACAGAACCCATTTCAAATCTATTCCCCAATAGAAAATGCTTCAAGCGATCATACCAAGCCCCAAGGGCTTGTTTCAAACCATACAAAGATTTTTACAACTTGAAAACATGTTTGGGAAACTTTGGGTTTTCAAAACCGAGGGGCTGCCTAACATAAACTTCTTCCTCTATATACCCGTTCAAAAATGCACTTTTGACATCCATTCAAAAAATCGTAAAACCTTTCGAAGCAGAAAATACCAAATGTATGCGAATAGACACAAGATGGGCAATAGGGGCAAAAGTTTCATCAAAATCAATACCCTCTTTTTGGCAAAAACCTTGGGCAACTAGTTGAGCCATTTTGCGCACCACAACCACATCTTCACCTTGCTTGTTCTTAAACTCCCACTTGGTGCCTATGGAGTTGTATCCAGGTGGCAGCTCAACTAGTGTCCAAACCTGATTGCGAACAAAATTTTCAAGCTCTTCTTATATGACACTAATCCAATTAGCATCAGATAAAGCATGTACAACATCTCTATGATCAAAATTGGCAACAAATGCAGACTGGGTAAAGAATGCAAGTGAACCTGACTGAGATCTAAGTGATCTCTACATGATGTCACCGATGATGAGTTGTGGTTGATGATCGCGCTGAACTATCTGGGATCCTTGATGCTCAGATGTCACCTCTCTAGAATCAGCAGTAGGTGCCTCTGAACTTGATAGAGGAGGTTTGATCGAAGTGGAAGTTGTAATCTGAGGTCCATCCTCATCTTCAGTCGACGTCTTAAAGGGAGTGGGGTATGTTGGCTATGCAGATGCTCCACCTTCACCATCAGCTAGAGCATCTTCTTCTACCAACTGCTCGGTATCAAGATTCCAAACTCGAAAGCCTTAAGAATGCAAAGCATAACCAAGAAAAACTCCATCCTAGAAGCGATACTCAAACTATTCCAAATGCCCTCCCTTCTTGAGCACAAAGCACTTGCATCCAAACGGTCGCAAGTGGCTTACCTTGGGCTATATGCCAAACCACAACTCATTTGATATTTTACCAAGGTAAGCTCAAAAAATGTGGTTGGCTAGATAGCAAGATGTGTTCATATCTTTAGCCCAAAAATGCCTAGGAGTCTTATGCTCATCGTGCATCGTCCTAGTCATCTCAACAAGCATCTCATTCTTTCGTTCCACAAAGCCATTATGCGGGGGAGTGTAAGACACAGAAAACTGATGATTAAGACTTTGGTCACTACGGAAGTTGACAAAATGAGAATTTTTAAATTCTGAACCATTGTCAGAGCAAATAACTCGCATCCCACCATTGTTCTCATTCTTCAACTTCAAGATCAGATCATGAACAAACTAAAAAGTCTCATCCTTATACTTTAACAAGAAAACCCACGAGAACCGAGAAAAATTGTCAACAATCACAAGCGCATACCACTTCCCACCGACTGAACGTACCCGAGCTAGACCAACAATGTTCATATGAAGTAGCTCTCCCGGATACGAAGTCATCACCTAAGTCACAAGTGTGTGGGTAGCAGTAACCATCTTCTCATGATGACATAGATGAACAACTAGATCCTTTGCCAACTTAAGCTTGGGCAATCCTCGGATGAGGTCCATAGAGCTCAATATGACTAGCAAATCAAAGCTCAAATAACCTAACCTCCTATATCACCTCTAGAGCTCGGAAGAGGATCCAACAAGCAAACAATGAGAAGGGCCAAATGAACTAGAGAAATCAATCCGAAAAACCTTACCGAAGAACCTTACCAAAGGGTAAGATCTGGCAAACCAAAGATCCAATAGAATCAACAGAAGACATGCCCTTCTTAAAGCGAACCTCAAAGCCCTCATCAAGAAGTTGCAAAATAGAAACTAGATTAAAACCTAACTTTCCAATCAAAGCAACATTCTTTAATGAGAAATGCTCAAAGATCCAAACAGAACCAACTCCATATACCTTCCCTTGACCATTGTTCCCAAAAGTGATGTATTCCTTGGAACTCGGGGGGCTGAGGCTAGAGAACCATGTACGATGTCCCGTCATGTGGCAGGAGCACCCTAAATCCATGATCCATATGTCCTCCAAGCCTTGATCCTACAAAATCAATGGTCTGACACTAGGTTTAGCAAAGAATGTAAACCAGTGTCGAGCCATCTACTCAAAGGAAGGAAATCAGAAAGGAATATAAAAATCAGGACAAAAAAGCGGCTCAAAACTTGGTCCTCTGAACTACTCAAAGTCATGGCCACGAGGTCCAAAGACGTATGGAAAATGACCTGAAACTCTACTATAGCGGAAACCATCCTCTAGAGCACAGGCATGAAAGTCATCTCCTATACCACCACCTACACGATGTGCCCTAGCCTCTAGTCTCTTTCCACATTGAAGAACTCTCTGTCTACCACCCTACTGATATAACTGCTCTTGCCCACCCTTAGCTCTCTCAACACGCTTCATCTTAAAGAAAAACTCCTCAAGATGTCCAGCTCTCTGACAAAACTCATAGTGATAGGTTGGCTTCTTGGGATGTGGTTGAGTTTTGGGGTTCTTGGGCTTGGTCGTGTTTGGTGAAAGCTTTTTGGTGTGAGAGGGTCCTGGAAGAGAATCAAGAGAGGTAAGAAGGCTATTGGGTTTTGGGATCCAGACAGGCTTCTTGGGTGGAGATTTAGGTTGTTCTTGGAACACACCATCCTTGGGCTGACTTGCTTGGAAGGACTGAGTGGAGTGAGTCTTAGGATATTTCTACTCAGGAGTCATCTGGCTCAACTCCATCGCCTGACTCAGAGCACTCTTAAAGTCAGCCTTGTTATAGGTGTAACCTACTCCAAACCCATAAACCCTCTTGAACTGCTAGATCATCATACCCAACTGAGGCTCTCTAGCACTCACCCAACTCAGGATCTGATGGAGGTAAGAATTATCATTTTGAGCATCAGCTAACTCCTCTCTCAAGGAAGCTAGCACCTCCACCTGAGAAAAGCAAACCTCACAGTCTCCATCTAATTGGGCAGACTTCAGTATTCTTCGTAATCAGCTCCATCCTTAGAAACAAATAGTCCTCATAGATAGTAAGAGAAACTGACAAAGTCTCTAACTCATACTTGGTCTATGCCAACTCAGATCTGAGACTCTCTAGATCTTTGAACTGCTCATCACTCTTAGTCTTTAACTCATCAACATTAGCTAAAAGCGATGGGCAGTCTCCGTAGGACATGACAGATAAGGCCTAAGCTTTAGATAGCTCCAGTTGAGCATTTTCAAGCTCAATGGCCAAAGCGTCTCTCTCATCCACCCTCTCTGTGTACCTATACTTCAGAGAAGTTAGGTCACCAAGTAACACCTCATAGGACAAGCACTCACCACCCTCAAGCAAGCAAGGGGAAGAAGATATACTCTCAATCTTGCTATTGGCCATAGCAAGCTCACTGGAAAGCTCATCTAACTTCTTAGCCTTCCCAAGCAACTTCGCTCGATACTTCAACTCGTGACTGTTCTCCTCAAGCAAATCACAAACTTCACGCTCATAAGAAGTTACCTTCTCATCGTCGTCGTTGGAATTGTCGGAGCATCTCTTGTCATCTTTGTCCTCAAGAGCATTGTGCAAAATCTCTTGTGAGACCTTCGACTAGGGTGAGAGCGAGTCTTCAGATTGTCCCCGAAGGCCATTAAGCAGAGGCCAGCAGGATCATCTGTGTCCTTCTTCCCTTTCTTGATCACAATCTTCTCATCGCTTGATCTCAATGAAGAGGATGATCATCTGATGAAGTTTTCTTCAATCTCAACAAAGAAAGCCTTGTATCTCCTTCGGTTCTCGCGCTGGTAGTCCTTCAGGGACTTTCGAAAGAACTTGGACTTGGGCTTGCCCTTGGTGAAGGTGTTCTAGTTGGAGTTGATGTGCTTGTTGGAGTCGTAGGAGCCACCGTCGGTGCATTTCTTATAGTTGTTCTGCTTGGGGCAATCGGTGATGAAGTGACCTAGATCACCACACTCAAAGCAGCCAGGTTTTGTGCCATGTCGTTTGATCATTCTCCTATTATAAATACGGTGAACCTGACTATTGAACAAGCATAGGTCATCATCTCCTAAAAGATCAAGCTGATCTTTAGTGATAGACATCAAAGAGGACAAATCATAGCTCAGAGAGGAGGCATCAACTATAGTCATAAGGGCCAGGTCTTTAGAAACAAAGCTAGTGAGATTTGATCTCAATTGGATATTAACCTCTGATGCCTTGAGCTTACTAAAAAGCTCAGTGACTGTCAAGGTATCGTAAGAAGTGCTCTCAACAATAGAGGATACCTTGATCTTCCATACCTTAGGATCCAAGGTATGAAGAACCTTGAGCGCCTATTCATGGTCAGAGACAAGATGATCCTGTTTGGCCTTGTTGGCCCGAAGCTTGTTAATGATCGACTGAAAAATGTCCAAACAAGGCTTCAACAGTATGTTCACTGCCTTGTTGTTGTTCTCATGTTGGGCAGGAGTAGTTTGCTTAGCAGGAGGACACACAGAAAAAGAGGCATGAACACACATGTTCCATATGTCTGAGCCCTGGCTCAATAGATAGGCTAACATGCGAGTCTTCCAATAATTATAACCATATGCCTCAAGGGACAAGACCTTCCCCAAAGAAGTCATGGTCACTAATTAGGGTTAGAATCGGTTAAGGTATGGAAAAACCTTAACGAAGCTTTGATACCACTTGTAGGACTGGGAGTAGCAACCAGAGGAGGGTGAATGGACACAAATAAAAATTTCACAGTGAAAACACAGATAAAATTAGTGTTAACACTCTCCTGTCTGAAATGATGTGAAATGACCGTTCTAAGAGATCACAAGCACTAAAAAATAAGTTTAGCCTTCAAAAAGTAATAGGTGTCCTAATTGAAAAAGACACTCGTGAAGTACTAAAAGGTAGTTACTCAAACTCCTTATGTTCAAACCACAAAGCTCATAATGAACAATCTCATTGCCATTCAATTAAACAAGTGAAAATGCATCTTAGGTTCACAAACAAATCTTTAAACAGATGACATCCACAAAACTTATAGATGAGATGAACAAAGCATTTCATCTAGCACTAGATATGAACAAAAATCACAGGCATTTCAAAGAGCAAAATAACTATTAAGTAGAAAAAATCTTACCTAAACTTACCTTTGTAGATGAGATGTTGACGAAGAGTTTGTTGCAGTGCAGTCCGGTGTCCAGATCACACATAGGGCTTCCTTTTCCAAGCGCACACGCACAGACCGGTGAACACGTTTCTGAGAACGGTAGAAAATGGTATGAAGTGGCTGCCTTGCGCTCGCACGAACCAGGAGCATCGATTCCTATGCACATGCCATGGAAAAACACGCCAAGCGCACAGATTGGTGAAGGCTGCAGCCGCTTGCTACAACTAGGTGATGTGTGGCTCCACGCGATTGAAAACGATCATGCGTAGACCGATGAGGGCACCATGGCCTCGAGCCACATGAGCACCAGTCGAAACTGGAGCGAGGTACACATAAGAAGGAGACGTATGCCGGTGGGAAAACTTCACCCACAGAAATGAGAAAAATCGCCCGGCGGTTGTAAGGGAAAGGAAGGCAAGAAAAAATCTGAAGTCAAGGAAACCTTAGAGGGATACATGGCCTTTTATAAGCAGTCCATAAAAGGAAAAATATAGATTTACCCCTAGGGTATATTTCTCACAAACGCAAAAATACAAACTCGGGGCTAATGGGCAAAATAGTAAAATCCTATTTCTAGATAGTTTGTCCTAACACATAGCTTTCATAGCAGGTACAACTTTGTATCATAACCTTCTGATTTTCGATCAACGGTATGGATGAGATGACAATTTTGAGCCCAAACCGCCAAAGCGCTTCCCGTCTTCGCACCATGTACCCCGATTTGGTCGACCCAACTCTACTGCTCCCTCAGCCCGACAATGTCTCACTGCCTGTTTACCTAGGTAAAACCCAGTAAAACCACATGAATTCCACTGTTGTTCTCGCTCCGTGTACCTAGTGATGGAGGAGGGGTGCCCGATCTTCCGTCAGGTGGGGGATAAACAACGATTTGTGGAGAACGATCCGGCTTCCGATCAACGAGATCGGCCCTTGCAATCGCTACACCACTGCTCCGTTGGTTATCAACCAAGCACAACATGATTGACCTCACCAAGAAAGCTAATCCTTGCCTGCGAATCGAAGAACACAAGCAAGAACACAGAAAACACAATCGAACTAAAAATTCTATTGGAATCTGCGAATTGGGGTTCACTTACAAATCCGGCGAAGCGGTGGCTATCAAAGCAACGTGTAAAATAAACCCAAAAACCATAGATGGCTTTAGAAACACCTTATATAGTTGTTTGGGATGCACCCCTAATGGGCTCAACTGGATACACGGCCCAAAAGGCCCAATAACGCAGAAAACAACATGCTGACAGATTCTGGACTCTATCTTGTTTTGACGATTCCCGTTGATATAGAATGAATTTTGAGATTAAACCAGTGGCATTGGAAAGGTTCTGAAGTTATCTTTCCGTGGATGGGTGGAACGTCAAAAACGGAGTCCGTATGCGGCCTGGACGATGATTTTAGTGCACGTTGTTCCTAGAATCCGAGTTGGACACGAATTGTAGTTGGATTGGACTCTCAAATTGATTTGGACGTCCTTCCTGATTCTTCTCCAACTTTTTGTTTATCTCCAAGTGATTTTCATCATCTCCATGGTTCCTAACAATAATAATAATATTAGGTAGTAATTTATTCCCAAGATAGTATACTAAGATACTTAGAAACGAGTTGACCTGGAGATTTAATCGTCGTGCTCGAACTTGAATAATTGGATATTGGTATTCATGTATGGTTGTATCATTGGTAGGGATGTCCTCATCATTCTCCCCTTCTTGATTTGGAGTCGTCCTCGACTCAACGTCTATTGGTCCCCAATCAACTTCCATGATAATACAAGAGTTCCATATACATGCATCTCTTCTATTAATCTGAGAAAGTATTTCTGAAATTGAAAATGAATGCATCTCATGGTGTAGCATCTGAAGTTCAAATATATAAAAATTAAATCTAACATGGAAAGCATGCACCTTAACTTGTTTCCTCACAATCATGATCCTACCCAACTGGTGATGTTCTCATCATTCTCCCCCTCTTGAAATAGAGTCGTCCTCGACTCATACTCATCTTTTGCTCCCATGGTTGGTTTTAATTCTGCAACGTTAAATGTGGAACTATCCCAAGACTTGGGAGGCAAGACAAGTTTATATTTATGTAACTCAACATAAGATAAAACTCGGGAGGCATATCAAATTTACACTTATGTAGCTCAATATGAGATAAATACTTAGTGATAACTGGGGGCAGAGTATAAACTATATTAGTAAGAGAACAATAAGGAGTTTCACAAATCACAACATAGCACACATCTTGACTATGAATTTCAGTTTGATCAGTTTTATGTGCAAGGATAGAAGAATCTTTTAATTCGATTTCATGCTGAATTTCAGATCTAATATCAAGTTGTTTACTCTCATTAGTTGCCGTCTCAATATCATCTTTAACAATTTCATCAGAAGTTTAAAGTAACAAAGTAGATTTCACATTCTCATGCACAATGGTATAGTTATTAGTCCTATCATGGTAAAGTGCATCATTATCAAATTGCAAAGGGTGTTCTATTATTTCAGCTGATGAAGCAACCTCAACGGGTACCTGTAAGGACTTTCCTGATATCTCAACTAGTGCAGAGATGGAAGACAATATGCTTGCTGATGTTTGTGCAGGTACATGTGCAGGTGCATGACGAACACTTGAAGAAGAGAAAGGCTTGGTTAGTACCGGTGTGCTTGTCACTCGCGGTGGATAGGAGTCTCTTGCCTTGTATTGTTGTTCCTGCAATTCTTTCTCTGCAATGATGACAAGATGGAACAAACGACTAAGAGTACTAAATTCTTTATAATAAATGATATCTTGAATCTCATGCCTCAATCCATCATAGAAGCGCCACATCGTTTCCTCCGAGTGCTCCACAACACCACAACGGGTCATGCTCTCACGAAGCTCAACATAATACTCTCTCACAGACATGTTACCTTGAACTAAGCATTGCAGTTTCTTACACAATTCATGATGATAAGATGGAGAGACAAATTTACAACGCATAGCCCTTTTTAAATGACCCCATGTATCAGGTTGTAATTGAAGTTCACTTATATCTTCCCACCAGATTAAAGCATGATTTTTAAACATACTAGTTGCTTGTTTAACTCTATGTTGTTCAGGAACTAGATATAAGTTAAATTTATGCTCTACGGTCATCTCCCAATCTAGGTATTCTTCAGCATCATATTCACCATAAAAATATGGGATGGTAAACTTACTTCTGATAGAAGAAACATTGTTACCATGATTATGATTTGTCGCACCTTCCATACCTGCCATGGTTAGTAGAAAAGGAAAAACACTTGGAAAAAATATTAGCCCTATCAACTATTAGGTAGTGAAATGTATTCTCGCTCACACTCAAGCATCTTACCACAATCTTACAAGGTTCTTACCATCGCGGGGCAGTGGATGGCACAATCTTGGTCGTGGCACAATTCTTGACTGGTTGGTGACTTCCAAAGAGAGTGGTATACGATTGCAAAGACTCAAGCTGCACTGATCAGAAGTATATATGTGGAACTATAGGAAGGCCAAATATTTGAGTGGAACACAATTCAATAACAGATAGTAATGCTGAATAAATATTCAAACTATTAGTCCTAATTGTTGGTCTACTCGTGTTCTAAGAACAGTAGTGATACAAGAAGGAATCAAGGATGAACAAGATGAATTGCAAGGACAGTGTCAACATGACACAAGCAACACTATGAAACAAACAGTGTAGGGCCTTCGGTATTGCCTCAAACAGTGTCAACATGACACAAGCAACACTATGAAACAAGCAACACTATGAAACAAACCGGTGCTGAAACTTTATAGGCCAAAATGAAGGCCTTCCTGATTTTTTTAATTTGTTTGACAACACCGATACTGATCATTATCGCCCAAGCCGACTTTTAGAGATCTACCTGTGGTAAAAATTTTAGCTCAATCGGAGTTACGAGCGAAAAGTTATGGACGTTTCAAGGAGAACACTCCGAAATCGGATCTGTTCCCCCTAAATCGGATCTGTTGGTTGTGGCAGAAACAGAAGCGGATGGGGATCGGTGGGGGTGGAAAAATTATGCAGCGGAGTAGGGGAATTGTGGCAGAGACACAAACCGATCTAAAACACGAATTAACCAGCAACGAGACACAAATTTGGACACGGATTCAACACTACGGACTTTGAAAGAGAATTATGCAAAAGGCTAACAATGTCTCGGATAGGGAAATTTTTTTTGTTCGGCTTTTCTGTGGACTCTAGGATGAATATAAAATCAATCTAATCTAAGATACATGAACCTGACGGTAAACTAAGCTCTGATACCACTTGATGGAGGAGGGTGTGCCCGATCTTCCGTCAGGTGGGGGATAAAAAACGATTTGTGGAGAACTCGACGTTGATGATCCGGCTTTCGATCAACGAGATCGGCCCTTGCAATCGCTACACCACTGCTCCGTTGGTTATCAACCAAGCACAGCCTGATTGACCTCTCCAAGAAGGCTAATCCTTGCCTACGAATCGAAGAACACAAGCAAGAACACAGAAAACTCAATCGAACTAAAAATTCTATTGGAATCTGCGAATTGGGGTTCACTTACAAATCCGGTGAAGCGGCGGCTATCAAAGCAACGTGTAAACTAAACCCAAAAACCCTAGATGGCTTTAGAAACACCTTATATAGTAGTTTGGGACGCACCCCTAATGGGCTCAACTGGATACATGGCCCAAAAGGCCCAATAACGCAGAAAACAGCATGCTGACAGATTCTGGACTCTATTTTGTTTTGACAATTCCTGTTGATGTAGAACGAATTTTAGATGAAACCAGTGGCATTGGAAAGGTTATGAAGTTATCTTTCCGTGGATGGGTGGAATGTCAAAAACAGAGTCCGTATGCGGCCTGGGCAATGATTTTAGTGCACGCTTCTCCTAGAATCCGAGTTGGACACGAATTGTAGTTGGATTGGACTCTCAAATTGATTTGGACGTCCTTCCTGGTTCTTCTCCAACTCTTTGTTTATCTCCAAGTGATTTTCATCATCTCCATGGTTCCTAACAATAATAATAATATTAACTAGTAATTTATTCCCAAGATAGTATACTAAGATACTTAGAAACGAGTTGACCTAGAAATTTAATCGTCGTGCTCGAACTTGAATAATTGGATCTTGGTGTTCATGTATGGTTGTATCATTGGTAGGGATGTCCTAATCACCTAGATTGGACCGACATGACCCAATGACTCCCTAAGTCCAGTGGTCGCCCATCCGTGTACCTGAGTCACACGTCCAAGACACAACATGTCTTCTCTTCTCCTCTTCTCTTCTCTTCTTTGACTTCCGTTGGCAATCACTTATCATCATCTGGAGCCATGAGGCCCATGTTCTTCACCATGGCTCCTCAAGGGACACATATTCATAAGCCATATACCAACCGACGAAGACCATCTAGCCAACATCTTTACTAAGCCTTTTGATGAAAGCCACTTTTTGCAAATTAAGGAATGAATTAAATGTCATAGATTTCTCTAATGTGGCTTGGCAATTTGTATTTTTGTATTTTTTGGTTACCTTGTTTCCTAATCGCCATTTTATCTATTCTAGTCTTAAGTTGCTTTTTTGGTTCTTAAGTATTTTATAAGGGCATATATCAAGGGGAAGTATTGCATTTGCAAATATGCCATACTACTCTTGTTATGTAAATTTGGGCTTAAAATGGTCATTTGGGTCAAAAAGATATTTCCATCAAAAGAAAACATATGTTGACAAAGTATGTGATTAAAATATTCTAAAAGTGTTTATAAGTATATTTTGATGGTTATGGAAACTAGAAAAATTTAATGTAGACCTCATAACTCATTATTGGCAAAAATAGATTCTTAAAGATTCTTGTTTTGAACCAAAATGGCTTAAGTCCTTAGTTTCTTTTCAAAGCATTTTACGGACTTGAACCTAAAAGAAAAGTTGTAGAGAAGGCCCACATAAATGTTTTTCATATTCAAAGGTTTCTGTTTTGGGCACTCTATCAAAAGTTATTGAAGTTTCAAAGTCGCTGAAAAATGGCCCTTGACCATTCTAGACATAAAATTTGCATTTTAGTGAGTTCCCCATTTTGAGTGTCAAATATATGAAACTTTTGTTGACTCATAAAGTTTGGGACTCAAACATTCCCCTGGCAAAGTTTCAAATCTTTTTGAATTATTTTAGTTGGATTTCCCACTTTTGCTCTTTTGTTTACTGATTTTGCTACTACTTCGGTCTGATCGACAGTCGTCTGGCAGTCTGACCGACAGCCGTCTAGTGGTCTGACCAAAGTGGGTTCAGTCTGACCGAAGTATAAGTTCTGTCTGACCAGGGAATAGGGTTAAGTGGCACCACTTTATTCTCTTAGGTTTTAACCCCTCTCTCTCACCCCTTCTTCCCCAAACCGACCAATCTGCCCAAAAACTCTTCCACTCTTCTCCCTCAAGTTCCCTAGCACCCCTCCTCCTCTTTGTCTTGGATTCTCATGGTCCAACTGATGAATCTTCTCTGGATTAACCATAAGTTCCTCTCCTCACTTACCTCTCTCTATTCCATGTTTAATGTGGCTCTTTTGCTGATTTTTGTGAACGCATGGGACCCTAGGTGAGAGAAGTGAAGGCCTTCGATTTGATTACCAGAGGGTAGTTTCTTGTAGTAATCCCCTCCCCTAATCGTCATGGATCCACCTCCTTGCTATGGTCACCATGGGTAGGTTGCAAGGTTGAGATCTCAAGGAAGGCATTCCGGTGATTAGAGGAAAAATGATAATGTTAACTCAAATGAGAGTGATGATGGAAACTACTCTCCAAGTAGTGAGGATGAAATGGAAGAAAATGCAAATGAAGAAGTTGATGTTGAGATGGAAAATGAAGAGGAAGATGCTTTTGATGATGATGAAGTTGATCCAAATATCTAGTTTGTGCTTGATACCCATAACAACAAAAGGTATCGAACCCTTCAATTTCATAATCAGTACAAGAGGTCGAATGGCACACATGATACATGTTTCCACACTCAATTTCAAAAGGAAGTTTTTGAACAACTCCATGGTTAAAATAGAAAGATTGCAAAGCACAAATGGATCAACTGTGATAAGATCAATGAAGTGCCACAATTTTTAGGGGTTCAATAGATTTTCAGGGCAGATGGTTTGGATAGAACTGTGACTTTGTGTCAGGATTATGATGAAGAACTTATTAGACGGTTCTATGTCACCAGTTGGATTTCTCATGATAAGAGCAAGATTAGGTGGATGACCTATTGTAACAAGCACAGGGCCACACAGGAGGAATTTATAAACTTGATGCAAATTCTGTTTGAGGGAGGAAGGAAGTTGCATGAGGATATAGAAGTGAATCCTATTGTAGAGTCTGAGCTCCACATATTCTATGACACCAATGGTCCCTTCAGGGTTTTTTAGGTAACTGGTCTCAAACCCAAACCCATCTTGATTAACATGATTCTTCGAGCCACAATTCTCCCTAGATGTGGAAATAATGAGGTCGTGAGAGGAATGACTTGGCCTATTATGGATGCTATCTTGGAAGGCACTCGAATTGATGTCATAGATCTGATCTTTCAAGAGATGTATCAAGTGAAGGGTAGTTTCAGGTAGGTTTTGTATTATGCACCATATGTGATGAGGCTCAGGTCATTATCTCCAAGGCGTGGAATATCAGACAAGTCATGATAGTACATTCTTCCTACCTGCCTAGAGTTCTAGCTCGGCGTCGATTGCTACCATCTCCTCCACCTCAGAATCAAGAAGATAACTTTGATGCAACTACTGGTCCATTTTTAGGACCTCCTCCTCGTGCTTCATATGCCCCTCATGATTTATTTTAGCCTCAATATGCTTACTTTGGCACGGAACATCTGGATTATTTTAATCTAGTGATTCAATCTCTCATAGAAGGATTCTAGAGAATGAACACAAACTTTGATACCCTTCTCTCTAGACAAGTTCAGATGCAGGATAGCATTCAGGAGCTCCAAGACAATGTACAACACTTGAATACCTCTATGGAGCACATGGGAGGCATAATTGATTCTTTGGAGGGTAGAATGTCCATCTTGGAAAATTCTCATGCTCTAGTCTATCACCGCTGCCACAATTTCATTGATGCACCACCTCCTCCTCCTTCTCAAGATTGAAGTTTGTTGGACCGGAAACGGCGACCAGAGGGGGGGTGAATGGGAGCTTTTTAAAATTTCGGGCTAAAAACTAGCCTTCGGTTTCAGTTCTGTCTTCTGCGGAACAGGCTTCGAACACTACCTTCGAAGGTCTGGTTCGGAGATGCTTCGACAGCTCCGAACACAGGCTTCGCAGGAGCAAAAGTTCGAAGCCAAGAAGACTTCGCTCCACTTACAACCCTCGAAAATCTATTCTGCTAAGTCAGTGCAGGCTCCGCACACAGGGTGCTTCGAGCAGGCTTCACACTTCACCCTTCGCAAGAGTGGACACCCCACTGAGGACTTCGACCAAGTACTTGGCAGCAGCAACTGGTGCTGGGCTTCGTACATGAAGGTCTAAATGCACACTGACAGACTTCGCTAGAGTCACAGACACGATAAAAGCACGGGCTTCGATCAGGGCTTCGCTAGTAAGCAGCGCGGTCTCGCCTCCTGTTACACAGAGCGACAGCACACTGAAAAACACACTTCGCACAAAACACCCTTCGCCTAGACAGGCTTCGGTGCACTACAACTAGCGAGGTATGTAAAACGAGCTCAAGCAAAAAGCACACAGAAGCAGGGCTTCGCCGCTTGAACAAGGAACACAATAAAATTGAACTCTAGATGAATACAACGAAGTGTGTGGCTAGTACAGGAGCTCAACAGTAAATGCTCAAAGTGTTGAATGTTACCTACCGAGCCCCCATATTTATAGCCCACAGTTCACCCAAAGGAATTGACTACTTTACCCCTAGGGTTTACATTGGTTTTGTCTCTACAGAACTGAGGGGTACAAAAGGTAGTCAACTTTATTGGAGGCTTCTCTGTCAGCCTTTGCAGAGGGGACAGCGCCAGCTTTTTGTAGAGCAGACACTGTCAGACTTGCATCCTTTGACCTTTCCGAAGCCCCCCCTTCGCACACGAGGGGTGCGGTAGCTTCGGTGAGAAGCCTTGAGCCAGATGGCCTTCGCTTCACCGAAGTCAGCCTTCGATACAGTGATGGTTTTGAGCCGAAGCCGTCAAAGCCCTTGGGCCTTCGCACCAACACCTCCGTTGTGGACCACCACGGCTTCGCAGCTTCCGCCCAGCTCGAACTCCATCAGTCCATGTACCGAAGCCATGCAGGCCAAAGTACCTCAAGACAACCATACTCCGAAGCCCCACCTTCGGAGTACCACCCTTCGAAGTCCCTCCTTCGTCCAAGGCCTCCGCACGAAGCATTCCATGAGCACTCTGTCTCAGTGTCTCTCCCCGAGCACACTCCTCGACGAGCCTCACCCGGACCATGCCTTCGATGCGCCTTGACTTCTGAGACCTTCGTCGGGCACCTTCGAATGCCTCCCTCCGGAGCACACTTCGAACTCCTTGCCTCCGCAGAGGACTTGATCCATCCAACTCCGAAGTCACTCCATTCGGAGTACCTTCGAAGTGCCTCACCTCCGAGGACTTTGTCTCGGAGTACCTTCAGCCGGAGCCACGCTCCGCACTCTCTGCCTTCACCTGTTGCACCTCGACCCGAGGACCGACCCAGACCCCTTCGCAGCCTCCGTGACGGAGCTCCCCGCTCCCCTAGCATCAAGCCTCCCGCTTGACCCAGGTTCACCTGCTGCGAACCTGTTTGTCGCCTCCGAAGTCCCTGCGCACCACAGACAAGCAGACAAGTGTTTCCAGTACTCCGGAGACCTCTCCGGGTTAGCCACCTCTGGCACACACTCCGGTGTACCGCCCAAAGTACCGAAGCCTTCAGTACACACCCAGTCATCGTGTACTGTCGGACCCCTCCGACACACACACTCCGCTACAACAGCTGCAGCAACCAAACCATCGAACACCCTTCGGTGAAACCACCTCCGAACACCCTTCGGAGGTCCAACCTCCGAACCCCCTTCGGAGGTACCCCTTCGAACAGAGGTTAAAAGCCTGTCAATCACTCATCACAAACACTGAAACCAACCCTTGGTTTCTCAATCTCCCCCTTGATGAGTGCATTGACAACCAAATTCAAGTTCAAGAAAATATGAAAAATTTCAGCCCACAAGTGACCATAAAAACTCAGAAAAGAGCCAAATAATGTCACTTGACAGAAGAATTTTCCTCCCCCTTTCTCAAAAGAGTAAAAGTCCCTTCAGCAAATCTCAAGATAAAAACTCCCCTTGAGTTAATTTTCCCCCTTTTTGCAACAAAGAACCTTCTCCCTCTTTATGTCAAATTTTCTCCCCCTTTGGAAATTATACCCCCTTGCGGTAGAGAACGTAGCAAGTCTCTCCCCCTTTGGCAATGCAAGCATCAAGGAGCATGAAAAAGATGCATAGCTTGGAAATGAGCAGAATTGCAAGGACATATAAAGCAAAAATATGCCAACAATAACACCAATGATCATGGGCTCAGCTCAAATTAACATTCTCTAAAAACATGATGAAGCATGTGAGTTGATCATTTTTGAAATAAAAGCATCACCACTTAGTCAAGGAAACTAGACAAGTAAAAGCAGGGACTGCGCAAAGCTAGTCAATTTCTACTCTAGACAGACAAGTCCAGTTCAAATGGAGCATGACAAGCAAACTTGATGATCAATGAATTTTGTTGTTCTTTTCTTAGTGCCAGGGGTCATTTGTTTGTCCACCTTATACTTTCCAATCCGGCCAAGCCTAGGCATAAAAGCCATTAGAAGCTTAAAGCAATGATTTTGGCATACACTACACTATTCCAGTTCAGACCAAGGTGCAATGGTAAGCAGTCTAGAATGGAGTGGTGCGACAAACAAACCCACCTGGATCTTGTCACTTAAAGCATGCAAATCATGGAGTTTTTGATTTCAATTAAGTGAATCAATTTATTTAATACTTGATGAATATCCATGAGAATGTAGAACAATTTTTCAAGTTGCAATTTTTAGCATCCAATGAACAGTGTCTTGCTATCAAGCAGATAAAAGATAGCTAAAGCAGTCTTGGCTAAACATGCTAGAGTCAAGACTAAGCAGTGAGCACGATTTCATCTTGAAAAGAAAACATCATGCACATGAATGTTTCAGATAAATTAAAAAGAGCTGAGCTGTCATGATGTCATGGATTATAATCAGGCATATAAGTGCAAAAGATGTAAATGCAATTTCAACACACACTTAGCAAATGCATATCCATTTAAAACTGCTCCCCCTCACAAAATGCCATAAGGGTGACAAATACCAAGTTCCCCACGCAAGTAAGCAAATCGAGAAGCATCGAGGGGTTTCGTGAAAATATCGGCTAGCTGGTGTTGGGTATCAACATATTGAAGTTCAATATCACCCTTCTCATTGTGATCTCTGAGAAAATGATATCGCACATCAATGTGTTTGGTTCTGGAGTGCTGAACCGGGTTGTTTGCAATACAAATAGCACTAGTGTTATCACAGAAAAGTGGAACACTTTTCTAAGCTAACCCGAAATCCCGCAAAGTGGAAACCATCCACAGAATCTGAGAGCAACAGCTAGCTGCAGCAACATATTCGGCCTCAGCCGTCGATTGTGCAACACTAGACTGTTTGCGGGAAGACCAGCAAACCAGAGATGTACCCAGAAAATGACAAGTATCAGAGGTACTCTTCCTATCAATCCTACACCCAGCAAAATCCGCATCAGAATAACCTCGAAGACATAAAGATGAAGATGTTGAATACCATATGCCAAATTCGAGGGTATGTTTGAGATACCTTAGGATGCGCTTGACCGCTTGGTGGTGCGAAGCTCGTGGTGAAGCCTAAAAACGAGCGCACAGACACACAGCGAAGTATATATCCGCCCTCGTAGTAGTCAAGTAGAGGAGGGAGCCGATCATGCTTCGGAACTCCTTCTGATCTACAGCTTCTCCATCTTCGTCAGGGTCCAATGCTACAGATGTAGCCATTGGAGTGGTGAGGGGCTTCGCATCGGCCATGTCAAACTTCTTGAGCAGGTCCTTGGTGTACTTTGTCTGGTGGACAAAAGTACCTTGTTTGCTTTGCTTGATTTGCAAACCAAGGAAAAAGGTGAGTTCACCCATCATTGACATTTCAAATTCCCTGCTCATGGTATCTGCAAACTCGGCAACCAAAGCATGAGAAGAGCCACCAAAGATGATATCATCCACATAAATCTGAACTAGGAGAAAATCTTTGCCATGCTTGAGAGTAAACAGTGTTTTATCAACAGAGCCCATCAAATACCCTCGCTCAAGCAGAAAAGACTTAAGTCTATCATACCAAGCCCGAGGGGCCTGCTTGAGTCCATAAAGAGCCTTATGAAGTTTAAGGACTTTATATGGGTACTTGGGGTTTTCAAAACCAGGGGGTTGTTTTACATAAACATCTTCACCTATGAAGCCATTAAGAAAAGCACTTTTGACATCCATTTGATAGAGTTTGAATCCCCGGGATGTTGCAAAGGCAAGCAAAATCCTAATGGCTTCAAGGCGAGCAACAGGTGCAAAAGTTTCAGTAAAATCAATCCCTTCTAGTTGAGAAAAGCCCTGAGCTACAAGTCTAGCCTTGTTTCTAACTATAGTCCCATCCTCCCCTTGTTTGTTTTTGAAAATCCATTTTGTTCCAATGAAATGAACATTTGGTGGAGGATCAACTAATGACCAGACTTGGTTTCTCTCAAACTTTTCAAGTTCCTCATGAATGGCATTGATCCAACTAGAATCAGAAAGTGCATGACTAACATCTAAGGGCTCGAAAGAAGAAACAAAAGTGGAATCAATGAAATGAGCATGAGAACGTGTTACCCTTTGATCAAGCTCACCAATGATCTGCTCAGGAGGGTGCATCCTTTGAACATGATGTGGAGCCTCGCGGCGGGATGCAGTCTCCCCCTCAACTTGTGTGTTGGAGTGGTCCAAGATGACCGATGTTGAGGTAGTCGCTTCGGGACCTCGTGCCGAAGTAGTCGAAGCGGGGTCGGCTTCGGGGGTCGATGTCGAGGGTAGCAGGGGTTCATCCTCGAATTCTCCGGGATCTTCTTCTTCAAAGATGGTCTGTTCCATGTCGTGTTCATTTGCCTGTTCAAGAGCAGAACTAACAGAGGGGGTTGATTCATCAAAAGTCACATCACATGACTCGATGACAGTGTTAGTCTCTAAATTATAAACACGATAAGAATGACCATGTGTTGTGTAACCCAAAAAGATCCCGTCAGAATATCGCGACTCAAATTTATCCAAATTACCACGTTTTAGGATAAAGCAGCGACAGCCAAAAACTCGAAGATGAGTAACCTTGGGCTGTCTCCCAAAACGCAGCTCATAAGATGTCAAATTTAAAATTGAGCGCAAGAAGATTCGGTTTGAGATGTAACATGCAGTGTTCATGGCCTCATCCCAAAATTTTCTAGGAGTCCTATGCTCATCAAGCATCGTCCTAGCCATCTCAACCAAAGTGCGGTTCTTCCTCTCAACAACACCGTTCTGTTGAGGAACCCGCGGAGCAGAGAATTGATGTTCTATGCCATGCTCCATGCAAAAGTCAACAAAGAGACCATTTTTGAACTCAGTGCCATTATCGCTTCGAATGAATGTCAGTGCACCAGGGAATTCAGTAAAAAGTCTCAAAGCCAAGCTCCGAAAGTGTGAAAACACTTCATCCTTGCTGGCAAGAAAGAAGACCCAAGAGTAGCGAGAGAAATCGTCGACAATAACTAATACATACCACTTGACGCCTAAAGAACTAACCTGAGAATGACCTACAATGTCCATGTGGAGAAGTTCTCCGGGTTGTTCAGTCATCACTATGGTGACTGGCAAATGCGAAGCGGCAATCATTTTTCCATGTCGACAAGGAGCGCAAACTAAATTCTTCTCAAACTTGAGCTTGGGCAATCCTCGGATCAGACCTAGGGCGCTCAGACGAGCGAGCAACTCAAAGCTCATATGCCCTAGTCTCCTATGCCACTTCCAAAGCTCAGAAGTTGAATGTGCAACAAGACAATGAGAAGAACCAGATGACTCTGAAAAATCAGCTCCAAAAACTCTCCCAACTCTAATGATCTTACACACCACAACGCCATCAGAATTGAGCACTTGCGAAGTATCGCGATGGAATCGCACTTCGAAGCCCTCATCAAGCAACTGAGATACAGACAGCAAATTGTATCCCAGGTTCTCAACCAAAGCAACATCTTTGAGAGTGAAATTCGAATTAATTCTTATCACACCTTTACCTTTCACTCTACTCCTTCGATTGTTTCCGAAGGTGATATGTTCCCTTTGCTTGGTTGTGGTGAGGCTGGAGAACCATGCTGCATCTCCGGTCATGTGGCGCGAACAACCGGAGTCCATGATCCACGTGCCCTCCAAGCCTCGATCTGTCGCCTACACATGATAAGAGTATCTCGATCGCTCAGTGCTGGGGTGAGTGAAAAAATGACGAGGCATCCAGCACTGAGTGACACAAGTAGTAGGCACAGTAAAAGTAGACGGTCTACGCACATGATAATCTGAATGATGCAAAGTGCGAGGTCTACCTACATGCAGTGATCGAAAAGCATGACGAGGTCTCCTACTCTGACGAGGTACAAAGCTACTCGCCCGAGGTCTACCACCATATGGAACATGGTGAACACCTCGAGGAGCAAAACCTCTTTGAGAAGCACGAGGAGCCTCAAAATCAGGACGATAGCAAAACTCAGACTCATGCATACCTAAAGAAGGGTAATGCATGTCCTGGTAACTCATCGCCTGAGAGCGTCGCTCATCCTTGATGCGACGAAAACAGAACCCAACCAAATGACCCGCCCGCTGACAGTAAGAACAGTGAAAAATTCTCCTAGGGGCACTCTCATGGGTCACAGGAGCAACTCTCACAGGCTCCTTGGGCTTCTTCTTAGTGGTTTTCTTGGGAGGATTTTTTTTGGCAGGAGGTGTGGTTTTCTTTGGTGGTTGGGTAGGCTTTTTGGCTGAAGGGGTGTCTAACAGAGCTCTCTCTTTCTCTAAGGTAGTGGGAGAGGTAAAAACAGTTTTGGTCTTATTGTCTAAAGGAATCCTCTCAAAACCCAAACCTAGAGCTACCCCTGCTCTGTCAGCACACATCTTGGTTTTGTCCAAGAGCAAATTCATCCTACCCTTTCCCTCAGTGCATTTATTAACCATAGAAAGAAGGTATTCATTTTCTGACATGAGGTTTTCAGCTCGCTCTCTAACAGTGCCTAGCTGGTCCTTAAGGGTAATGCATGTGTCACAAACAGGCTGCACATCCTTAGAACTACCGGCCCTCTCCAATCTAGCCTCCAAATCATGAACATGTTTATCACGTAAATTAATGCTCTCGTGTAATAAAGAACTGTTCATGCATTTAATAATATCATGAGGTCTAGAATCCACCTCCAAAAGCGGCTTCTGTGCAGTCTCAAGCTCAGAGAGAGTTTGAGCATGAACAGAACGCAACTGAGCAAGCTCACCCATGACAGTGTACAAGAATCACACTCAGCATCATTAACTTTAGACTTAAGCATGGCATATTCAGTGGAAACAGATTCTAGCCTAAGTCTAAGGTCTTTTCTTTCTCTAGCGGCTTGCACAAGCAATCTATCCTGACCAAGAACTACTTCATTCAGCTCATCTAGTTTAATTGAAAGCTGGTCATAGGATAGAGGTACCTCAGATGAGTCAAGCTCATCGCCGCTGTGATCGCTGTCGGCCATGAAGCAAAGGCCGGTGAAGTCTCGTCCCTTCTTGTCCTTCTTGCTTGGGGACTCCTCCTCCTCAGAGCTTGACTCCTCAGTTGAGGAAGTGTCGATGTCGCTGAGAGCAGCAACAAAGGCTCTGGAGGCGGCTTTGGCTACTTTCTTAGCCATCTTGCCGCGCTTGCCCTTCACAAAGGGTTTCCTCTCCTTCTTGTGGTATTTAGGGCGCTCACTCTCATCTCTCTTTTTGAGCTTAGGACAATTGGCTTTGATGTGAGAAGTGTCGCCACACTCAAAGCAACCACTAAAACCACTTCTCCTCTGATCCCGTCTCTCATGATGAAAACGGGTGAACCTTCTGGCAATGAGAGCAAGCTCATCATCATCCAGAGTGTCCACCTGCTCCTTTGTGACGGAGACCAGTGAGGACAAAGCAAAACCATCTGCAAGAACACAAGTACCAGATGTGCTTGGTTCTGTAGCGGTGCCACGGCTAGTGCTAGAAACCAATGCCAATGGATGTGGCAAAGAGCTTCTGTGCACTGCAAGAGATGCCTTGGCAATCTCTGTGGACTTCAGCTTGCTGAAGAGCTCATCACAGGTCAATGTGTCATAACCTGCGGACTCCTCAATGCTGGATATCTTCACTTCCCATATGCTACGGTCAAGAGCATAGAGAAGCTTGATAGCCCTATCATGATCATTGTAAGCAAGCGTCCCGTTGGATCGCAAGTTACTCACTATTGCATCAAAGCGAGAAAACATGGCATCTATAGATTCACCAGGTGCCTGCACAAACAGCTGATACTATTGATTGTACGTGCTTTGGCGCCTGGCCTTAATCTGTGTAGAGCCCTCATGAAAAACAGTGAGTGTTGTCCAAATCTCCCTAGCAGTCCTAAGGTGCTACACCCTATCAAACTCACTCCGGCTCAAACCAATGAACAGTATATTCCTAGCCTTGGAGTTGGCATTATACTGATCTTTTTCTGTTTGAGTGGTGCGAGTCTCAGGGATGGAGTATTGTGAGTCCACAATCTCCCAAATTGCATTTCCTTGGCTTAACAAGTAAGCCTCCATGCGCACCTTCCAGTATGCAAAGTCAGTCCCATCGAACAGAGGAATTTTACTGCCTCTATCCATGTCGCCAATAGATCACAAAACCGGTTAAGGTCAACTGGTGATCTTAACCCGCTCTGATACCAATTGTTGGACCGGAAACGGCGACCAGAGGGGGGGTGAATGGGAGCTTTTTAAAATTTCGGGCTAAAAACTAGCCTTCGGTTTCAGTTCTGTCTTCTGCGGAACAGGCTTCGAACACTACCTTCGAAGGTCTGGTTCGGAGGTGCTTCGACAGCTCCGAACACAGGCTTCGCAGGAGCAAAAGTTCGAAGCCAAGAAGACTTCGCTCCACTTACAACCCTCGAAAATCTATTCTGCTAAGTCAGTGCAGGCTCCGCACACAGGGTGCTTCGAGCAGGCTTCACACTTCACCCTTCACAAGAGTGGACACCCCACTGAGGACTTCGACCAAGTACTTGGCAGCAGCAACTGGTGCTGGGCTTCGTACACGAAGGTCTAAACGCACACTGACAGACTTCGCTAGAGTCACAGACACGATAAAAGCACGGGCTTCGATCAGGGCTTCGCTAGTAAGCAGCGAGGTATCGCCTCCTGTTACACAGAGCGACAGCACACTGAAAAACACACTTCGCACAAAACACCCTTCGCCTAGACAGGCTTCGGTGCACTACAACTAGCGAGGTATGTAAAACGAGCTCAAGCAAAAAGCACACAGAAGCAGGGCTTCGCCGCTTGAACAAGGAACACAATAAAATTGAACTCTAGATGAATACAACGAAGTGTGTGGCTAGTACAGGAGCTCAACAGTAAATGCTCAAAGTGTTGAATGTTACCTACCGAGCCCCCATATTTATAGCCCACAGTTCACCCAAAGGAATTGACTACTTTACCCCTAGGGTTTACATTGGTTTTGTCTCTACAGAACTGAGGGGTACAAAAGGTAGTCAACTTTATTGGAGGCATCTCTGTCAGCCTTTGCAGAGGGGACATCGCCAGCTTTTTGAAGAGCAGACACTATCAGACTTGCAGCCTTTGACCTTTCCGAAGCCCCCCCTTCGCACACGAGGGGTGCGGTAGCTTCGGTGAGAAGCCTTGAGCCAGATGGCCTTCGCTTCACCGAAGTCAGCCTTCGATACAGTGACGGTTTTGAGCCGAAGCCGTCAAAGCCCTTGGGCCTTCGCACCAACACCTCCGGAGTGGACCACCACGGCTTCGCAGCTTCCGCCCAGCTCGAACTCCGTCAGTCCGTGTACCGAAGCCATGCAGGCCGAAGTACCTCAAGACAACCATACTCCGAAGCCCCACCTTCGGAGTACCACCCTTCGAAGTCCCTCCTTCGTCCAAGGCCTCCGCACGAAGCATTCCATGAGCACTCCGTCTCAGTGTCTCTCCCCGAGCACACTCCTCGACGAGCCTCACCCGGACCATGCCTTCGATGCACCTTGACTTCTGATACCTTCGTCGGGCACCTTCGAATGCCTCCCTCCGGAGCACACTTCGAAGTCCTTGCCTCCGCAGAGGAATTGATCCATCCAACTCCGAAGTCACTCCATTCGGAGTACCTTCGAAGTGCCTCACCTCCGAGGACTTTGTCTCGGAGTACCTTCAGCCGGAGCCACGCTCCGTACTCTCTGCCTTCACCTGTTGCACCTCGACCCGAGGACCGACCCAGACCCCTTCGCAGCCTCTGTGATGGAGCTCCCCGCTCCCCTGGCATCAAGCCTCCCGCTTGACCCAGGTTCACCTGCTGCGAACCTGTCCGTCGCCTCCGAAGTCCCTGCGCACCATAGACAAGCAGACAAGTGTTTCCAGTACTCCGGAGACCTCTCCGGGTTAGCCACCTCTGGCACACACTCTGGTGTACCGCCCAAAGTATCGAAGCCTTCAGTACACACCCAGTCATCGTGTACTGTCGGACCCCTCCGACACACACACTCCGCTGCAACAGCTGCAGTAACCAAACCACCGAACACCCTTCGGTGAAACCACCTCCGAACACCCTTCGGAGGTCCAATCTCCGAACCCCCTTCGGAGGTACCCCTTCGAACAGAGGTTAAAAGCCTGTCAATCACTCATCACAAACACTGAAACCAACCCTTGGTTTCTCAAAGTTTTTGGTCCTTGATGCTAATAGGGGGAGAAAAGAGCAAGAATACTGGGAAGATCACAAGAAGCTCTTAGTTTGGATTAGAAGTAGGCTTAGATATGCTAGTAATATATATCTATATTTGTGCTATCCTTTATGTAATAGTTGGGCTACTACTATCTATGTTTGTGTGATTTGAAGTTGAAGCTTATTTGAACTCTATGTGTATGGTTGAACTTTGAACTATTCCATTTGCTTAATTTGTGTTGTATGCTTAATCCTCATATTTGGATGCTTGTGATCATGTATATTCTTATAACTTCTTGTCATGTGCAAAACATGGCGTAAACTCCTTCTAAAGTCTTTAGACCCCTGTATCTTGAATGCATGTGTTTATGGGGAGCTTATACTATATTTTGCACATATGAATCTCTTGTTATTCAAATCATACTCTATATGAAGTGTTTTTCATCAGTTACAAAAAACAGGAGATTGAAGCATCTAGATCCCCATGTGGTTTTGGTAATTAATGAAAAATATGAATTTTAGACTAATTTTTCTTTGTAAGTGTATTTGAGATAAGCTAGGTCCACAAGCATGAAGTGAAAATGATG
Organism: Zizania palustris; assembly: GCA_019279435.1. Taxonomy (NCBI): domain Eukaryota; kingdom Viridiplantae; phylum Streptophyta; class Magnoliopsida; order Poales; family Poaceae; genus Zizania; species Zizania palustris. The sequence goes on along the minus strand of JAAALK010000079.1, from coordinate 37,718,010 downwards.
AAGTACCCAGTTTAAAATGTTGATGGCAAAGAAAAAGTTAAAGTGAAGGTAACAGAGGTAGTCTAGATTTGATCAAGGAGATGGGATGATCAAATAGGCTAGATTATTGTTTGTCTTTGTCGTACTATTAAGAGGGGTTGCACAGTAAAGGTAAATTTGATTTTATGGTACTTAGACTTTGCATTCATATATAATAGTGCTTTCTATTCGGGTAGTCCCTAGATTGTCGGTCAGACCAAAGTTGTCAGTTCGATCATACCGATGACATTTGTTTTTGCTGGTTTGACCAGAGTGGATACAGAGAGGAATTTTTGTTTCTGGGGTTGCATTTTGGCTATCTCTTTTCGGGCGGTCAGACCGACGTGATCAGTTCGATCCGACCGACAGAATTCAGTTAGATTGTTAATTTTTCTAGTATGTCCGAAATGGACACAGAGAGTAGTTTTGATTTGTCCAGGCTTTCGAGTCTAAGTTAGGGATGGCAATGTTTCCCATTTACCCATTAACTCGTGGGTGACAACCCTATTAGGGTTAGGTTTGTTCTCATTTTTATACCCGTAGGTATGTTATCGGGTAAAAACCTATAGCCGACAGGTAAACAAGTATGGGTATGGGTATTCACTACCCATACCCACTATACCCATTTACCCGTTTAGAATTACTCTATAAACAAAATATAAACCCTAACCCTACCATTCCTCCCCACCTCTCCCAACTGCCACTCTTCCGCCCCCACTCACCAACCACTGCACTCTCCTTGCCCCTTCCTCCCACGGCGCACCACCCCTTCCCCTCCCTCTAGCGGCGGCCTGTGGCCAATGGTGGCACCACCCCTCTCTAGAGGTGGCTAGTGGTGAGCGGCGGCACATACGGAGGATCCATTGTGGAGCCATCCCCTCCCTTGCCGACGGTCCACACCGTGTCTCCCTCTAGTCCAGCGACAGCACTGCCCCTCCCCCACCAGTGTCCAGCACGAGTGGCGCCACCCCTACCTTGTCTCCATCCCGTACCGGTGGAGGCTCCATCCTGAAGACGCCCCTCCCCCTGCCAGCGGCCCGCTGCCCACGCGTCTACTGCCCTACCTATGGCATGCGTTGTCTACTCCCCATGCTAACATTCTAGATCTATCGTTGCCACATGCAGATATATCATCACTGGCCCTGGCTACGCCGGTCGCCGAGCACTCGCTGCACTGATAGCAACCTTACTCCAGTGCCTCACTGATTTTATTTGATTAATGTTTAATTTGTGTTGCTAAACAGATGATGTGTTGATTTTGAAATGCATTTTTGTTTATTTGTTCATGGGTACATGGGTATACCCATAGGTATAAGGCACCCACGGGTATCGGGTATGGGAACGAGGTTTTACTCATCGTGGGTATCGGGTACGGGTTCAGGTATGTAATTTTTTTCATGGGTATGGGTATGGTATGCACTATTCATACCCATGGCACCCGATTGCCATCCTTAGTCTAAGTCCCCCACAGGCGGTCTTACCAAGCGTGAGGCCTGTCTGACTGGAGTGGTTGGTTGGACCGATCTCACAATGTCATTATGACTGAAATGCCTATCACATCAACTGTAACAGTCACTTTTTGAGTCATTGAGCAAAAGATCGGTCTGACCAAGAATTATACTTCGGTCTAACCAAAAATGTGCAGAGTTTGGGATTTCGTCTCCAACAGTTAGTTTTTCTGTGGGAGACTATTTATACCCCTCACCCAGGTACAAGAACTTCTTGTTGGCACCTTGGATCATTAGTCAATACTCCTGCACATTCTCTCACACACATTTGAGCACTAGAGGCATCCTTATTGGTGTTGAGAGAAAAGAGAGCCAAGAGATCAAGTAAATTGTATTCTTGTAACAGTTAAAGTAGCATTTGATCATCTCCAAGCTTGTTTTGCAGCTCATTACTCTTGGAGGTTGCCGCCTCCTAGACGGCTTGGAGGAGTGCCTAGTGATCTCTCTCAGAAGCTTGTGGTGGAGATCCGGTTGCATTGTGATTGTGAGTGGCTAGGTGTTCGCCACCTTCGGAGCAAAGCAAGAACAACCTTAGTGATCGAGACTTGGGAAGTCTCTCTAGATTTACTCCCACTTTGCCCACTCCTTCAAGAAGGAGTTTGGAGGCTTGACGAGTGAGAGGAGTAGGACTCGCCTCAACGATGACGTAGGAAGCCGGCAAGTTTCTGAATATCGGTAAAACAATTGCTTGTCTCACGCTTGTTATTTACTTTGAGAAATTTATTTTGAGTTTGTTACTTAGTAGAATTGCTTAAGCCCCTATCACCCTAGGCTTGCAAAACTTTAAATTAGCTTAGTTAGATTTGTCTCTATTGAACAAAGCCTAGCAACTTAGTCTAGATTTATTTAGAAAAATTTTGTATCGTCTATTCACACCCCCTAGTCGACATCTTGATCCTACATTCAGAGCAAGAACCTGAGCCACTTTGTTCTCTGCTCATTGATGATCAACAGACAATCTACAAACAGGAGAGGATGAAGGTTCAGTGCATTTTAGATTGGATAAAATTCAAGAGTAATTAAGATAAGCTTGCTACATTATCTCTGGAATCATTTCAGCATGCATGCATCATGTATCACTGAACAAATGCACTTAGACACATGTGAAGTATAAAAATAATATCAAGAGCTTGCATATTCAGAGTGGAAATGACTTAAATATTTGTGTGTGTGTTTTATATGTGATGGCACATGTTCTAACGTTGAATCATCTGAACTGCAGCAAATCAAAGTTGATACCATAGGCTTGGCAAAGAAGCTTGAAGCTCTTGATGATTCCAGACGGTAAGAAATCTTGTGTGGCTTTCTGAGTAGTACAATAACACAATCCTTTAGAGAGCCAAAAGTCAGTAGTTCATTCTGAGTTACATGAGATTCAGAAAAATATTGTGATAAAATTTAGAAGGATGTTCTATTGAAGAACTGCACTATCTGGATACTCAACTTGAGAAGAGCCTTCACACCATAAGACAAAGGAAGGTTAGCTATTTCAGTACTCCTAGATGGCCACGAACCTGATCGGCAAAGTTTTCAGAAAACATAAATCTTCTCCTTACATAAATTGACATGCATTCTTCTATGTTCTCCCTTCATTGCCACCAGACCGAGCTTCCGGAGCAGTAGATAGCTAAGCTAAAAGAGAAGGTATATTCCCAAATCCCAAGTCCCCAACTGATGCATATCCCTACAGCAACATGAAACTCCATATTGATCATTTCCTAACTGCATGTTATTTCTTTCTTGCATCTCTTTGATCAGGAGCGGGCTCTGCTCAACAATAACCAAGATTTACGTGGAAAGGTAATGACAATGGACCACATGTGGGCTGATTGACAAGACTACTAGGCTGACCTTCCAGTCATACTCCATCCAAAGGCCCACGAACAGAAGTGCTAAAGGTTTCATGTGATGCTGACCTCAATGAACCAGTCCTCGAAAATTTGTTCATCCCTTCCTCTGAGAATTGGTCGAGTACTTGGCCACATGCATGAGTAAGGCCTATTGCTGGGATGTATCATTAAAAAGGTAGGTCCTGATATATGTAGGGGTACTACGGTGGGCATGCAGATGTCTATAAACCACATGGTGAAAATTTGTACCTCTATGACTTGAACTCCCTTTACCCATTTGCAATGCAATCATTTGATTTGCTTGGAGGAAAGCCGGTTTGGCATAATAATATGGGGGATAAGAACTCTAACTTGGAGTTAGAGGACATGTTTGGGTTCATGAAAGCCTTGGTTATATATATGTCTGAATGATATTGACAAACCATTCCTTCCCTATCGAAGGGAAGATAACACACTCATCTTCCCAACAGGTAAGTTTTCTGTGTCTACTTTAGTGAGGAGTTAAAGTTTGCCAAAACCTTAGGGTACATAGTGTACCCAATCTCAGGTTATCTCTTTAAAAGAATGGAATCTCCTTTCAAGGATTTTGTTTGTCATATATACAATAGAAGGCTTGAGGCAAAGGAAAAAGGTAATAAAGCCTTAGCATTCATTGAAAAACTACGATGAACAACCTCTATGGTCGTTTTGGTATATCCCCTGAAAGCACAATGAGCATAATAGTCGGTCATGAAGAATCAAATAGAATGGTCCTTGAGATGAATGTCTTTATCAGTAGTGATAAACTATATATTGATAAATACATCGTAACCTCCAAAAATAATGTAAAAGGGGGCATAACAGATGAATGGAAAGCACCCTCCAATACTGATGTTCAGATATTGGTAGCTATTACCACTACAACAAAACAGGCAACTTCCGTCGGCCAAAGCCGACGGAAGTTAGCCCTTTCCCGACGGAAGAAGCCAAATTCCGTCGGCAAAACGCTATCTTCCGTCGGCCTTTGGCCGACGGAAGCGCGGCGACGGAAGTTAGGTAACTTCCGTCGGCCGCCGACGGAAGTTAGCTAACTTCCGTCGGCTTGATCAAGCCGACGGAAGTTAGCGCCGAACACTGCCACATCACCAGGGGGGCTCTAACTTCCGTCGGCCAGCCTGGCCGACGGAAGTTAGCCTCCCCTAACTTCCGTCGGCTAGGGCCGAAGCCGACGGAAGTTAGCCTTTCAGCCCACGTGGCCGAAACCAGCTAACTTCCGTCGGCTATGGTCAAAGCCGACGGAAGTTACCTGGTATTTTTTTTTATTTTTTCCTGGTTCCCCTACTCACACTCACATCCAACCACAATTTCACATACATTCACAATACACATCCAAAATCACATTTCATATCCAAAATCACATTCAAACTTCACATATAAGGTCCAAAATCACATCTCACATCCAAAATCGCATCTCACATCCAAATTCACATCCACACTTCACACATCACATCCAAAATCACATAATATAACTGAATTCACATCCAAAGTCACAGTACACATCTGAATTCACATATAACATCTAAACTCACATACAAATTCACAAAACACAGCGAGAGCCACATACAAAGTCATATTTGTCCATATACTCACTGATCGCCCACATTTGGGTCGTGGGCGCCGCCGCTGCCTCCTGCTTCGTTCACATTTGCCCCGGAGGCTCCATCCTGGCCAGGCGTACGGAAACACTGAAGAAATAGACAAAATTAGAAACGAACTCAACTACCCTTCTAAACGCTAACTTAGGTATTCAGGAGGTACCTCAGGTGATGTAGGAGATAGTGGTGGTGGCGGGGGAGGTAGTGGTTGGAACATAGACATGTCAAATCCACTGTTTTGCTGGGCTAGTAGCTACACATGTTGTAATGTAATCAGTTAGTTCTAAACCTATTTCTGAATACTTTTGAACTGCAACACTCTAAAGTAAGCTTACTTGGATCATCGCCTGCTGTTGTGCTAAGCAGGCGGTATAGTACTCTTGTTGTTTGTTGTAGTGCTCGTCGCGCCGCCTCATTTCCTCCCTCATCCGAACCATCTCCGGGGTTTCTTCTGAGCGACGACGGCTGGAGCCAACTCCGACGGAGCTCTGCGACGACTGAGCTGACTTCTGAGCTCTCACCGCTCTCGAGTCAATAACTCCATTGAACATGGAGTACCTGCAACATTAACAGGGGTTAGTTACCATCACAAAACCATACACAAAACATTAATAAAAACACTGTCTCACCGTCCATGGCTTTTGCCACCTCCGCTGGAGTACACGGCCATTTGGTCCACAGGTTCTCTCCGCCAATCATAGTCCTCTCCATGGAGTCGAACCATGTGTTCACCATACTGCGCCTGCAAAAAACATGTCCGATTAGCTAGACGCAGAAAAATGAAATTACGTCAACTCTTAATAACATCTCACCAAATGGTCCGTGGCTGTCTGGCTACACAAGACATCTGGCTGTGTCGGATCGCTTCCTTTGTGACCAGAGGTATACACCTCTATGTCACTTGGCACGTTGCCAGATTTAGCTTCCTGTACATTAGAAATGAGTTAGTCGCATTACAATGTATCTATAGCTAGAGAGTGACAGATCGGTCTTACCAAGCGTTTAGCGTGGCGAATATGTCCGTCGGCACCATATCTGTGCTTCGGATCCGTCCCGCGGCATTGTCTTTTCTGCTCGGAAGTCTTCTTAAATGCGGCTGAAGACCAAATCTTGCAGAATTCGAAATATGTGTCCTCGCGGTTTGCAAACCACGGAATCCTCACCTGAACAGAGATGCTATTTGTATTATATGACAACAAATCTCAACAATCGAAGAGTAAAAAGTTAGAATTGTTTACCGAACGGTATTCTTCTTCAGTCAAATAAATTGACGATGAGCCCGTCGCCTTGCTCATTCGTTGCCCTAGCTTCTCCTTGTAGTAAGCATTGTTCGCTTGAATGCGGGCATACGAAATGGCGTCCTTCACCACCTTATGTGCATTGTTGTTGAACACTTGAAGCGCATGGTTATGGTGATTGCCGACTTCTGGCAAGAAAAAGCGTAACTGCAAAAGTAATGATTAGTACAGTGTTGTACCTCGAAAAGCCTAAAAGTAGATTGAAAAAACACTTGCATACCCAGAAGTCATGAGACACCGCCCCCTGAGCAGTTCCGTGGCGCCCGTCAGGAGCGAACCGGTACTGGTCCCATGTCTGGCATAGAACCCGCTCACCGGTCGGCATTGTCAGCACCCCTGGGTAGTGCAGACGGCACAGGTTACCCAATATCTGGTTAACCTGCCTGACCCTCGAAGTGCCGTCGAACCTAGAGTCAATCCAAGATCTAGAAATACATAATAAATAAAGTTAATTAGTTTAGTGAAAGAAATTTTTTTAAAACAAAAGCAAAACAACAGAAGAGTATTACACTTACCCGTCACCAACAGGCGTAATCTGGATCTTGGCTCCACCGGAAGAGACTACTGGTGGAGCGACCAAGTGACTCGTCCTGAAAGTTACCGAGGACCCGCCGGCAGCCTCAGCACCTTCCTCCTGACCCGCACCCTCCGGGAGATCCCCCTGCCCCGCACCCTCTGGGTCATCCCCCTGCCCCACACCCTCTGGGTCATCCCTCTGTGCCGCACACTCTGGGACATCCCCCTCTTGCCCGCCACCCACCGGATCATCCTCATGACCCGCACTCTCCAAGTGTTCTTCCTCCTACAAAACAGTATTGAAACAATTAGTAATAGTTTATAACTGGCATAAAAAACAATCTGAAAGTTACCTCCTCATCTAGTTGAAATGCAATAGGCCGACCAATTAATGTCGGATCTATGCATCTCAGGAGCTGCTCTTGACGACGTCTGTTTGAAGAAGAGGAACTACCCTGGAATAGGGTGTCCTCCTGACTCGTCGGTGTACTCGACGGAGTACTCGCCGATGAACTCCCCAAGCGGAAGAGCTTCCTCGTGACACTCTTCATCTTTTTCGACATCCTGTTCAAAATAAGCACAAACAAGCATTTATTAGTAAAGAAGGTTTGTACATATGAAAAAACATGTAATATGAAGTATATTGCATATCCATGTATCAAAACAATTACTTGTCAATTATCATCAAAATCAGGATCAATTTGTCCTTTTCTCCCCAAAGCACGCCATGTTACTTTTTTCTTCTTATGTTGGTGTTTCCTTTTCTCGGGAACTGCCACATCATTAGAATCGCCGAGAAAAGAATCTGTCGACGATTCTGACTCTACATTAAACGAAGTCGGCAATTCATCATCTTGATAAACCTCATCGACCTCTTCAACCTCCAATTGATAAGCGTCATCACTAGGGGTGTGTAGACATTCACGAGGATTCACTTTGTAGACTACCCACCAAGCACTTAGTTTTTCACATGGGTAGGGCATATAATACACCTGCTCGACTTGATGAGCAAGGACAAAATTGTCGCAACTAGATAATCGTTCCGCGTGTTTGACTTCAACCATCCCAAATTGGTTTTCACGAGTACCATGTTTAGGGTCGAACCAATCACAATCGAAGAAGACTACTTTAATCTCCTTATTCCCGGCAAAGTTGTACTCGATTATATTTTTGATGATTCCATAATACATAGTTTCGTGTCCTTGTCCATCAACGACCCTTGTAACAACACCAGTATTAGTTGTTGCCGCTAGAGGTCGATATGCTTCAAATATAGTTGAACGGAAGCGGAAACCATTAACATCATAGCGACCGTAACTTTTGGCACTAATACTCCCGTAAGAGAGCTGTCGCAAGTCTATATGTACATTGTCAGCGAGCACGCACTGCAAATCATAAGAGATTATAAGATAATTAACCCAGTAGAGTAAAATAATACGTGTCAGAAAAGGTAAGGATTTACATGTTCTCTGAACCAAGTGAGAAAACTAGGCCCGCCATTTATTCCTTCTCGACGCAATTTATCTAATTGCTTCTTCGTTGGTTGACGACCAGAAGTCAAGTATTTCGAATCAAACATACTGTCAATGTAACGAATAGGTAAACAAACGGGTATAAAATTTGGAGGTAAAATATAAAACTAAAACGAATCACTTACGCGAAATATTGTTCCATCTCTTCCATATTTGAGTACATGTAGAGCAAGGCATTTGTTCGTTCTTCCTGAGTTACATAATATGTCGTGGAAACACCAACAGTTATGCCCTTCCACCCAAATATTTGGAGATCACTACAAGGATGGTCTTCATCCATATGGTACCGTGTAGCAGGTGTGTTGACATTGTGATGCTCAGCGAAGTATACACTAGTGAAGTATGCTATCTCTTTCAATTTAAATTCTTCTGCGATGCAACCTTCAACTCTGGCCTTATTACCAACCATCGCTCTAAGCTTCTTTAGGGAATCTAAATGGGTGATTCATGGGCAAAAAGCATCTATGGCAATCAAAGTAACAAATCTTTCCCCCGAAGTTCAGACGGAAACAATCTGTGTCCTTCGCACATATCGGGCATGTCAACCTTCCATGACAACTCCAACCAGAAAAAATACCGTATGCCGGAAAATCGTGGACCGACCACAGATACGCAACTCGAAGATTGAATTTTTGTTTCTGGTCATAGTCATATGCTTCAACTCCTTTCCACAATTGTTTTAACTCTTCAATTAAGGGCTTCAACATCACGTTTAGTCGTGTTCCAGGATGATCTGGACCGGGTATAATGAGACACAGGAACATAAATTCATATTTCATACAAAATGAAGGTGGAAGGTTGTATGGAATAGCAAACACGGGCCAACAAGAGTACGACGATGCCGTTACATTGAAAGGCGTGAATCCATCAGTTGCCAACCCGATGCGAACATTCCTTGCATCACTAGCAAAGTCTGCATCAAAATCATCTAGAGCCTTCCATGCCGCACCATCAGATGGGTGCACCATTACTTGATTATTCTCACGTACACCTTCTTTATGCCATCGCATATGTCTAGCGGTTTTCTTTGATAGAAACAATCGTTTCACCCGAGGTGTAAGAGGCATGTAACGAAGTTGCTTATGAGCAACCTCTGTCGTCACCTTCTCTCCGTCTTCATTTACGACCTCTACGAATCTCGGTTTACCACATTTTAAGCATTTCACCTCATTACTATGTTCTTTCCAGAACAGCATACAATTATCTCGGCACACATCAATCTTCTCATACTCCATACCGAGAGCAGAAAGCATTTTCTTTGACTGATACATGTCTTTCGGCACCTTATGGTTCTTAGGAAGGATATCGCTGATCAGATTCAAGAGCTCCTTATAACAATTGTTTGAAAATGCAAACTTTGACTTAATAGCCATAATACGAGTCACGAAAGACCTCCTTATTAATTACTTTACTCTTGGTATTTATTTTTGCAAACCTGGAGAAAGCATTGCAATCCACTACGACAAAATTCACAAATCAAAAGTGAAGAAAATTCTTAAAGAAGAAAAATTTACTTGACAGCGATGGATCAGAGGTCGGCGGGCGGTGGAGGTCGACGGGCGCTGAAGGATAGTAGGCGGCGACGGGCGGCGGCCGGCTGCACATCGCATATGAAACATATTAATACACAATCCAAAGACATCCCCTGTACAATGCACAATGCATATAACCACACAATTGGTGGCCAGCTAGATACGAAAGAGATGGATTAATGTAAACTAGAATGGCCAACACACTTTTCACACTATATTAATGTAAACAACATGCATGTACATATAAATTACTCTAAAATTACTATGATCGGAACAAATTCTCAATTGTTTAGGAATAGCATTGAGGCTTCTCAATTGTATAGCAAACAAAAAAATAGCATACATGCACATTGAAACAAACAAACATTAATTTGCCAATATAAAAAATAACATTGTCTCACCGAGACGGGTGGCACGGGCCGGGCAGCGACGTCCAAGACGGCAGTGGGGCGGATGGCGGCGATGGCCAGGAGGAGGCGAGCACCGGGTGGCCGAGGCGGTAAGGGCAGGCGGCGGCGCCACGGGCAGGAGGCAGCGAGGGCGGTGGCCGGCGGCTGCCGGACGGGCCGGGCGGCGGCCGGCCGGGCGGGCGGCGGGCGGGCGGGCGGGCGAGGGCGGCCGGGCGGCGAAGCGGCGGCGGCGGGCGGGCGGCGGCCGAGGCGGCGAAGCGGCGGCGGCGGGGAACGGGCGGGAGTGCGCGCGTGTACAGGGAGTTAGGGCTCCCTGTACGCGCGCGCGGTTGGGTGAAAAGCCCCCTAACTTCCGTCGGCCAACATTAAAGCCGACGGAAGTTAGCTAACTTCCGTCGGCTTTAATGCTGGCCGACGGAAGTTAGGGGGATCCGGGCGGCCGCGGAAAAACCCCGCTAACTTCCGTCGGCCACTGTCAGAAGCCGACGGAAGTTAACTTAACTTCCGTCGGCTCGTGGAGGCCGACGGAAGTTATTTAACTTCCGTCGGCTTGCCCAAAAGCCGACGGAAGTTAACTTGGCCGACGAAAATATTCTGTTTTGTTGTAGTGTACCGCCTATGCTAGGATCCATATGTATCCGTACATCTCAAGGAAGGATTGTTACTACACTGATACAGACTCAATTGTTGTTAAACAACCTCTTCCTGAAGAAGAGTTATCACCAACTATCTTAGGTAAGTTCAAACTTGAACACAAGATCGTTAAAGCTATCTTTTTAGCACCAAAATCATATATGATTTAGACAGTGACTGATGATGAAATCATCAAACATAAGGGAGCTGGAAAAGCATTGGTCAATAATAATTGGTTCATAGGCCAGCTTGCAGGCGCGGAGCTAAAAAGGACTCTGACCTATGATAACCTATTCCACAGGAATTGGGGGAACTCTTGATCCAACATAAACCATCCAAGATCACATTGGGTCTAAGTAGTAAGAAGCAGGAATTAATTTACAATCATAAAAAGCAATGGGTAGGTACTAAACCTATTCATATAAACGATGATGAACTGAAAAAATGTAAATTAGACTTCCTATAAACTAATATCCCATATATTAGCAAAAAATGTTGATCTTAGGGAAGAAATAGCTAAATTGGAAAAAACAACCTTAGATCATAAAGGTTCTTTTGAGAAGAAGAATCATAAGAAAGAGGAAACCGCTGAGCCTCAGAAGAAGAAGAAGACCAAGAAGACCAAGAAGGTAACCCCGTGTTGATAGAATATAACATACTTTAGATTTACCATTTATCTTTAATGGAACATAGTACCCCTTACAGTAAGGATGAGGTCCTTTTATGAAGGACATCAGATAAAGTTCTATCTTTCTATTCTTAGTATTAAGCAATAATAGAATATTGCTATTACTATATTGTGCTTCTGCTTGCTACTCCAAGCATAACATAATTACTTAAACTTCTTCAGAACCTCAGACTTCAATTGTGCCATCTTCAAGTAGGAATACAATCTTTTGTTCTTCTGAAACAACCAAGGGCTAAAAGATGTATAATCTTGCTTTCAAAATTACCAGCGAGATCGACCTTATCCAATAACTTTGAGATCTCAATATCGTTGAATAAGATGTCGTCAGATTCTTTGGAAGCAATAAATACTTCATGTCCCCCATCGAGTATAAATTATTCCAGGATATTGCTCCTCTATTGCTCAATTGAATACATCTATATAGAATATATGAAATATTACATTAGTGAATTCTCCTATTGGAGGCACACCATGGTTATGAAAATACTCCCCATTCTTTTCATCATAGATTGAGATCTATAAATTCCTTAATTAGATCGTAAATAACAGGAATCACTACGGGAGAAGAGATATTCGCCGAGTGTAGAAAACACTCGGCGAAGCCTTATTTGCACTCGGCAAAGGCTTCGCCGAGTGTGGCACTCGGCGAACGGCACACGACAAAGAAGCTATCGGTGAACACGGGTTCTCCGAGTGTTTTTTGTCGGGCACTCGGCGAACCTTTTGCCGAGTGCCACACACAACACTCGGCAAACAAAAGTAGCTTGACGGGCCTCGAACGGCCGTGACATTGAGTTCGCCGAGTGTCAAAATATAGCACTCGGCGAAGTAAAACTCAGAAAATAAAAAAAACAAGAAAAGGCGAGGCGGCGCGGGGCCGCCGTGGCCGGGGCGGAGCTGTGCCGAGGGCGGGGCGGACGGGGCCGGGGCGGCATGGCGGGGGCGGGGGCGGCCGGGGCAGAGCTGTGCCGAGGGTGGGGCGGACGGGGCCAGGGCAGCCGGGCGGGGGCGGGGGCGGCCGGGGCGGCCGGGGCGGCGCGGGGCGGCGAGGGGCGGGGGCGGCACCGTGTGGATCTGCCGGGGAGGCCGGGGCGGTGGCCGAGGAGGAGAGCTGGCGGAGCAGCGCGGCCAGGGCGGCGCGGGGCAGGGGCGGCCGGGGCGGCGCGGCCGGGGAGGAGCGGCCAGGGCGGCGCGGCCGAGGCGGCGGCCGAGGAGGAGCGGGGCAGAGCAGCGCGGGGCAGGGGCGGCCGGTGCGGCGGCCGGGGCAGCGGCCGCGGCGGCGATGGGGCGGAGCCAAGGCGGCGGGAGGGAGCCGGTGGGAGGAAGGGAGAGAGAAGGAGAGGGAAGAGAGTGGAGGAGGTGGGTGGATTTTAAAAGATTTTTTTGAAAATTTTGAAAAAAAAAGTGCGCCAATTTTGAAATTTGCCTGAAAAATTTGTGCGGGAATGATTTTTTTGGGTTTGCCGAGTGTTGCACTCGGCAAACCCAAAATATTTGCCGAGTGCCTCAAATTTGGCACTCGGCAAAAAGGCTTTTTATTTTTTTTAATTTTTGATTAATTTTTTTTTCAATATTTTCCTTCATAGAAATTATAAAATGATATTGCATAAGGACTAAAAATAAACTCAACAACATAAATATGTTTTTAATAACATTTTTATTATTATTTCATACATTTGTAGTTCAAATTTCACCAATTTCAATTTAAATCCTAAAACATAATTAATAATTTAAAAATAACAAACTGAACCAAAAAATGTGTAATTTTTACATGAGATAATATATGTTGTGTTTTTATTGTAGAAAAAATTTCCATTACAAAAAATGATTTACCTATCAAACCTCTTTCAAACCTATCTCATTTCTTCTCTAAACCATAAACACTTCTCGTATAATTTCTGATTTCTAAACACTCTACGTGATAATTTTCTCTAAATATTTTTAAATTTTTATCACAGTATCTAGGTATCATATAATAACACCATGACAAGTCTCATGTTTTTTAGACATTAGTTGATTTTTTTATAATTAAAAAACTATTAAGCTTCACGTTGTTGAACGAGCGTCACACCCTAAATTATTCAAAATTTCTTTTAATTAAGTTTATAAGAACCCTAAATAGACTTTAAAACATGAATATGATTTTTTCATATTTTTTTGTTTATTATTTTAGGCACTTGTAGTTCAAATTTCACCTATTTCAATTTAAATCCTAGAAACATACTTAATAATTTAAAAATAACAAACTGAAACAAAAAATGTGTCATTTTTACATGAGATAATATATGTTGTGTTTTTATTGTAGAAAAAATTTCAAGTTAAAATCAAATTGAAAATATCATGTAGACTTGAAACAATGGTTCAAAAAAATAAAAAAATGGGTTTGCCGAGTGTTTTTTAAAAAGCACTTGGCAAACATACTCTCTTTGCCGAGTGATTTTTAAAAAACACTCGGCAACACAGAAAAAAAAATTTTTGCCGCGCACGCACGCCGTCGTAACGTCCGTTAGTAACATATTTGCCGAGTGTATTTTTAAAAAACACTCGGCAAACATTTAATTTACCGAGTGTTTTTTATTTACCGAGTGTTTTTTAAAAAACACTTGGCAAATAAATCTTTGCCGAGTGCCCGAGATATTGTACTCGGCAAAGCTTAAGGCACTCGGCAAACTTCTCATTTCCGGTAGTGAATGGTTCTTAAATATTGAAAGCTATTAAGCATTCGAAATTTATCAATATGTTTGATAGATGGGGTCAAGTCTATTTTGTGTAGAGTACACTTCTTGTCGATTCCAGAATTCATAGTGGTGAACTTTTAGATCAAACGAGGAATTAGACAATACTAGTTGGCCGAGTAAAATCAAAGGTGGGATTGAGAGTATAATAGGTGGTATTAATGGAGGTTCAAACGGTGGTGGAGATAGTTCCACTGCTATTCATAACATAGGCATATGGTGTATGATCAAATTCGTCATCAATGGTAAAATATGTGAGGTGTTTAATATAATTAAGCAGAATCAATTCATTGAATTTAGTAGGATATCGACTGCTTGTGAATATATAGAAGGTTTTAGAGAATATATATATATATAATTACTTAGATGCTATGCCGGCATGCATATACCATATATTATCTATAGGATTATTCATTAGATATATATATACAAATTTTATTGTTATATAGATAAGATCTATCAATTTGATATCATCTTTTGCGTACCAGCATTCAAATTAATATTTAAACCACCTCTGAACAATATTGATGATCCTTTGATAGAATAGGACGAACCAACACTAAACCCAAGTCGAGAATGGTTTTATACTAAAAATCAATATGGTTTTAACCATTTAAAAGAAATAATGCAATATTTAGGATTGGTGTGTATAAACAATTTAACACTAACGATGGAATTCTACCATAAAGCTCAAGCATGAAATTGTATTACAAATATACTTGGACAAGCAATACATGCACTTATAGTGTGAGTTACAACTCTTACTTTTGACCCTAAGTTCAATCGGTATGTATTTGGTTTCTTTAATATCCTAGTATATTCTGGGATAGGTGTAGTAGTTTGGTACAAATATGTATGATGGAGGAGGAGGGTGCCCAATCTTCCGTTAGGTGGGGGATAAACAACAATTTGTGGAGAACTCGACGTTGATGATCTAGCTTCTGATCCATGAGATCGGCCCTTGCAATCGCTACAACACTGCTTCGTTGGTTATCAACTAAGCACAACCTGATTGACCTTGCCAAGAAGGCTAATCCTTGTCTGCGAATCAAAGAAAACAAGTAAGAACACAGAAAATGCAATCGAAATGAAATTCTATTGGAATCTGCGAGTTGGGGTTCACTTACAAATCCGGCGAAGCGGAGGCTATCAAAGCAACGTGTAAACTAAACCGCAAAACCCTATATGGCTGTATAAATATCTTATATAGTATTTTAGGACGCACCCCTAATGGGCTCAACTGGATACACGGCCCAAAGACCCAATAATGCAGAAAACAGAATGCTGACAGATTCTGGACTCTATCTTATTATGACA
Source organism: Zizania palustris (assembly GCA_019279435.1). Lineage (NCBI taxonomy): Eukaryota > Viridiplantae > Streptophyta > Magnoliopsida > Poales > Poaceae > Zizania > Zizania palustris. The sequence goes on along the minus strand of JAAALK010000079.1, from coordinate 37,702,339 downwards.
ATTCCCGTTGATCTAGAAGGAATTTTTAGGTGAAGCTAGTGGTATTGGAAATATTCTGAAGTTATCTTTCTGTGGTCGTGTGGAACGTCGAAAATGGAGTTCGTATGCGGCCTGGGCGATGAATTTAGTGCATGCTGCTCCTAGAATCTAAGTTGGACACGAATTGTAGTTGGCTTGGACTCTCAAATTGGCTTGGACGTCCTTCCTAGTGCTTCTCCAATTCTTTGCTTATATCCAAGTGATTTTAATCATCTCCATGGTTCCTAACAATAATAATAATATTAGGTAGTAATTTATTCCCAAGATAATATAATAAGATACTTAGAAACGAGTTGACCTGTATATTTAATCATCGTGCTCGAACTCGAATAATTGGATCTTGGTATTCATGTAATAGAAGCCAAACAGTAGCACCCGGCACCAAGCCGCAGCCATCTTGGGCAACTCCAGGCATGTCCAAATCACAGAAGAGACGCCTACAATGACTACGGGCACAGGAGATGCGCGAGAAGGAAGCTGAGGACGAGCATGACGCCATCTTCGAAGAAATCTGCCCTCGGCCAGCTACAAGACAGGTATGGAGGGAGAAGCCGGTTGAGATAACCAACCCAGCTCCTAGTCCGAGCGATGACGACGAAGACATGCTCGACGACGATTACTCACCCATCTCTGAAGGGCCTGCACCCCAGGTGATGGACATCAACATCATCACACTGCCCGCCGAATTCGCCCCACCGCAAGATGAGGCCGAGGTCGCTCAATAGAGCCTCGGTCCACGCAGCGCCATCTTCGAGAAGCCCGAGGACTCGGCTCGCCATCTGAAGCCTCTCTACGTCAGAGGTCACATCGATGGAAAGCCGATTTCCCGAATGCTCGTCGTCGGCGGCGCCACTGTTAACTTAATGCCTTACTCATTGTTGAAGAAACTTGGCAGGGACGAGGATGACCTGAAGAAGACCAACTTGATGCTCAACGGTGAGAGCTCCGAGTCCAAGGGCGTACTCTCCATGGAGTTGACGGTGGGCAACAAGACATTGCCAACGACATTTTTCGTCGTCGACATACAAGGTAACTACAGCGTACTACTCGGGCGCGACTGGATTCATGCGAACTGTTGCATTCCTTCTACTCTACACCAATGCCTAATACAGTGGGACGGCGATGAAGTAGAAGTCATTCCCGCAGATACTTCGGCCCAAGTAGCATTGGCCAATGTATCGGTTGACGCCGTCTGTAACAAAGTAGAGTGTCTGTCAGTTAGAGATCTTTCGGAGTATGTTTTTGTTAGCGTATCCGGAGGACGGTTTGTACTAGTGTCTGTAAAGCCGGCTGGAGTAGCACGACTATTTTTGTATTGATAGCCATGTCTAGCAAGAGTAATCTAGATTGGCTAAAGTCTCGTGTGGAGCAATATCGGTCTAGTAAAGACGGTATCGCTGAGGCCATCGAGGACTTTATCAAAGTAGAGAAATTAGGACAAGGTTTTGCGTCGGCCGATCCCTTGGAGGAGGTTGACATAGGTGATGGTAGAATCCCCAGGCCGACTTTTGTAAACCAACATTTACAACTTGATGAAAAGGCTGAAGTAATAAAGTTACTTCGGTTGTATGTTGATTATTTCACATGGGAGTATAGCGAGATGCCAGGACTAAGCCACGAGCTCGTGGAGCATCGGCTGCCTATCAAGTCCGGATTTAGGCCTTATAAGCAGCTTCCCCGCCGCTTTAACTCGGTCGTCTACGACCGAGTTAAAGAAGAAGTAGAGCGACTACTCAAAGCTGGGTTTATTAGGCCGTGCAGGTACGCGGAATGGGTTGCTAACATTGTGCCTGTAGAAAAGAAAGGGAGTGGCAAGATACATGTATGTATTGATTTTAGGGATCTGAACAGAGCCACTCCAAAGGACGAGTATCCAATGCCGATAGCCCACATGCTGATCAACGATGCTTCAGGGCACAAGGTACTAAGTTTTCTTGATGACAATGCTGGTTATAATCAAATCTTTATGGCCGAAGAGGACGTCTACAAGACAGCCTTTCGATGCCTTGGTTTTGTCAGTTTATTCGAGTGGGTCGTCATGACTTTTGGTTTGAAGAATGCTGGTGCCACGTATCAGCGCGCTATGAACTTAATCTTTTATGACTTGCTAGGGGTTATGTTAGAAGTTTACATTGATGATGTTGTAGTCAAATCGGACGCTATGGGAAACCATTTAGCCGATTTGAGGGTTGCTTTTGATAGAATGCGACAGTATGGTTTGAAAATGAACCCACTCAAGTGTGCTTTTGGTGTGTCGGTGGGTAAGTTCTTAGGTTTCATGATTCACGAGAGGCATAGAAATTGATCCTAAGAGACTTGAGAAGATTAGAAACATTGCAGCGCCGACGTGCAAAAGGGATGTGCAAAAATTGCTAGGCAAGATGAACTATTTGCATCTCTTTATATCCAACTTGTCCGGCAAGATTGATGCCTTTGTCCCCATACTCCGGCTAAAAAACGAAGCTGAGTTCACTTGGGGGGCAAGCCAACAAAGTGCCTTTGAAAAAATCAAGGAGTGCTTGTCATCACCGCCCGTGGTGAGAGCACCCAAAGCCGGGATTCCGTTTCGGCTATACATCGCTGCTGAAGATAGCGTGATTGGAGCCGTACTAGCCCAGGAGGTAGAAGGAAAAGAGTACATCATCACATTCTTGAGCCGCCGCTTGCTAGACGCCGAAACCAAGTACGCATTTGTGGAACGATTGTGTGTATCACTTTACCACGCGTGCACCAAATTACGCCATTATCTTCTCCCCACTACATGTGTGGTCATTTGCCAAACCGATGTTATAAAGCACATGTTACAGAAGCCGATTCTAAGTGAAAGAATTGGAAAATGGGCTTACGTGTTGATCGAATATGATTTGGCCTACGAACCCCTGAGAGCGATGAAAGGCCAAATCGTAGCCAACTTTATAGTTGATCACCACATAGATGTCAGCTGGAGTGACAATATTGCTCTAGTTGAGGTAGTGCCATGGAAACTTTATTTTGATGGTTCGGCTTGCAAGAGTGGCCAAGGGATTGGAGTGGTTCTCATATCACCTAATGGAATGCACTTTGAAACTTCGACCCGTCTAGAATTTTCTTCCACTGATAACCAAGCCGAATACGAGGACTTATTGTTAGGTCTTGAGTTACTAGAATCTGTAGGTGCTAGGCATGTCCACGTATATGGTGATTCTTTGTTAGTAGTGCAACAAGTAGCTAAAAGTGCTCAATGCTTCAACGGCTTACTGAATAGTTACTTGGATAAATGTCTAGACATAATTGCTGCTTTTGATGACTTCAAAATCTCTCACGTGTCAAGAGAAGCCAATTCAGTCGCAAATGATTTGGCTTAGCAAGCATCTGGTTACCAAGTCAGGAGAGGAAAATTTTCTGTATTGGAGAAGTCGATGCTTGGTCTCACTACCGAAGGCGCACCCTCGAGGTCGAACCCATCTGGCCGCCGAAGGCCGCTGCGCGCCAAGGTCCTTGGACTGAAGTACGCTGCTAACCGAGAGACCTAGCATGCCGGATTCCGTAGGCCGAAGCCTCCCGCACAGAGAAGGCTCCCCAGAGTCTGAACACTCCGGAGGGCTTCAGCCCAGCACACTCCGAACGGCCAGCCCTACCAGGCTTCGGCAGGAGCAAAAATGGCTCGGGGGGCACCTCGAAGTTAGTAATTTAGAAATCTTTTCAGAAGGTGAGCTAGCGAGGCCCTCTGAAGTCCCTAAGGGTGATTGGAGAGTTCCAATCGTCCAGTATTTGAGAGACCCTAGCTAAAGGGTTGATCATAAGGTTCGGCGACAAGCGTTCAAATTCGTGTTAATAGACGACACATTGTACTGCCGAACCATCGATGGAGTATTATTAAAGTGTTTGGACCATGAATAGTCCCATGTGGCTACGGGAGAAGTCCATGAAGGACTTTGTGGCACTCACCAGTCGACCCAGAAAATGAGTTGGATGCTCAAGAGAGCGGGTTTTTATTGGCCAACTATGATTTAAGATAGTTTCAAGTACTATAGAGGGTGTGAAGCATGTCAGAAGTTTGGCAATATTCAGTTGGCTCCTGCCTCATTGCTTAGTCCTATTATCAAGCCATGGCTGTTTCGAGGTTGGGGTTTAGACTTCATCGGCCAGATTCACCCTCCTTCCTCAAAAGGGCATCGGTTCGTGTTGATGGCGACAGATTACTTCACTAAGTGGACCGAGGTCGTGCCTCTCAAGAACATGAATCACAATGAGGTACGAGATTTTATCTTAAAGCACATCATACATAGGTTTGGCATTCCTCAAACTCTTACTACGGATCAAGGTAGTTCATTTGTTTCTGGAGAAGTGAGGGACTTCGCCGAATATTATGGTATTAAGTTGATAAACTCTTCACCTTACTATGCTCAGGCCAATGGTTGGGCCGAGTCTAGTAATAAAATCGTGATTAAGCTCATTAAGAAGAAAATTGAAGAGTTTCCTAAAAGGTGGCACGAAGTGCTTTTCGAGGCGCTATGGGCTTGTAGAATTGCAAAGCACGGTGCAATCAAAGTCAGTCCATATGAATTGGTATATGGACAAGAAGCCGTTCTGCCGGTAGAGGTAGATCTTGGCTCCTTAAGAGTGTTAAAGCAAGATGGCTTATCGGTCAGCGAGTATGAAACTCTTCTGAAGGATAATCTAGAGGAAGTGATCGATAAGAGACTAAGGGCTTTAGAAGCCATAGAAGTAGACAAGAAGAGAGTAGCTAAAGCCTACAATAAGAAGGTTAGACCAAAATCGTTTCAAGTAGCATACTTGGTGTGGAAGACGATTTTACCCTTAGGCACGAAGAGTCCCAAATTTGGTAAATGGTCACCTAGTTGGGAAGGTCCTTTTAAGATAGCCGAAATCGCTCCCGGCAATGCATACGTGTTGGAATCTCTGCAGGGAGAGCGGTTTCGAAGAGCTTTGAATGGTAGGTACTTGAAAAGGTATTTCCCAAGTGTGTGGAAAATAGCATAAAGGGTGTCGAAAAGCCGATATGGACGGTATTGTCTTCAGCACGTTGTGCTTTTAGTTCACTCAGTTCACTAAAAGGCAGGGGGCATGTGTTGATAGCAAAAAATGGCATTAATGGCCGAAATTGTCAAAATATCAATTTTGGTAATTTGGGCCAAAAGTACACATGTCCGGGGTCAGGCCGAAGCCCTAATGGACCAAAGGTCCATTGGGCTGGGGGCTCCGAAAGCCTCTGGCCAGCCCACGGCCTTCGGTAAGGAAGCCTTCGGAGGCCCATGCTACCGAAGCTTCGGCCCGAGGAGCAGGCCTCGACGGGCCTGGCCGAAGCCCACTTCGGCAGAGATAGAGCTGTATACAATTCCGGCTATGTTTTTATCTCCATCTGGCTAGATTAATAGCAGATTAGATCAGAAATTAAGCCCTATAAATAGAGAAGCGAGGCCAGCGTAGAGCCCCCCAAACAACTCAAACACAAAGCCCTAGATTTGATCATATTTACTTTATCTTTATTTTCCTGTACCTCTTCGTGGGTTTGCCTGGAAGCCCTTCGTCGGCCGTTTCGGAACAGTGGTAACCCTTGTTACTTCGCTTGTGAAGTATCCATTAATCTACATAATAGATTGCTATCGCCTTGTTACTTCGCCTGTGAAGTATTCGCTAATCTGTGTAACAGATTGCTACCTTCGCTACTAGTGCAACACTTAGCAGAATTCGGTCCTCAGGCCGAATTGGTACTTTGAACTCTCTTTGTTGCAGGTTCCCACGTGCGGAGCTACTTCGTCGGAGGTGCCCGGAGCTAAGAGATCGGTTTCGGAGGTCATCAGGACACCCTTCGGTGAGAGTACAGGCTTCGACGACAGGCTTCGCCAGCACACTTCGTCACAACAGGCTTCACCACACTCGTACCTCGCTCTAGATGAAGTCGCTCGCGCGCGGCGTTTAGGTTATTATTTTGTACTTCACTGTATCAGAGACTTCATGCCGAACCCCACCGTTCGGAGGTGATTGTCACGTCCGGATCCGTTCGGAGTTCATCTTCGACCGGACCAGTCCGAACGCTGAAGGCACCCTTCGGCGAGACACTTCGCACCGGACGCTGAAGGTATACTTCGGCGACCCCTTCGCACCAGACTTTGAAGAAGACAGGCTCCGACCGGTTTGCTGATTTTATTCTGTTTAATATATTTCTTTCTGCTAATTGGAATATTTTGTGTGATCTGATTGCCTGGCGACTCCACCCCCTTATCACGACTAAGGGTAGTCAGAACGCGACGTCGATGCCGTGTCACGCTTAGGCCTGTCCCTAAGTATACGCGCGCTTTTGGATTGTCGAACCAACCCAAGTGCGGGGGCACGTTCTCGTGTCAACACCAAAAAAGGGGTTGCCCGCCTCAAGCAGTAAGGTATGTCTAAGCTGCTTGTGGTCAAATCATTGTGAGTCGATGATGATGAAGATTCTGAAGTGGTTTAGTAACCGTCCCCTAAATGGTGTGGGTAAAACCAACTAGCATAATAAAATATCTAGTTAAAGTTGTTGGTCTTTTCTTGTTGTGAAAGATGAAAGTGAATACTAGCATAATGATATCTTTAAATGGTACAAACTATAAAGCTTGTAAGAGTAAGATGTGGATTTACTCTGTGTAAAAGAGTATTACAAGCTAGTGTTCTCCACTGAGATGCCTCCTGATAAAACAGAGTATGAATGGAAGATTGTTCATCATCAATCTTGTGGTTTCATTCGATAATGGATTGATGATAATGTTTTGAACTATATCATTGATGAGACTTGTGCACGGACCTTATGGCAGAAATTGGAGGAGTTATATGCTCAAAAATAAGGTACCAATAAAATATTGTTGATTAAGAAATTGATGAATGTGAGATATAAAGTAAGCTCTTCCATTGCAGACCATGTGAATGCATTCCAAGTCATCATAAATCAACTCTCTTCAATAATAATTACATTTGAAGATGAAGTAAGAGGATTACTACTAGGCTCATTTCTAGACACTTAGGAGATCTTTAAAATCATAACTTATAACTCAACACCTAATAGAGTAGTTACTTGAAACTATATAAAAACAAAAGTTCTGAATAGGGAGTCATGAAAGATGGTTGATGGAGAGGGCTCTTCCTTACACTCGAAGATGTTAATCGTTGAGTCAAGGTTGAGAAGCAAAAAACCGAGGTCCGAAGAAAAATACAGACACTAGTAAAAACATATCAAAGGGAAAGTATGCTTATTATGAGTGTCACAACTGTCATGTGAAGAACCACTTGAACTAACAATACCACAAGTTATAGTGATAAAACAAAAATAAAAATAAGAAAGCTTAGAAACGAGACAGTGATAGCAACAATTATATTGATCGCAATACCTTTGTAGTTGAGAACATGCTTGTCTAGTTGTCTTGACGGAGGATTGCAAGGGTTCCACTATTATATTGAGGAGAATGACATGGTTATTTCTAAAAATGCAATCATAAATTATGTTGGTGTTGATAAGATGATTTGGATATTAGATAGTGGTGCTACCATTAATGCTACATCTCATATAGAGTTCTTCACAAAGTACATAGTTTGTGATTTTGGTATTGTGAATATGGACAACAATAATAAGGTAGTTATTGTTGGAAAAGAAAATGTGCATTTGAAGACTGCAAACGGTACTATACTTGTGTTCAAGTCGATGAGACATGTAGAAGCACTTTGGCTCGACATAATTTTAGTTGCATTGCTTGATAAAGAGAAGTATGCTAGCACATTTAAATATGTGAAGTATAATCTCACCAAAGGTAGCATTATAGTTGCGAGGGGCAAAATGATTTCTCATATTCCTGCCAAGCTTTGTAGTGATTCTGTAAACACACTATAGAAAGAAGACTCTTGTGTTCTATGGCACAATAGGCTTGGACATATTAGTGAGAAGGGAATGACTGAGCTAGTGAAGAAAAATATCCTAAAAGAGATGAAAATTAATTGTTTGAACAAATGTTCAGATTGCATAGCAAGAAAATAGTACCTGGTTGCTTTCAAGAGTCTACCTCTTCACAAGAAGCCAGATGTGCTAGATTTAGTGTACTCTTATGTGTGCAAGATGACAACAAAGTCAATTCGTGGTGTTGAATACTTTATCACATTTATTGATGACTCTATAAGAAAAGTTTGGCTTATTTTTTGAAGTCCAAAGATCAAGTACTAGTTGTGTGCAAACAGTTTTCAAGCCTTAATTGAGAGAAAATACTAAGAAGATCAAATGTCTTTAGACTAATAATAGAGAGGAGTACATAGGGTCATTTGATGCTTATTGCAAAGAGTTGGGATTAAGCATCAAATCACCCCTCCAAAGTCACCACAACTGAATGGAGTTGCTGAGAGGATAAATAGGACAATTGAGGATAAATTTAAATGCTTGCTATCACATGCAAATCTACCAACGGTTTTGATGACTATAATTTATCTTATTAATCTCTCATCTAGTGTTCCTTTGTAGGGAGATGTTCTTAACAGGATATGGTACAATAAGGATATCTCATATTATTACCTAAAAGTTTTTCGAGACCTTTGTTAATATTTCTCAAGATGAAAGGTCTAAGCTTGATCCAAAGATGGGACAATGTGTCTTCCTTGGCTTTGGTTTGGATGAGTTCGGACACAAGCTATTTGATCCAATAGCAAAGAAGGTATTGCGAAATAGAGATGTTGTGTTTATTGAAGACCAGGCAATTAAGTATATTGTGAAGACAATGGTGAAACCTTCTTAACAATAATATCAAGTTGATTTATATCTACTTCCTACTATTGTAGATCCACAACAAGTTGTAGATGATGCACATGGTGATTTGTATGGTATATGTGATAAGAATATTTCCCAAGAATAAGAAGTTGATGTTAAAAATAATGATCTAGATTAGTAGTCACCGGTACTACAAGCTTCACCAATAGTTCCATAAAGAAAATTTAATAGGAATGGAGTTCCCTCCACTAGGTATTCGTCAAATGAGTTTGTGTTTCAAATGTGTGATAGTTCAGAACATAAATTCTATAAAGATACAATGGAGGATGAGCACAAGGAGTGAAAGAAATCTATACAAGAGAAAATGGATTCCTTGCATAAGAATCATACATATCAGTTGGTAAATTTGCCTAAGTGCATAAAAAAGCATTGAAAAATAAGTAGGTCTACATAATCAAGTAAGAAGAGCACACACCACATCTAAGGTATAAGGCTAGATTGGCAGTGAAAGAATTCAATCAAAAGAAATGTATTGATTTTGATGAGATCTTTTCATCTATGGTGAAGATGATATTTATCGTAGTGATCTTTATCTTGGCAACATGTCTTAACTTAAAGGTTGAGCAAATGGATGTGAGACAACCTTTTGTAGGACCGAAAGTAGCGACCAAAGGGGGGTGAATGGGCACCTTAAAAATTCTTGCGAATCAATGGCCTTCTCCCAATACCCAATCGCACCCCAACAAACAACCAGTAGAAACAAAAACCTGATCACTGGGGCTAAAAATAATCTAGCCTAAAAACGACCGGTGTCCTAGTTGAAAAGACACCACCACAGTGTTAAAAGGCAGATTAACAGATCATTCAAAACATGGGTATTTCAAGCTTCATAAAAGTAAATCATCACAGGCATTTAATTCAAGTGCACGCAAAACGAGAAGAGATTTTACTGTTCAAATTTGTCTCCTGTTCGATACGTGTCGAAGCCTGTGCGAAGCCAGTGCACGAAGCCTTCCACAAGCTGCGAAGCCTTTCATAGGGTTCGAAGCCGAAGCTTCAACGAAGTATGCTGCGCTGGATTTCCTCGAAGCCAAACGAGGCCTCGCGCGAAGCTTCGCCTCTACCGAAGTCTGTGTTTGCACTGCTTCACCGACACACACTTCTCGTGCAGGCTTCAAAGCAATCTTCTCCGAGTACTTCGCCATAGCCTCCGCACCACAGACTTCGACGCAACAACAAAACAGTAGTCCCTTGCGAAGCCTTGACAGATCTAGCCAGCTCACTGCGTCACGCACGCCTCGCCACCCATGCAGCTGCTTCCACCGTGTCTCACGCCCTGACTCTGCTCAGCCTAACGCATGTGCCTAGGGCCTAGGCTGCTACAGCTATCAGAACTTGCGCCTACACGCGCCGCACGGCAGCAGCTGGCAATGAGACAAGATGCTAGCTGTGTTACGGAGTCAGCGGCAAGTAATTCAACATGCTCTTTGTTTCCTCCGTCCAAACCAACCAGTGCCTAAAACCAGTCACGCACACTATGTGCTAGAAAAACAGCCACGAAAACCAAGCAGGATTACTGGATTTTCTGAGGAAAAACAAACCGGTTGTAGGATTCCTTGACTGCACCACCCTGGAGTGCTACTTTAGCACGCAAGCACTGAGCGCTCTGCCAGCCTTGCACAGCACACCGCAGATCCAGATGATATCTCCCTCATGGCGTAGAACTCCAGGTGAAGAAGAATTAGGCTGAGATCAGTAGTAAAACACATGCAGTGCGATAAAACTAAACAAGAAATTTCTGGCGACGCACATTTGGGAGGAGGAAGGTGAACTCTGATTTTTAGATTAAAATGAGTTAACCCTAACCCTAGGGGATTGGGGCCCTATTTATAGGCAGCCCAATAGACTAGGAAAAAACCAAAAATACCCTTAGGGTTTAAACAGACGCTGAAATAAAAATGGAAAAGACCAACATGCTCTTAGGATTTTTTACAGACTCGACTAACACTAACTGTGAGCCTAAAGGTAAAATAGTAAAATCCTAAATAAATATAACTTGTCCTGATGCAGATCTTTCGTAGCAGCTACGGCTTCACCTCAGAACGGTCAGATCCGAGATCAGTGGTCATCAGTTTTGCGCCAAAACTAACAAAGCGTCCACCGTCTTCGCATCGGGTACCCGGATTGGGTCGGCCCAATTCCACGGCTCCCTTATCCCGGCAATCGCTCGCCGCCCGTGTACCTGAGTCAATCCCGGTCAACAGACTAGTGGATCATCTGCCGCTCCTAGCCCATGTACTCGGATTGGGTCGGCCTGACTCCGCATCCCCTCTACCCGGCAATCGCTTGCCGCCCGTGTACCTGAGTCACATACGGCCTAGACACGGCAGGTCTTCTCTTCATGTCCTCTTGACTTCCGTTGACAATCACTCATCACATCTGGAGCCATGAGGCCCATGCTGTTCAACATGGCTCCTCAATCTCCCCCTTGATGAGTGCATTGTCAACACTCTCTTCATCAGCTCTTCAGAACCTGCAAGCACATGTGGAAACATGAAAACAAAACAAAAGAAGACAAAAAGAAGAAAATAAAATAAAAGGTTTAACCCTAATGACCAAAAGCCGAACAAAAACCAGAAGACGATCATTATGGTTAAACAAAAATAAAAACTCAAAACGAGTGCAATCTCAGAATTTTCAACAAGGATATCCAAAGAGTAAAGGCAAAAGAGACTAAAACTCCCCCTGAAACAAATCCCAGAGAAAGCCAAAAACTCCCCCTAAAACTCTTATAGAAGATCGAGTAACCCAAAATTTCTCCCCCTTGTTGACAATTGGACTCATCAAGTGAGACTAAATGCACTCTAAAGAGATACAGACTCAAACTCCCCCTGAAATGCAGCTCCCCCTCAAAATATGCAATGAATGCAACTGGGTGCATGTGAAGAGTAAAAAGCATGCTTCTCAGATATGATTGAGTGCAATTACAACATCTAGCAAGTATAGCAAAAGTAATACTATTTAAGACACATGGCATGATCAGTGCAACAGATGATATCCAAAGAAAGTCATTAGCACGCATTTTTCGATTTTTGCAAACAAAAACATCACCACATTTCCTAGTTACTAAGCAAGGTAAAACATGAGATGCAAAGGCTAGCTGATATCTACCAAGATAAGCATTGTTCAGAATAAAGTGCTTCAGCAAACTTATTATCTTTTTAATTTTTAGGCTTTTCTTTTCCTTTTTCATTTTTACCAGGGGTTATTTGCATGTCAACCTTATGCTAACCGACCAAGTCAAGCCTAGGCCAGAACTGGACCATCAGAAGCTTAAGACATTGGTCTTGGCATACATTACACTATCCTAGTTCATACCAAAGTGCTATGGTAAGCAGTCCAGAACAATGCAATGCGACAAAGCAAACCCACCTAGATCTTTTCAAAGTATGCATAAAAAGGCATGGATTTTTTATTTTTCTGATTTTTTATCATTTTTATAGCACATTTTCCATGTTAAAGCATATAGATGTCCAAATTGCATATCTGCATCTAAGTGAGGAACTAGCTACTAGGCATGTAAGAGATAACAGAAGCATTCAGCCTACACATGCTAGTTACCAGAAGCAATGGTGATCATTTTTCAATTTTAAAGCATAAAAGCCATGCATATGACAGATATCGGACATATAGTGTGAACTGAAGCAAAGCATGATCATCGACAGATATTCAAAAGCATATACTAGCTAGCGCAAGTAAAGCAGGTCAATCATATAACAGAAGCAAGCTCAAAGTGTGATATATGAATATGCATGATATGAACTTCACACAAAAAGACTCAAGAAAAAGTAAAGAAGAAAGGAAATTGACTTAAAATATCCTAAAAAGGATACACAACTCCCAAATCCCCTCGCAAACGCTCAAAAGTAGACTGATCTAGGGGTTTGGTAAAAATGTCAGCCAACTGATGATGGGTATCAACATGAACAAAGTCAATGACACCTTTCTCATGCATATTGATCCCTCAGAAAGTAAAAGCGCACATCAATATGTTTGGTTTTTGAATGAAGACATGGGTTTTTCCTTGCACTAATTGCGCTCGTGCTATCACAAAACAAAGGAACTCTAGCAGGGAAGAACAACCCAAAATCTCTCAACGTGGAAATCATCCAAACCAATTGTGAGCAGCAGCTACATACTCAGCCTCTGTGGTAGAAAGCGCAACTCCAGATTGTTTTCGAGAAGACCAAGAGACAAACGAAGAACCGAGAAACTAGCAAGTACCGGAAGTCGATTTGCGATCCAACCGGCACCAACCAAAATCAGCGTCGGAAAAGCCAGATAAATCAAGAGACGATGGTGCTGAATAATAAATACCTATATCAGGTGCATAGGTAAAGTACCTGAAAATGCGCTTGACAGCCTGCCGATGAGACGCACATGGTGAAGACTGGAAGCGCGCGCACAGTCCCATAGCAAACTGAATGTCTGGCCTCGTCGCCGTCAAGTACAGCAGCGATCCGATCATCCCTCGATACTCTCTCTCGTTGACCTTGACGCCGCTCTCGTCCTTGTCTAGGCCCCCATATGTACCCATTGGGATCAGCTGAGGCTTCAGCTCTCCACTAAAGTCAAATTTCTTCAACATGTCCTGCGTGTACTTGCTCTGGTGGATGAAGATGTCGTCCTTGGTCTGTTTGATCTGGAGCCCTAGAAAGTACTTGATCTCACCCACGAGACTCATCTCAAACTCGCTGTGTATCTACTCAAAAAACTTGGACACAAGCTCATTAGTAGAACCACCAAAAATAATGTTGTCCACGTAAATCTGAGCAATCAAGAAATCTGAGCCATCTCTGAGCAAGAAAAGAGTTTTGTCCACATAACCCATCACAAAGCCGTTCCCCAACAAAAACTGCTTTAGGCGATCATACCAAGCCCTGGGGGCTTGCTTCAGACCGTATAAAGCTTTCTGCAACTTGAAAACATATCGAGGAAACTTAGGGTTCTCAAAACCGGGGAGCTGCCTAACATAGACCTCCTCTATGTACCCGTTCAGAAAAGCACTCTTGACATCCATTTGAAAAAGTTTAAAACCTTTAGAAGCAGCAAATGCCAAAAGTATGAGAATGGACTCAAGACGGGCAACAGGGGCGAAGGTCTCCTCAAAATGAATCCCCTCTTTCTGGCAAAAACCATGGGCAACTAATCGAGCTTTGTTGCGCACCACAACCCCATCTTCACCTTGCTTGTTCTTAAACACCCACTTGGTGTCTATGGGGTTGCATCCAAGTGGCAGCTCAACCAGTGTCCAAACCCATTTACGAACAAAGTTTTCAAGCTCTTCTTGCACGGCGTTTATGCAATTTGAATCAGAAAGAGCATGAGAAACATCTCTGGGTTCAAAAGATGCAACAAACGCAGACTCAGCAAAAATAGCAAGCGAGTCAACAGAAGAACACAAAGTTCTCGAAGTGAGATCACCAATGATGAGCTCTAAGGGGTGATCACGCTGAACTACTCAGGATCCTAGGTGATTAGAGGTCACCTCACCTGAGTCAGCAGCTGGAACCTCTGGACTCGACTGAGGGGGCTCGATCGAAGTGGAGGAAGTGATCAAAAGTCCGCCCTCGTCCTCAGTCGAAGTCTCAGAAGGTGTGGGGTCTGCAGGCTGTGCAGAAGGCCCACCCTCATCAACAATAGGAGTGTCATCATCTTCCTCGAAGATGGACTCTCCCAGCTCATCATCTCCAGAAAGCTCAAAAGAAGGAGTCAATGAAGGCAAGGACTTATCAAAAGAAACCTCACATGTCTTGACAAGCTGCTGGGAAATGAGGTTCCAAGCACGAAAGCCTCGAGAATGCAAAGCATAACCAAGAAAGACTCCATCCCAGCAACGAGACTCAAACTTGTCCAAATTCTATCCCTTCTTGAGCACAAAGCACTTGCAGCCAATACTCGCAACTGACTCACCTTGGGTTGTGTGCCAAACCGCAACTCATATGATGTCTTACCTAAGTAAGCTCTAAGAAAAATGTTGTTGGCCAGATAGCAAGACGTGTTCATGGCTTCAGCCCAAAAGCGCCTAGGAGTCCTATGCTCATTGAGCATCATCCTGGCCATCTCGACTAGCGTGCGATTCTTTCGTTCCACGACGCCGTTCTGTGGGGGAGTGTAAGGAGCAGAAAACTGATGCTCAAGACCCTAATCACTGCAGAAGCTGATGAACTGAGAGTTCTTGAACTCAAAGCCGTTGTCAGAGCGAATTGCTTGCATCTGACCATTGTTCTCATTTTTCAGCTTCAAAATCAGGTCATGAACAAACTGGAAAGTCTCTTACTTAGACTCCAAAAATAAAACCCACGAGAATCGAGAAAAAATCAACAATCACAAGTGCGTACCACTTCCCACCGACTGAGCGTACCCGAGCTGGACCAACAATCAAACAGCGAGAAGGGCCAAAAGAACTAGAGAAATCAATCCAAAAAACCTTACCGAAGGGTAAGATCTGGCAAACCAAAGATCCTCTAGAATCAACAACAGAAGACATGCCCTTCTTAAAGCGAACCTTTAAACCATCCTCAAGAAGTTGTGACACAGAGATCAAATTAAAATTCAAGTTTCCAACCAAAGCAACATTTTTCAAAGAGAAATTATCAAAAATTCGAATTAAGCCAATACCATGTACCTTCCCTTGACCACTGTTCCCGAAAGTGATGTACTCCTTGGAGCTCAGGGAAGTGAGGCTGGAGAACCATCTGCGATGTCCCGTCATGTGGCGAGAGCATCCTAAATCCATGATCCACACGTCCTCTGGTCCTCGATCCTGCACGATCAGTGGTCGTAAGTGGGAGCAAATGGTCCGACACCAGGTTTAGCAAAAGAGCAAAACCAGTGTCGAGCCATCTGCTCAAAAGAAGGAAAGCAGAAAGAATCATAAGAGTTCGGACCAAAACGCGGCTCAAAGCGTGGTCCTAGGTTCTGCTTAATGTCTCGGCCACGAGGTACAAAGCCGTATCCAGAATGACCTGGAGCTCTGTCGGAGCAAAAACCACCGTTCGGAGCACGGGCATGAAAGTTGTCTCCTCTACCACCACCTACACGATGCGGCCTGGACTCTAGCCTCTCCCCGTGTCGAGGGACTCTCTGTCTACCACCTTGCTGGTAGAACTGCTCCTGTCCACCTCGAGCTCTCTCTGCTCTCTCAACCCGCTTCCTCCTGAAGCAAAACTCCTCAAGATGCTCGTCTCTCTGACAGTACTCACAGTGATAGGTAGGCTTCTTGGGATGTAGTTGAGTCTTGGGATTTTTGGGCTTGGTGGTGTTGGGTGTAGACTTTTTAGTGTGAGAGGGTCCAGGTAGAGAGTCAAGAGAAGTGTGGAGATACTTGGGCTTTGGGACCCAGATGGGCTTCTTGGGTGGAGCTTTAGGTTGTTCTTGGAACACTCCATCCTTGGGCTGACTAGCCTAGAAGGACTTAGTGGAGTAAGTCTTGGGATATCTCTACTTAGGAGTCATCTTACTCCACTCCACTGCCTGGCTAATGGCACTCTCAAAGTCAGCTTTGGTGTAGGTGTAACCTACCCCAAACCCATCCTGCCTCTTGAACTGCTGGATCATCATGCCGAGTTGTGGCTCTCTAGCACTCACCCAACTCAGGATCTGATAGAGGTAAAAGTTCACATTTTGAGCATCAGCTAGCTCTTCCCTCAAAGAAGCTAGCACCTCCACCTGAGACAAGCAGATCTCACACTCTCTATCAACTTGAATAGACTTCTTGGCTTTTAGCTATCAGCTCCAATCTAAAGGACAAGCAGTTCTCACAAACAGTGGGTGGAACTGACAATGTCTCAAGCTCTAGCTTAGTCTGCTCCAGCTCAGCTCTGACTCTCGCCAACTCGCCCAACTGCTCATCACTCTTGGCTCTCAGCTCAGCTAAACTAGCTAGATGGGATGGGCAGTCAACACAGGGCACGATGACAATGGCATGAGCATCTTTTAGCTCCAGTTGAGCGCTTTCAAGCTTAATGGCCAAAGTGTCTCTCTCATCTACCCTCTCTGTGTACCTGGACTTCAGAGTCGTCAGGTCACACAATAGCACCTCACAGTTAGGGCACTCACTGCTACCACTCAAGCAAGGGGAAGAAGATAGACTCTCAATCCTTCCATTGGCCACGGCAAGCTCACTCTCAAGCTCATCTATCCTCTTCTTAGCCCCTCTAAGCAGTTTCTCCCGATACCTCAACTCCTGACGGTTCTCTTCTAGTAATTCAACGACTTCTTGTTCATGAGAAACCATGTTGAAGAATATGGTTTTGATATTCCAGATGTGATGAGTGATTGTCAACGAAAGTCAAAGGAAGGGAGAGATGAAGACCTGCCGTGTCTGAGGCGTGTGTGACTCAGGTACACGGGCAGCGAGCGACGGCCGGGCAGAGGAACCGCGGAGTCGGGCTGGCCCAATCCGGGTACATGGCTAGGAGCGGCAGATGATCCACTGGTCTGTTGACTGGGTTTGACACAGGTACACGGACGGCGAGCGATTGCCGGGCTGAGGAAGCTGCGGGGTCGGGTCGGTCCAATCCGGGTACCCGGTGTGAAGACGGTGGACGCTTTGTCAGTTTCGGCGCAAAACTGACAACCTATGATTAATTCATGTTTAGGATATTAATATTTAGTTTTTAAGTTTAGAATATTTTTATTTGATTCAGGTGATTTTTTTTAGAATATTTTAGTAATTTTCGGAATTTATTTTAGAGTCAGTTTATTTTACCCGAGGGTAAATTAGTCTTTTTATGTATTAGGATTTGCCTATAAATAGGCCCCTATCCCCTTGGGGATAGATGACTGTTTTCAAGAGATCAATCTATAGTCCACCGCACATCTTTTCATCTACTATTTTTTTCTCCGTTCTTCGTTCTCCGGTTTCAATCTGGCCGACGTTTTCTCTGTTCGCCGGCAACTCGCGTGAAGCCGCAGTAGCACAGCAAACGGCGTGGACTGCAACCGGCGGAAGCCTTCTGACGAGCAGCCTGACGCGTGCGCAGTGTGCAGTCCATCACGGGCGGAAGATAGCAACAATTTTTTTGGTCCACGGAAACACAGCCGGCTACAGCACATCTTCACGGCAATCCAAGTGCATGGCAGCTTTGGCGTGTGGGGCCCGCCAGGGTCAATTGATCTCCACGGCAAGACTCCCTGGCGATTTTCTTCTGCGCCTGTGACATGGTAGTCCACGTCGTTTTTCACTGTAGCACAGCAGCCCGAATTTTTTTGTTGTGTGTGGGTCCCGCCGGTGCACAGGAGCAGCCGGCTTTCTTCATTACGACGTTCGGTATTTCTTTTTTCACGGGAAGCCATGGCGCATGGAGAAGTAAACGGCGAGATACAAGTTAGTTATTTTATCTCTTAATTTTTAGTTAAACTAAAACTAGTAGTTATCTGTTCTTAATTAAAAATTAATCTCGTCGTAAAATTTTAATATGCCTATTAGTTATCTCGTATTATTTATTTAAATAGATCTGTTTAATTTGCTCATATAAAAGAAAAGAAAAAATTATTAGTCGTAATAATTTTTCTTTCTCTCGCGTGAAATATTTTTTTGGTTGTTTATGAATTAATTTTTGGGTGATCCATATTTTATTCAATTAATTAGTATTTTATTTTTAGACTGCAATCTGAATAATTTATTAGAATATTTAGTGTTTTGTATTACGTCATTAAATATTTCTAGTACCCATTTTATATACTGTCGTGATTCTTTTTAGTTTATCTCTAATATCATTTTAATTAGGACACTGGTCTTTTTTAGGCTAGACAACTATATTACAAGTAATTTATTTTACTAATTTTGTTTGTCCGGTTGTGTTGGTTGGATGTTGGGATTTCGATATAGTTTAGCAAGAAATTTTTAGGCGCCCATTCACCCCCCCCCTCTGGTCGCTACTTTCGGTCCTACAAGTGGTATCAGAGCAAGGTTAGGGTTTTCTCACATCTTAACCGATTCTAAACCTAGGTAGTGACCATGACATCTTCTAGCAAAATCCCGTCCCTAGAAGCTTTTGGCTACACTTATTGGAAGACTCGCATGCGAGCATACCTTATGAGCCAGAGCTCAGACATATGGGAGATTTGTGTTCACCTTAGTTTCACCATAACAACTATTGTTGCGGATACTGCTGCAGATGTAATTACCTAGCATCAAAATAATAGTAAGGCGGTGAATATTTTATTTTCTAGTATAGGTCCTAGTGAGTTTGAGCGTGTTAGCCATCTCACCACTGCTCGAGAGATCTGGGCTACCCTCCAAGCACACCATGAGGGGACAGCTCAGGTCAAGGCTAGGCTATATCAGACCTACCGGCGTGAGTATGAAAATTTCTCACAGAAGCCGGGTGAGACAGTTGAGGCTTTGTTTGGTCGTTTTCAATCGATCATTAACAAGCTTCGCGTTAACAAGGCCGAGCGTGATCAGCTAGTCTCGGATCATGAGCAGGCGCTTAAGGTACTCCATACCTTGGACCCTAAGATCTGGGAGATCAAGGTCTTTTCTATTGTTGAGAGCGTGTCTTATGATACCTTGACCGTCACAGAGCTTTTTAGTAAGCTCAAGGCCTCAGAGGTCGATATTCAGTTGAGATCAAATCTCACTGATCCTGGCTCAAAGACTCTGGCGCTTGTGACACCGTCGGCTGATCCTAATGCCATGAGTTGTACTGCTTTCTCCTTGATGTCTATCTCCGAGGAACAACTTGATACTCTAGGAGATGATGATCTGTGCTTGTTTAACGACCGGGTGTGACGTGTCTATGATAAGCGAATGTTTAAGAGACACGGCAAAAAATCTGGATGCTTTGAGTGTGGTGACCCAGGTCATTTCATCGCCGACTGCCTCAAGCAGAAGAATTACAAGAAGGGCACCAGCGGCAACTCCTACAACTCCGGCAAGTATGACAACTCCACAAAGGGCAAGCCCAAGACAAGATTTTTTCGAAAAGCTCTAAAGGATTACAGGCGTGAGAACAAGAAGCGAGACAAGACTTTCTTTGCTGAGATGGAGAAAAGATATTCCAAGAGATCCTCGTCTTCCTCCTCGTCTTCAAGTTCAAGTGATGAAGAGATCATGATCAGGAAGGGGAAGGACAGGGACAATCCGGCGGGCCTCTATTTCATGACCTTCAGGGACAAGCCGAAGAGTCGCTCACATCACAGCCGAAGACCCCACAAGAGCTTCTGCTCAATGGCTCTTGGGGAGAAGAAAGAGAAGGACTCCTCCGATGACTCCGACGACGACGATGATGAGAAGGCATCTTCCTATGAACAAGAAGTTGTTAATTTATTAGAACAGAACCGTCAGGTGTTGAAGTATAGGGAGAAACTACTTAGAGGGGCTAAGAAGAGGATAGATGAGCTTGAGAGTGAGCTTTCCACAGCAAATGACAAGATTGAGAGTCTGTCTTCTTCTCCTTGTTTGGGTGATAGTGGTGAGTGCCCTAACTGTGAGGTGTTGTTGTGTGACCTGACGACTCTTAAGTCCAGGTACATAGAGAGAGTGGATGAGAGAGACGCATTGGCCACTGAGCTTGAGAGCGCTCAGCGGGAGCTAAAAGATGCTCATGCCACTGTCGTCGCACCTTGTGTAGACTGCCCATCCCATTTAGCTAGTTTAGCCGAGCTGAGAGCCAAGAGTGATGAGCAGTTGAGCAAGTTAGCTGGAGTGAGAAGAGAGTTGGAGCAGACTAAGCTAGAGCTTGAGACCTTGTCAGTTCCATCCACTGTTTGTGAGAACTGCCTATCCATTAGAATGGAGTTGATCAAGCTAAAAGCTGAGAAGTCTGTCGAAGCTGATAAAGAGTGTGAGATCTGCTTGTCTCAGGTGGAGGTGTTAGCTTCTTTGAGAGAGGAGCTAGCTGATGTTCAGAACGAGAACTTTTACCTCCGTCAGATCCTGAGTTGGATTAGTGCTAGAGAGCCACAGCTCAGCATGATGATCCAACAGTTCAAGAGACAGGATGGTTTTGGAGTAGGTTACACATATGCCAAGGCTGATTTTGAGAGCGCCATTAGTCGTGCAGTGGAGTGGAGTAAGATGACTCCCGAACAGAGATATCCCAAGACTCACTCCACTGAGTCCTTTAAGGATAGTCATCCCAAGGATGGAGTGATCCAAGAACAACGTAAAGCTCCACCTAAGAAGCAGATCTGGGTTCCAAAGCCTAAAACTCTCCACACTTATCTTGATTCCTTACATGGACCTTCTCATACCAAGGATGCTACACCCAACACCATCAAGCCTAAGAACCCTAAGCCACAACAATATCCTAAGAAGCCTACCTATCACTGTGAGTTTTGTCAGAGAGACGGGCATCTTAAGGAGTTTTGCTTCAGGAGGAAACGGGTTGAGCGAGCAGAGAGAGCTCGGGGTGGGCAGGAGCAGTTCTACCAGCAGGGTGGTAGACAGAGAGTTCCTCGACGTAGAGAGAGGCTAGAGTCTAGGCCACGTCGTGTAGGTGGTGGTAGAGGAGACGGTTTTTATGATCGTGCTCCGGAGGGTGGTTTTCGTTCTGGCAGAGTTCCAGATCGTTATGGATACGACTTTGGACCTCGTGACAGTGATTTTAGGAAGAACAGAGGACCGCGCTTTGATCCGCGTTTCAGTCCAGACTCATATGATTCCTTTTGCTTTCCTACATATGCGCAGATGGCTCGACACTGGTTTAACACCTTTGCCAAACCTGGTGTTGGAACGTTTGTTCCCACTCATGATTATTGATCTTGATTTGGGAGTTGTGTATCCTTTTGGGGATATTTTGAGTCAGCTTTTCATTGGTATCAGTTTTTCTTTCTTCTTTATTTTTATTGAGTCTTTTTGTGTGCGTTCATATCATGCATAATCATCAATCACATTTTGAGCTTGCTTCTGTTATATGATTAATCTGCTTTACTTTCTCTAGCTGGTATATGTTTTTGATTACTTGTTGACGATCATGTTCTATTTCAGTTCATATGGTATATCTGATATTTGTCATATGCATGGCTTTTATGTTTTGAAATTGAAAAAATGATCACCATTGCTTCTGGTAACTAGCATGTGTAGGCTGAATGCTTTTGCTATCTTTTACATGCCTTGTAGCTAGATCCTTACTTAGATGCAGATATGCAACTTGGACATTTATATGCTTTAAAAATGCAAAATGTGCTATAAAATGATAAAAATTCAGAAAAATGAAAAATTTACGCATTTTTTATGATTATCAGAAAAGATCCAGGTGGGTTTGCTTTGTCACATTGCATTATTTTGGACTGCCTACCATAGCACTTTGGTATGAACTAGGACAGTGTAATGTATGCCAAGACCAATGTCTTAAGCTTCTGATGGTCCAGTTCTGGCCTAGGCTTGACTTGGTCAGTTAGCATAAGGTTTGACACGCAAATAACCCCTGGCAGAAATGAAAAAATAAAACGGAAAATGAACCAGTCTGAAAAATTTAAAAAGATGACAAGTTTGCTGAAGCACTTTGTTTTGGACAATGCTTATCTCGGTAGATATCAGTTAGCTTTTGCATCTCATGCTTTACTTTGCTTGTCAACTAGAAAATGTGGTGATGCTTTTGTTTGCAAAAATCGAAAAATGCGTGCTAATGACTCTCTTTAGATATCATCTGTTGCACTGATCATGTCATGTATCTTAGACAGTATATCTTTTGCTATACCTGTTAGACGTTGTAATAGCAGTCAATCATATCTAAGAAGCATGCTTTTCACACTCCACCTGCACCCCATCTGCATTCATGGCGTATTTTGAGGGGGAGCTGCATTTTAGGGGGAGTTTGTGTCTATGTCTCTTTAGAGTGCATTTAGTCTCACTTGATGAGTCCAATTGTCAACAAGGGGGAGAAATTTTGGAGCTTATGGAACATTTTTTTAGCTTTCTCTGGGATTTATTTCAGGGGGGAGTTCCTTGTTGGTAATTTTAAATATTTTGAGATTGCGCCTGTTTTTGAGTCTTTATTTTTGGTTAACCATAATGACCATTTTTCTTGCTTCTGATTGACTTTTGGTCATTAGGGTTAAACTTTTATTTTCTTTCTTCTATTTTCTTTTGTCTTTGTTTTTCTGTTTCCACATGTTTTGCTGGTTCTGGAGATGAGCTAAAAAGAGTGTTGACAATGCACTCATCAAGGGGGAGATTGAGAAACCATGTTGAAGAATATGGTTTTGATATTCCACATGTGATGAGTGATTGTCAACGGAAGTCAAAGGAAGGGAGAGATGAAGACCTGTCGTGTCTGAGGCGCGTGTGACTCAGGTACACGGGCAGCGAGCGACGGCCGGGCAGAGGAGCTGCGGAGTCGGGCTGGCCCAATCCGGGTACATGGCTAGGAGCGGCAGATGATCCACTGGTCTGTTGATTGGGTTTGACTCAGGTACACGGACGGCGAGCGATTGCCGGGCTGAGGAAGCTGCGGGGTCGGGTCGGTCTAATCCGGGTACCCGGTGCGAAGATGGTGGACGCTTTGTCAGTTTCGGCGCAAAACTGACAACCTATGATTAATTCGTGTTTAGGATATTAATATTTAGTTTTTAAGTTTATAATATTTTTATTTGAGTCAGGTGATTTTTTTAGAATATTTTAGTAATTTTTGGAATTTATTTTAGAGTCCATTTATTTTACCCGAGGGTAAATTAGTCTTTTTATGTATTAGGATTTGCCTATAAATAGGCCCCTATCCCCCCTGGGATAGATGACTGTTTTCAAGAGATCAATCTATAGTCCACCGCAAATCTTTTCATCTACTATTTTTTCTCCGTTCTCCGTTCTCCGGTTTCAATCTGGCCGACGTTTTCTTTGTTCGCCGGCAACTCGCGTGAAGCCACAGTAGCACAGCAAACGGCATGGACTGCAACCGGCGGCAGCCTTCTGACGAGCAGCCTGACGCGTGCGCAGTGTGCAGTCCATCACGGGCGGAAGACAGCAACAATGTTTTTGGTCCACGGAAACACAGCCGACTACAGCACATCTTCACGGCAATCCAAGTGCATGGTAGCTTTGGCGTGTGGGGCCAGCCAGGGTCAATTGATCTCCACGGCAAGACTCCCTGGCGATTTTCTTCTGCGCCTATGACACGGTAGTCCACGTCGTTTTTCACTGTAGCACAGCAGCCCGAATTTTTTTGTTGCGTGTGGGTCCCACCGGTGCACAGGAGCAGCCGGCTTTCTTCATTACGGCGTTCGGTCTTTCTTTTTTCACGGGAAGCCATGGCGCATGGAGAAGTAAACGGCGAGATACAAGTTAGTTATTTTATCTCTTAATTTTTAGTTAAACTAAATCTAGTAGTTTTCTGTTCTTAATTAAAAATTAATCTCGTCGTTAAATTTTAATATGCCTATTAGTTATCTCGTATTATTTATTTAAATAGATCTGTTTAATTTGCTCATATAAAAGAAAAGAAAAATTTATTAGTCATAATAATTTTTCTTTCTCTCGCGTGAAATATTTTTTTGGTTGTTTATGAATTAATTTTTGTGTGATCCATATTTTATTCACTTAATTAGTATTTTATTTTTAGACTGCAATCTGAATATTTAGTGTTTTGTATTACGTCATTAAATATTTCTAGTACCCATTTTATATACTGTCGTGATTCTTTTTAGTTTATCTCTAATATCATTTTAATTAGGACACCGGTCTTTTTTAGGCTAGACGGCTATATTACAAGTAATTTATTTTACTAATTTTGTTTGTCCGGTTGTGTTGGTTGGATGTTGGGATTTCGATATAATTTAGCAAGAAATTTTTAGGCGCCCATTCAACCCCCCCTCTGGTCGCTACTTTCGGTCCTACAGTTCATAGGGGGATACCTTTTCATCGTCGTCATCGTCAGAGTTGTCGGGGGAGCCCTTATCTTCCTTATCCCCAAGAGCCATTGAGCAGAAGCTCTCGCGGGATCTTCGGCTGTGGTGCAAGCGGCTCTTCGGCTTGTCCCCGAAGAGCATGAAGCAGAGGCCCGCCGAATCATCCTTGTCCTTCCCCTTCCTGATCACGATATCCTCATCACTTGAGCTTGATGAAGAGGAAGAAGACAATAACCTCTTGGAGTAGCTTCTCTCCATCTCGGCGAAGAAGGCCTTGTATCGCTTATTGTTCTCACGTCGGTAGTCCTTCAGGGCCTTTAGAAAGAACCTCATCTTGGGCTTGCCCTTTGTGAAGGTGGAGCTGTTGTAGGACCGAAAGTAGCGACCAGAGGGGGGGGTGAATGGGCGCCTTAAAAATTCTTTCGAATCAATGGCCTGTTCCCAATACCCAACGCACCTCAAAATACTACGCAGCAGAAAATAAACAGAAGACCTAAGTCTAAAGGTTTCTAACCTAGAAGCGACTTGATGATAAACAGTGTAAATCTAAAGTAGTGCAACTAGGCAGATGAACAAGTTGTAACAGGCCTAAACTTCTTAATGAAATGATCTAAGTATGTGTAAGATGAAAAGAGAAGTTACTGTCCAAATTTGTCTCCTGTTCGGAACTTGGCGAAGCCCCCTTCGCACGTCGAGGTCTGCTTCGGAGGTTGGTGACGGAGTCTATCCGAAATGCCGAAGGTGTCACTGTCTAGCCTAGTTCGAAGTGGTAAGAAGCGAGGTGTACTTCGGAGCGAAGTAAAACAGTGCCGGAGCCTGGTTCGAAGTGTGTACTTCGAAGACAGGACTTCGAACACAGCTTCGAACCAAGAGCTTCGGAGCAAAGTGACAAAGTCGTAGCCTGCTTCGAAGTGAGGACTTCGAAGACAAGACTTCGAACACACTTTGAACCAAGAGCTTCGAAGCACAACCTTCGAACAGAAAGCTTCGAACACAACACACAAAAGGACAACCTTCGAACAAGGAAGCGAAGTCAGTCACGTGACAGAAAATCAAGTCCGAAGCCTACACTCTATCTTCGAACAGGGAAAGCTTCGGAAGGAGAAACGAAGGCTGACACGCCACAAAGAAATCCAAGCGAAGTCTATCAGAAACGACAAACTTCGAATCCAACTTAGAAGCCTAATAAAGTGTGCACTTCGAACAGATAGATACGGAGTATGCTTGTTCGAAGTATGTGATGTTGTCCATACAGGAAGAACTTCGAAGCTAGCAACTCAGACACAAAAACCGAAGATTGCAGATAGAGCGAAGCCTTTGAAGATGTTAGATCGAAGCCTGCCTCACGGAGCTGAGGGGGCTTCGAACAGAGAAGGTAGCTTAGCCAGAAACAGACAGAAAAGGTTCTGGAACCTGTCAGCTTCGATCAAAAAGCAGTGCAGGGAAGGTGAAAAGCTGCACAGACTACTGTAGCTACAGAAAAGTAGTACTACTTGCAACAGCAAGAACTAGTACTCAGTTTGTGAAGAACAGAAGCAACAGAAGAAGCTTCTCCTCATGAAATAAACACAGCAGCCCGTAGACAGCGCAATAACTCCCCAAACCGAACAAAATGCAACCAATAAATTCACCAGGGACCAAGGCTTAAATGCATCCAAGAGATTAGAGCCAAAATAACTCACGAACAGGGAGGAACAGGTCCTGGCGGCGCACACAGGAGAGAGAAAACGAGAGACAAAGTGACCCAAAGGGTGGATTTGATTTCAGCACAAAAGGGTAGTCCAAACCCTAGGGATTGGGGTGCTATTTATAGGCAGCCCAACACTAGGAATATTCTACCAGCCCCTTAGGGTTTTTACAGACTCAAAAATAAAGAAAAAGACTCTACTGCCCTTAGGAATTTTTACAGACACAACTGACTGACTGTGGGCCTAGAGTTACAGATGACATATCCGGAAGCTAAGTTTTCGTAGCGACTACGGCTTCTCTTCTGGACAGTCGGATACAGAATCAATGGTTGTCAGTTTTACGCCGAAACTGACAAAGCCTCCACCAGCCTTGCACCAGGTACCCGGATTGGGCCGGCCCGACTCCGCAGCTCTCTCAGCCCGGCAATCGCTCACCGCCCGTGTACCTGAGTCAGTCCTGGTCAACGGCCCAGTGGGTCTTCTACTGCTTCTGGCTCATGCACCCGGATTGGGCCAGCCCGACTTCGCAGCCTCCTCTGCCCGACAGTCGCTCGCTGCCCGTGTACCTGAGTCACACGCGGCCCATGAAACAGCAGATCTCTTCTTCTTCAGTCCTCGTTGACTATCGTTGACAATGACTCATCACTTCTGGAGCCATGAGGCCCACGCTATTCAGCATGGCTCCTCAATCTCCCCCTTGATGAGTGTATTGTCAACACTCCTCAATTCTCAGCTCTTCAGCACCTGCGAACAAATGTGGAAACACGAAAAACAAAACACAAGAAAACAAAGCAGAAGAAAAATAAGGTAAAAGTTTAACCCTAATGACCAAAAGCCGAACAAAAGTAAGAAGCGGTCATTATGGTTAACCAAAACACAAAAGCTCAAAATGAGTGCGATTTCGGAACAACAAGGATATCAACAGAGTAAGAACTCCCCCTTAAACTCTGATCCCAAAATTTCTCCCCCTTGTTGACAAGTGAACTCATCAAGCACTCAAAAGAGACACAGACTCCCCCTGAAAAGCAACTCCCCCTCAAAATATGCAGTGAATGCAACTGGGGTGTAGGTGGAGTGTAGAAAGCATGCTTCTCAGATATGATTGACTGCAAATACAGTATCTAACAGATATAGCAAAAGAGATAATGTCTAAGACACATGGTATGATCAGTGCAAGATATGATATCTAAAGAAAGTCATTTAGCACGCATTTTTCAATTTTTTGCAAATAAAAGCATCACCACATGTTTCGGTAAACAAGCAAGGTAAAACATGAGATGCAGAAGCTAACTGATATCTACCAAGATAAGCATTGTTCAAAACAAAGTGCTTCAGAAAACTTGTTATTCTTTTAAAGTTCAGGCTTTTTCATTTTCCTTTGTCATTTGTGCCAAGGGTTATTTGCATGTCAAACCTTATGCTAACCGACCAAGTCAAGCCTAGGCCAGAATTTGACCATCAGAAGCTTAAGACATTGGTCTTGGCATACACTACACTGTCCTAGTTCATACCAAAGTGCTATGGTAAGCAGTCCAGAACAATGTAATGCGACAAAGCAAACCCACTTGGATCTTTTCACTTTAAGCATAAAAGGGAATGGAATTTTCATTCAATTTTAATTTTTATCATTTTTATAGCACATTTTCCATGTTAAAGCATAAAGATGTCCAAGTTGCATATCTGCATCTATGTGATGAACTGGCTACAAGGCATGTAACAGATAGCAAAAGCACTCAGCCTACACATGCTAGTTACCAGAGGCAATGGTGATCATTTTTCAAGTTGAAAGCGTAAAAGCCATGCATATGACAGATATCAGGTATATCAAGTGAACTGAATCAAAGCATGATCATCGACATGTAATCAAAAGCATGTACCCGCTAGAATAAGTAAAGCAGTTCAATCATATAACAGAAGCAGGCTCAAAAGTGTGATATGTGAATATGTATGATATGAACACACACAAAAGGACTCAAGAAAAGAGTAAAGAAGAAAGAAAACTGATGCAAAATATCCTAGAAAGGATACACAACACCCAAATCCCCTCGTAAATGCTCAAATGTAGACTGATCTAGGGGTTTGGTAAAAATGTCAGCCAACTGATGATGGGTATCAACATGAACAAGGTCAATGACACCTTTCTCATATTGATCCCGCAAGAAGTGAAAGCGCACATCAATATGTTTGGTTTTTGAATGAAGACACGGATTTTTCCCTACACTAATAGCACTAGTGTTGTCGCAAAACAATGGAACCCTGGTAGGAAAGAACAACCCAAAGTCTCGTAGAGTGGAAATCATCCAAACCAACTGTGAGCAGCAGCTAGCAGCAGCTACATACTCAGCCTCTGTGGTCGAAAGAGCAACTCCAGATTGCTTTCGAGAAGACCAAGAGACAAGAGAAGAACCAAGAAACTGGCAAGTACCGGAAGTCGACTTGCGATCCAACCGGCACCCACCAAAGTCGGTGTCCGAAAAGCCAGATAAATCAAGAGATGATGATGCTGAATAATAGAGACCAAGATCAGACGCATAGGTGAGATACCTGAAAATGCGCTTGACAGCCTGCCGGTGAGACGCGCGTGGTGAAGACTGAAAACGCGCGCAAAGTCCCACGGCGAACTGTATGTCCGGTCTTGTTGCCGTCAAGTACAACAGCGAACCGATCATCCCTCGAAACTCTCTCTCATTGACCTTGACACCGCTCTCGTCCTTGTCCAGACCCCCAGAAGTACCCATCGGGGTCATCTGCGGCTTCAATTCACCACCAAAGTCAAATTTCTTAAGCATGTCACGAGTATACTTACCTTGGTGGATGAAGGTGTCGTCCTTGGTCTGCTTGATCTGGAGCCCTAAGAAATACTTGAGCTCACCCATGAGGCTCATCTCAAACTCACTGTGCATCTGCTCAGAAAACTTGGACACAAGATCATTAGAAGTACCGCCAAAAATAATATCGTCCACGTAAATCTGAGCAACTAAGAAGTCTGAAGCAACTCTGAGCAAAAAGAGAGTTTTGTCCACAAAACCCATTACAAAGCCCTTCCCCAACAAAAATTGCTTTAACCGGTCATACCAAGCCCTGGGGGCTTGCTTCAATCCGTATAAAGCTTTATGCAACTTAAAAACATGTCGAGGAAACTTAGGGTTCTCAAAACCGGGGGGTTGCCTAACATAAACCTCCTCCTCTTTGAACCCGTTCAGAAAAGCACTCTTAACGTCCATTTGAAAAAGCTTAAAACCCTTCGAAGCGGCAAAAGCTAAAAGAATGCGAATGGACTCAAGACGGGCAACAGGAGCGAAGGTTTCTTCAAAGTCAATACCTTCCTTCTGGCAATAACCCTGGGCGACTAGTCGAGCCTTGTTGCGCACCACAACCCCATCTTCACCTTGTTTGTTCTTGAATACCCACTTGGTGCCTATGGGGTTGCATCCTGATGGCGGCTCAACCAGTGTCCAAACCCGATTGCGAACAAAGTTCTCAAGCTCTTCTTGCATAGCATTAATCCAATTAGAATCAGAAAGAGCATGAGAAACATCTCTGGGCTCAAAAGATGCAACAAACGCAGATTCAGCAAACACCGCGAGAGAGGCAGAAGAACGCAAAGTCCTCTCAGTCAAAACACCAATGATGAGCTCTGAGGGGTGATCACGCTGAACTGCTCGGGTTCCCTGGTGATCTGAAGTCACCTCACCGGAGTCAGCAGCTGGCACCTCTGAACTTGACTGAGGGGGCTCGATCGAAGTGGAAGAAGTGATCAGAGGTCCGCCCTCATCATCAGTCGAAGTCACAGAAGGTGTGGGCTCTGCGGGGGATGCAGAAGGCCCACCCTCAACAGCAGCTGGAGTATCCTCATCTTCCTCGAAGATGGACTCTCCGAGCTCATCATCACCAGAAGGCTCAAAAGAAGGAGTCGAAGAAGGCAAGGACTCATCAAATGAAACCTCACAAGTCTCGACAAGCAGCTGAGATTCGAGGTTCCAAACACGGAAGCCTCGAGAATGCAATGCATAACCAAGAAAAACACCATCCCAGCAACGAGACTCAAATTTGTCCAAATGCCCTCCCTTCTTGAGCACAAAGCACTTGCAGCCAAACGCTCGCAAGTGGCTCACCTTGGGCTGTCTGCCAAACCGCAACTCATATGATGTCTTACCAAGGTAAGCTCTAAGAAAAATGCGGTTGGCCAGATAGCAAGCCGTGTTCATGGCTTCAGCCCAGAAACGCCTAGGAGTCCTGTGCTCATCGAGCATCATCCTGGCCATCTCAACTAGCGTGTGGTTCTTTCGTTCCACAACGCCGTTTTGTGGGGGAGTGTAAGGAGAAGAAAACTGATGGTCCAGACCCTGATCACCACAGAAGCTGACGAACTGAGAGTTCTTGAATTCAGAGCCGTTGTCGGAGCGAATTGCTCGCATCCGGCCATTGTTCTCATTTTTCAGCTTCAAAATCAGGTCATGGACAAATTGAAAAGTTTCATCCTTAGACTCCAAAAAGAAAACCCATGAGAATCGAGAAAAGTCGTCAACAATCACAAGTGCATACCACTTCCCACCGACTGAGCGTACCCGAGCTGGACCTATAGTGTCCAAATGTAAAAGCTCGCCTGGATACGAAGTCATCACCTGAGTCACAGGTGAGTGAGAAGCGGCAACCATTTTCCCATGACGACAGGGATGACAAACTAGATCCTTCTCCAATTTAAGCTTGGGCAATCCTCGGATGAGATCCATAGAGCTTAACCTGACTAGCAGATCAAAACTCAAATGACCTAACCTCCTATGCCACTTCCAGAGCTCAGAAGAAGATCCAGCAATCAAACAGCGAGAAGGGCCAAAAGAACTAGAGAAGTCAATTCGAAAAACTTTACCGAAGGGTAAAATCTGACAAACCAAAGACCCTCTAGAATCAACCACAGAAGAATTGCCCTTCTTAAAACGCACTTCCAAACCATCCTCAAGAAGTTGCGAAACAGAGATTAAATTGAAGTTCAGATTTTTAACCAAAGCAACATTCTTTAAAGAGAAATGGTCTGAAATGCTGATTGAGCCTATGCCACTTACTTTCCCTTGACCGCTGTTCCCGAACGTGATATATTCTTTGGAGCTCGGGGGAGTGAGACTGGAGAACCATCTGCGATGTCCCGTCATGTGGCGAGAACATCCTGAGTCCATGATCCAAACATCCTCCAGTCCCCGGTCCTGCACAATCAATGTCTGTAAGTGGGAGCAAATGGTCCGGCACCAGGTTTAGCAAAAGAGCTAAACCAGTGTCGAGCCATCTGCTCAAAAGATGGAAAGCGAAAACCATCAAAAGAATTTGGACCAAAACGCGGCTCAAAGCGCGGTCCACAGTTTTGCCTAATCCTACGGCCACGAGGTCCAGAACCGTAGCCAACTCGGTCTGGAACTCTGCCGGAACGAACACCACCACCTGGAGCACGGGCACGAAAACCGTCTCCTCTACCACCACCTACACGACGCGGCCTAGCCTCCAGCCTCTCCCTGTGCCGAGAAACACGCAGTCTACCACCCTGCTGGTAGAACTGCTCCTGATCACTACGAGCCCTCTCCGCTCTCTCAACCCGCTTCCTCCTGAAGCAAAACTCCGCAAGATGCCCGTCTCTCTGACAATACTCACAATGATAGGTAGGCTTCTTGGGATGTGGTTGAGGCTTGGGGTACTTGAGCTTGGTAGTGTTTGGTGTGGTCTTCTTGGGCTGAGAGGGTCCAGGAAGAGAGTCAAGAGAAGTGTGGAGATTTTTGGGCTTTGGAACCCAGATAGGTTTCTTGGGTGGAGCTTTTGGTGGTTCATGGATCACTCCATCCTTGGGCTGACACGCCTGGGAAGACTCAGTGGAGTGAGTCTTGGGATACCTCTGCTCTGGAGTCATTTTACTCCACTCCACTGCCCGGCTAATGGCACTCTCAAAGTCAGCCTTGGTGTAGGTGTAACCTACCCCAAACCCATCCTGCCTCTTGAACTGCTGGATCATCATGCCAAGCTGTGGCTCTCTGGCACTGATCCAACTCAGGATAGACCGGAGGTAAAAGTTCTCATTCTGAGAATCTGCTAGCTCCTCTCTCAAGGAAGCTAGAACCTCCACCTGAGACAAGCAGGTCTCACACTCACTCTCTACTTGGACAGACTTTCCGACTTTTAGCTTAATCAACTCCATTCTAAGAGACAGGCAGTTCTCACAAACAGTGGGTGGAACTGACAGTGTCTCAAGCTCTAGCCTAGTCTGGGCAAGCTCAGCTCTCAACCTCTCTAAATCACCCAAATGCTCATCGCCCTTGGATTTCAGCTCAGCTAAGGCAGCTAGATGCGATGGGCAATCAACACAGGGTGCGACGACAGTGGCTTGAGCATCTTTCAGCTCCTGCTGAGCGCTTTCTAGCTCAGTGGCCAAAGCGTCCCTCTCATCAACCCTTTCTGTGTACCTGGACTTCAGAGTCGACGGGTCACACAGAAGCACCTCACACTTCGGGCACTCATTGCTATCACCCAAGAAAGGGGAAGAGGATAGACTCTCAATTCTACCGTTGGCCACGGCAAGCTCACTCTCTAACTCGTCTATCCTTTTCTTAGCCCCCCTAAGCAGTTTCTCCCGATATTTCAACTCCTGACGATTGCTTTCAAGTAAATCAACAATTTCACGCTCATAAGATGATACCTTGCTATCGTCGCCGTCGGAGTCGTCGGAGGAGCTCTTTTCTTCTCTATCCCCAAGAGCCATGGAGCAGAAGCTCTTGCGGGATCTTCGGCGCTGGTGTGAGTGACTCTTCGGCTTGTCCCCGAAAGCCATGAAGCAGAGGCCCGCCGGATCATCCTTGTCCTTCCCCTTCTTGACAGAGATCTCCTCATCGCTTGAGCTCGATGAAGAGGAAGAAGAAGTGGATCTCTTGGAGTAGCTCTTCTCCATCTCGGAGAAGAAGGCCTTGTCGCGCTTCTTGTTCTCTCACCGGTAGTCCTTCAGGGCCTTCTTGAAGAACCGAGTCTTCGGCTTGCCCTTGTTGAAGGAGGGGCTCTCATGCTTGCCGGAGTCGTGGAAGCTGCTGTCGGCGCCCTTCTTGTATCCACTGCGCTTGGGGCAGTCGGCGATGAAGTGTCCTGGATCACCACATTCAAAGCATCCGGATTTTGTGCCGTGTCTTTTGAACATTCTCTTATCATAGACACGACGCACCCGGTTGTTAAAGAGACACAAATCATCATCTCCCAACAACTCAAGCTGGTCCTCAGTGATAGACATCAAAGAGAACCCAGCACAGCTCACAGCAGAGGGATCAACAGAAGGTGTAGCAAGGGCCAGGGATTTTGATCCAGAGCCAGTGAGATTTGATCTCAACTGGATATCTACCTCAGTGGCCTTTAGCTTGCTAAATAACTCAGAAATGGTCAAGGTATCGTAAGAAGTACTCTCAACGATAGATGATACCTTGATCTCCCAGATCTTTGGGTCCAAGGTATGAAGGACCTTGAGCGCCTGCTCGTGGTCTGAGACTAACTGAGCACCCTCAGCCTTGTTGTCCCGAAGCTTGTTAATGATCGACTGAAAGCGACCAAACAAAGCCTCAACAGATTCACCCGGCTTCTGTGTGAAATTCTCATATTCACGCCGGTAGGTCTGATAGAGCCGAGCCTTGACCTGTGTTGTTCCCTCATGGTGTGCCTTGAGGGTAGCCCAGATCTCTCTCGCAGTGGAGAGATGACTCACTCGCTCAAATTCAGTGGGACCTAGACCAGAAAATAAAATGTTCACAGCCTTACTGTTACTCAGATGCTGAGCAATGATACCAGCAGTACCTTGCTCAGTAACTGGCAAAATGACAAACGTGGTGTGAACACAAATATCCCATATGTCCGAACCCTGGCTCATGAGATAGGCTCGCATGCGAGTCTTCCAATAATTATAGCCATAGGCTTCCAAGGACGGGACCTTGCCAGGAGACGTCATAGTCACTACTGGGGTTTAGAACCGGTTAAGGTATGGAAAAACCCTAACCTTGCTCTGATACCACTTGTAGGACCGAAAGTAGCGACCAGAGGGGGGGTGAATGGGCGCCTTAAAAATTCTTTCGAATCAATGGCCTGTTCCCAATAGCCAACGCACCTCAAAATACTACGCAGCAGAAAATAAACAGAAGGCCTAAGTCTAAAGGTTTCTAACCTATAAGCGACTTGATGATAAACAGTGTAAATCTAAAGTAGTGCAACTAGGCAGATGAACAAGTTGTAACAGGCCTAAACTTCTCAATGAAATGATCTAAGTATGTGTAAGATGAAAAGAGAAGTTACTGTCCAAATTTGTCTCCTGTTCGGAACTTGGCGAAGCCCCCTTCGCACGTCGAGGTCTGCTTCGGAGGTTGGTGACGGAGTCTGTCCGAAATGCCGAAGGTGTCACTGTCTAGCCTAGTTCGAAGTGGTAAGAAGCGAGGTGTACTTCGGAGCGAAGTAAAACAGTGCCGGAGCCTGGTTCGAAGTGTGTACTTCGAAGACAGGACTTCGAACACAGCTTCGAACCAAGAGCTTCGGAGCAAAGTGACAAAGTCGTAGCCTGCTTCGAAGTGAGGACTTCGAAGACAAGACTTCGAACACACTTTGAACCAAGAGCTTCGAAGCACAACCTTCGAACAGAAAGCTTCGAACACAACACACAAAAGGACAACCTTCGAACAAGGAAGCGAAGTCAGTCACGTGACAGAAAATCAAGTCCGAAGCCTACACTCTATCTTCGAACAGGGAAAGCTTCGGAAGGAGAAACGAAGGCTGACACGCCACAAAGAAATCCAAGCGAAGTCTATCAGAAACGACAAACTTCGAATCCAACTTAGAAGCCTAATGAAGTGTGCACTTCGAACAGATAGATACGGAGTATGCTTGTTCGAAGTATGTGATGTTGTCCATACAGGAAGAACTTCGAAGCTAGCAACTCAGACACAAAAACCGAAGATTGCAGATAGAGCGAAGCCTTTGAAGATGTTAGATCGAAGCCTGCCTCACGGAGCTGAGGGGGCTTCGAACAGAGAAGGTAGCTTAGCCAGAAACAGACAGAAAAGGTTCTAGAACCTGTCAGCTTCGATCAAAAAGCAGTGCAGGGAAGGTGAAAAGCTGCACAGACTACTGTAGCTACAGAAAAGTAGTACTACTTGCAACAGCAAGAACTAGTACTCAGTTTGTGAAGAACAGAAGCAACAGAAGAAGCTTCTCCTCATGAAATAAACACAGCAGCCCGTAGACAGCGCAATAACTCCCCAAACCGAACAAAATGCAACCAATAAATTCACCAGGGACCAAGGCTTAAATGCATCCAAGAGATTAGAGCCAAAATAACTCACGAACAGGGAGGAACAGGTCCTGGCGGCGCACACAGGAGAGAGAAAACGAGAGACAAAGTGACCCAAAGGGTGGATTTGATTTCAGCACAAAAGGGTAGTCCAAACCCTAGGGATTGGGGTGCTATTTATAGGCAGCCCAACACTAGGAATATTCTACCAGCCCCTTAGGGTTTTTACAGACTCAAAAATAAAGAAAAAGACTCTACTGCCCTTAGGAATTTTTACAGACACAACTGACTGACTGTGGGCCTAGAGTTACAGATGACATATCCGGAAGCTAAGTTTTCGTAGCGACTACGGCTTCTCTTCTGGACAGTCGGATACAGAATCAATGGTTGTCAGTTTTACGCCGAAACTGACAAAGCCTCCACTAGCCTTGCACCAGGTACCCGGATTGGGCCGGCCCGACTCCGCAGCTCTCTCAGCCCGGCAATCGCTCACCGCCCGTGTACCTGAGTCAGTCCTGGTCAACGGCCCAGTGGGTCTTCTACTGCTTCTGGCTAATGCACCCGGATTGGGCCAGCCCGACTTCGCAGCCTCCTCTGCCCGACAGTCGCTCGCTGCCCGTGTACCTGAGTCACACGCGGCCCATGAAACAGCAGATCTCTTCTTTTTCAGTCCTCGTTGACTATCGTTGACAATGACTCATCACTTCTGGAGCCATGAGGCCCACGCTATTCAGCATGGCTCCTCAGCTGTCGTGCTTGCCGGAGTCATAGGAGCCACCGTTGGTACCCTTCTTGTGACCATTCCGCTTGGGGCAGTCGGCGATGAAATGACCTGGATCACCACACTCAAAGCATCCGGACTTTGTGCCGTGTCTTTTGAACATTCGCTTGTCATAGACACGATGCACACGGTTGTTAAACAGACACAGATCATTATCTCCTAGCGAATCAAGTTGGTACTCAGTGATAGACATCAGGGAGAACCCAGCACAGCTCAAAGAAGAGGAGTCAGCAGAAGGTGTCGCAAGAGCCAGGGTTTTTGAGCCAGAACCAGTGAGATTTGATCTCAACTGGATATCAACCTCTATGGCTTTGAGCTTACTGAAAAGCTCTACGATAGTCAAGGTATCATAAGAGGTGCTCTCAATGATAGAGGATGTCTTGATCTCCTAGATCTTAGGGTCCAAGGTATGAAGAATCTTGACGCCTGCTCATGATCTGAGACCAGTTGAACTCCATCGGCCTTGTTGGCCCGAAGCTTTTGATGATCGATTTAAAACGACCAAACAAAGCCTCAACAGATTCACCTAGCTTCTGTGAGAAATTTTCATATTCACGCCGGTAGGTCTGATAGAGTCGAGCCTTGACCTGAGCTGTGCCCTCATGGTGTGCCTAGAGGGTAGCCCAGATCTCTCTAGCAGTGCTGAGATGGCTCACACGCTCAAAATCAGTGGGACATAAACCAGAAAACAAAATGTTCACAGCTTTGTTGTTGTTCTGATGCTGGGTGATTATCTCGGGGGAAGTACGCTCAGCAACAGGAAGTATGGTAAAAGTAGCGTGAACACAAACGCCTCAAATGTCTGAGCTCTGGCTCATGAGATAAGCTCGCATGCGAGTCGTCCAATAAGAGTAGCCAAAAGCTTCTAGGGACGGGACCTTGCCATAAGAAGTCATGATCACTACCTAGGGTTAGAATTGGTTAAGGTATGGAAAAACCCTACCCAGGCTCTAGGCTCTGTTACCACTTGTAGAACCGAAAGTAGCGACCAGAGGTGGTGAATGGGAGCCTTAAAATTCTTGCGAATCAATGGCCTTCTTCCAATACCCAATCGCACCCCAACAAACAACCAGTAGAAACAAAAACCTGATCACTAGTGCTAAAAATAATCTAGCCTAAAAACGACCGGTGTCCTAATTGAAAAGACACCACCACAGTGTTCAAAGGCAGATTAACAGATCATTCAAAACATGGGTATTTCAAGCTTCATAAAAGTAAATCATCACAAGAATTTAATTCAAGTGCACGCAAAACGATAAGAGATTTTACTGTTCAAATTTTTCTCTTGTTCGATACGTGTCGAAGCCTGTGTGAAGCCAGTGCACGAAGCCGTCCACAAGCTGCGAAGCCTTTCACAGGCTTTGAAGCCGAAGCTTCAACGAAGTCTGCTGCGCTGGATTTCCTCGAAGCCAAACGAGGCATCGCGCGAAGCTTCGCTTGTACCGAAGTCTGCGTTTGCATTGCTTCACTGACACACACTGCTCAGCAGGCTTCGAAGCAATCTGCTCCGAGTACTTCGCCATAGCCTCCACACCACAGACTTCGACACAACAACAAAATAGTAGTCCCTTGCGAAGCCTTGACAGATCTGGTCGACTCACTGCGTCACGCACGCCTCACCACCCGTGCAGCTGCTTCCACCGTGTCTCACACCCTGACTCTGCTCAGCCTAATGCATGTGCCTAGGGCCTAGGCTGCCAAGCTGCTGCAGCTATCAGAACTTGCGCCTGCACGCGCCGCATGGCAGCAGCTGGCAATGAGACAAGACGCTAGCTGCGTTAGGGAGTCAACGGCAATTAATTCAGCATGCTCTATGTTTCCTTTGTCCAAACCAACCATCACCTAAAACCAGTCACGCGCACTATGTGCTAGAAAAACAGCCACAAAAACCAAGTAGGATTACTGGATTTTGAGGAAAAACAAACCGGTTGTAGGATTCCTTGATTGCACTGCCTTGGAGTGCTACTTCAGCACGCAAGCGTCGAACGCTCTGCCAGCCTTGCACAGCACACCGTGGATCCAGATGATATCTCCCTCATGGCGTAGAACTCTAGGTGAAGAAGAATCAGGCTGAGATCACCAGTAGTAAAACACATGCAGTGTGATAAAACTGAATAAGAAATTTCTGGCGATGCGCATTTGGGAGGAGGAAGGTGAACTCTGATTTTTAGATTAAAATGAGTTAACCCTAACCCTAAGGGATTGGGGCCCTATTTATAGGCAGCCCAACAGACTAGGAAAAAACCAAAAATACCCTTAGGGTTTAAACAGACGCTGAAATAAAAATGGAAAAGACCAACATGCCCTTAGGATTTTTTACAGACTCGACTAACACAGACTGTGGGCCTAAAGGCAAAATAGTAAAATCCTAAATAAAGATAACTTGTCCTGATGTGGAGCTTTCATAGCAGCTATGGCTTTGCCTCAGAACGGTCAGATCCGAGATTAGCGGTCGTCAGTTTTGCGCCGAAACTGACAAAGCGTCCACCGTCTTCGCACCAGGTACCTAGATTGGGCCGGCCCGATTCCACGGCTACCTTAGCCCGGCAATCTCTCGTTGCCCGTGTACCTGAGTCAATCCTGGTCAGCAGACCAGTGGATCCTCTGCCGCTCCTAGCCCATGTACTCGGATTGGGCCGGCCCGACTCCGCAGCCCCTCTACCCGTCAGTCGCTTGCCGCCCGTTTACTTGAGTCACATGCGGCCCAGACACGACAGGTCTTCTCTTCTCTTCATGTCCTCTTGACTTCCGTTAACAATCACTCATCACATCTGGAGTCATGAGGCCCATGTTGTTCAACATGGCTCCTCACCTTTTTTCATGGTGATCTAGAGAAAGAGATATGCATAGAACAGTCTGAGGGGTTTCTTGTTAAAGACAAAAAAAACTATGTGTGCAAATTCAAGAAGAGTATTTATAGCCTAAAACAAGCACCAAGATGATGATATTTGAAGTTTAAATCAGTTATGGGAGAGCAAGGCTACAAGAGAAGTAGCTCATACCATTGCGTGTTCATGACGAGGTTCTCATGTAATGATTTTATTGTCCCATTGATTTATATTGATGATATCTTGATTGTTGGCAAAAATATGTTCAAGATTGCTAAGCTAAACAAAGAGTTGAGCAAATCCTTTTTAATGAAGGATTTGGGGTCACCGAAGCAAATTGTCGGGATGAGAAATGATAGGGATAGAAAATCCAATAAGTCTACGCTACTGTATAATTGACAAATTGTGGTCACAGTAGTGGACAACCATGCACAATCATCTGGAAGATCCTACCCTTTCATTTTATTTGGTTAAATCTCAACCATTCATTCTGGTTTGCACGCTTATGCATGGATATCATGGATTTATAGATGGAAAAAACATGAAATCAACGGGAGTGATCTTTGCATGTGATACAAGCGCATGTGTTTAGTGCTACCATATTTAATTTTCATTACTTCTTAAACATTGCAAATATACGATTCATGTATATGTTTTATTCACCATCCATATGTTGTTATATACTGCTTAAATGAATGGGTATATATACCCTACTATATAAGGTGAAGTGTGGTCACAGCCGTGGACAACTATGGATAATCATATGAAAGATCCTAGTCGTTCATTTTCTTTGGTTAAATATCAACCCTTCATTCTAATTTACATGCTTATGCATGGATATCACAAATTTACAGATGAAAAAACATGAAATCAATTGTGAAAGTTCATCAAGGTGTATCTAGGCCCCTATTTAATTTTGGTATATTAATGACAATATTGATCAAATGCTACTAACCAAGTTGCTAAGATGATTATCAAGATTTCACAAGAAAAGCAGTTTTAGTTGAAACAAATTTGGAGAAAAAGCTCCATTTGGTCCAAATAGACTCAAAGGTTAAAAATGTCATTTTATTCTTTATCTTGAGACTAGAATCGGCGTACTATTAAGAGGGATGCGTTTGGTTTTGTTACAAAACTTTGTGCTCAAAGAAAAAAATTGAAAGCTTTTTGGACAAGTTCAAACTGAGTTCTAAATTTTTTATACTGATCGGAACTTCCGATTTGAACTCTCTATATGAAATTAAAATTCCATCGGAACTTCTGATTTGGGATCGGAACTTTCGATTTGAACTCTCTGTCTAGAATTAAAATTTCATTGGAACTTCCAATTTGGGATTGGAACTTTTGATTTGAACTCTCTGTTTGGAATTAATTTTCCATCGGAACTTTCAAGTTAGGATCAGAACTTCCGATTTGAACTCTCTGTCTAGAATTAAAATTCCATCGTAACTTTCGATTTGGGATCAGACCTTCCGATTTTAACTCTCTGTTTAGAATTTATTTTTCCATTGAAACTTTCGGAGACGTAGGATCATTGGATCTGAACTCCGGAAAATATATCATGTGTTTTGTGTGTTCTTGTGTTTATCTCATTTCTAGGGTTCTAACTAGGTCGAACCTTATTTTTACCCAATCTACTTTTTGACCTAGCTTTAGAATAACTCTTAGTGTAAAAGTTGTTCCTGACACACTTGTACACATTTCCATTCAAACACTTTATTTGGAAATCTAATTTTAATTTGGTCAATTTTTCACCAGTGATCGGAACTTCCGACAGTCCTCGGAACTTCCGATCCAGGAAATTTTCATAATTGTGTTTTTCCGCAATAAATTTGTATAATTCCTATTCACCCCCTCTAGAAAACTTTCAATTGGTATTAGAGTAGGACTCTTCTATAAAGCTTAACTGCTTGAAGAGTGAAGATGATGGAAAAATCTCCCAAGGGCAATGACAACAACAAAAAGGAGCAATATATCCTTTTGATTATTCCAAATTAAATTCCGATACAAATTGTGGTGCCATTCCCGTCGTTCGTGTACCTTACTGCATATTTTGAGGAGGGAACTGCATTTCAAGGGGAGTTGAGTGGTGTCTCTTTTTGAGTGCTTTTAGTCTAACATGATGAGTCTAGTTTTCAACAAGGGTGAGAAATTTTGGGATATTTGGTCTTTTAGAAGAGTTTAGAGGGAGGTTTTTGCTTTCTCTAGGATTTGTTTCGAGGGGAGTTTATTCTCTTTTACCTTTACTCTTATAGATATCCTTGTTGATAATTTAAAGATT
This sequence comes from Zizania palustris, assembly GCA_019279435.1. Lineage (NCBI taxonomy): Eukaryota > Viridiplantae > Streptophyta > Magnoliopsida > Poales > Poaceae > Zizania > Zizania palustris. The sequence continues at coordinate 37,660,862 of JAAALK010000079.1, read as the reverse complement.
GCACTCGTTTGAGATTTTATTTGAAATCTTTGTTGATTTCTTTTCTGTTTAACCATAATGACCTTTTCTGGCTTTTGTTTAGCTTTTAGTCATTAGGGTTAAACCTTTTATTTTTTTTCTCCTTTATATTCTCTTGTGTTTTGTTTTCGTGTTTCCACATGTTTTGCAAGTTCGAAGCGTTGATGAAAAATGTGTTGACAATGAATTCATCAAGAGGGAGATTGAGGAGCCATGTTGAAGATCATGGACCTCATGGCTCTAGAAGATGATGTGTAATTGTCAACAAAAGTCAAAGAAGAGGAGAGAAGAGAGAAGAGGAGATGAAGACATGTCGTGTCTTGGACATGTGACTCGGGTATACGGACGGGCGATTGCCAGGCTGAGGAAGTCAAGGGGTCATGTCGGTCCAATCCGGTTACACTGGTCGAGAATGGTAGGGGACTTCCCGTGGTTTGATCGGGTTTGACCTAAGATAAACGGGAAGCGAGCGACTACCGAGCTGAGAGAGCTGTGAAGTTGGGTCGGCCTAATCCGGGTACCCGGTGTGAAGGCAGGAAGTGCTTTCTCGATTTTGGCGTAAAACCGACACCCCATATATACTGTCGATCAGAGATCCGATGGTCTTGAAGTGAAGTCGTAGTTGTTACGAAAGCTTCGTGTTAGGACAAACTACCTAGAGTTAGTATTATACTATTTTGCCCGTTGAGCCAGAGTCTGTAAAAAAGAGTCAGTAGAGAAAAATACCCTAGGGGTAATTGAGTCATTTCCTGTTTATGAACTGCATATAAAAGACCATGTATACCGCAGGGTTTCACTAACTCATCTAGTTTGAAAAATCAGAGTTCACTTTTTATTCTAGAATTTTATTCTCCTCAATCTCTCCTGTGTCACACCACCAGCAAGCATCCCTCCACTGTTGTAGTCCCATCGTGCTGCTTCCTCGCTTTGGTTTACGTGTGTAGTGTTTGCCTCGTGTTTTTCTTCGATCGGTTCCTCACTTCTCTTGGCTTGGAAACGGGTGTGTGCAGTGGAAGAAGCCAAGCATTGTTGCTCGATCGTGGCGCGTGTGCATCGGCAAGCTCATGCGATTGGTGTAGTGCCTCACATGCAGAAGAACCATAGTAGCACAACAGAAGAGGCGCCCGTGCAAGGCAGGTGCAAGCACGGCTCCTGCTCGACGGTGAGGCTACATCTTCAACATGTAGTCCAAGACAAGCTAATGAATTAATCTGTTGAGTTTTCATCTGCTCCGAGCTCTTCACAGGTAACTACTGACTTTCGTTTTGTGCTTTAACTATTCGATAAAATGCTTGTTGAATTTATGAGTATTTTCCTGCATGACTAGTATGTGATTAAATGTCTGTGAACCATGGATGTTTACTATGTGCTTGATGAAATGCTTGTGAGTTTGTGAAATGTTTGTTGATTTGTTGACTGATCAGTGAGTAGTGTTAATCTGCCTTTGAGCATTGTGTTGGTGTCTTTTCAATTAGGACACCAGATGCTTTTTTAAGGCTAGATTATTTTTAGTGCTTGTGATCTCTCAGTCTGGCACTTCTCATCACATCTGACAGGAGAGTGATAGCACTAGTTTTCATCTGTGTTTTCATTGTGTGAAATTTTTATTTATGTCCATTCACCCCTCTTTGGTCTCTACTCCTGGTCCTACACCAAGCAATGTCCTACTTATGAGATGAAGAGAGAAATGGAAAATGCCTTAGTGGTTGGAAGTTTGATGTATGTTATTGTATGCACAAGACCTGACATTGTTCATCTAGTTAGTTTCCATTCTTGATGTATGCTATCATTGGATTTATGATGTGTTGAATTCTAAGCAAATGCAACTTGAAAAGTTCACACCAATGACAATGGAGCTGCTTCGTTAACTAAAGTGATGATAAGGGAAAAATTCAAAATTTGATGTCAGTTTGTTAGCATGATTGCCGAGAGGCAGTGAGATCTTCCATGATGTCAAGAGAGAAATCTTGTTGGGCTAAACCCCTCCACGTGGAGCCTTATTTTTTAGCCCATTCTATCCAAGATATAACTCTCATGAGTCGTTAATTTATCTCTTAATCAACGGTTGTGATTGCACCATTCTTGTGAGTCCATGTTAGTTAAAGCTATCATCAAAGTACACTATAAGATGAGAGGTTGATGCATAAGTTAAATATAGTTATTGTTTTGGTAAATTGATATTTTGCATATAATGATTTTGGTTCAATCCCAACAAAAAGGACGACGCATGCCTTACTAGGGTGTTCTCCGTTGTCGACCATGTCGAGCTGGGCACTGCAAAAGGGAACATATCAGCTTGAAAAGAAAAGGTATAGTTCACCTTAAATTATTAGAGTTATCTACTAACTCACATACTATTTATCCATTAAAAAATATAAATCAATTCAAATAATAATATGTGATTCACTAAGGTACATTTTAGTTGGATGCATTAAATTGGACCGGATAAAATCATTTCATTTAGTTTTTAGGGTGGATGATAAGCATTTGGTTCACGATGAGCTGAATGTGACCTTCCATATTGAAGAAATATCTTCTCACAATGCTAAATGAATTTATTGGATGGACTCATCTATTCTTCCCACGCCCCTCGCCCCAATATCTTCCTGTTGGCCCTAACACCTCTCTATGGTCGGACGCCTTTTTGTTGGCCCCTCATGTCCCCACTGCTTCTCTCTCCATCGCCTCTTTCCTTCTTACCAACCTTTTTATTCTCGTTGACTAGTGTCTCTCTTTGTTAATTTTAATGTCTTCTTACTAGCATCTCCCTCCTCGTTGCCTCATCACATCTAGCCTACAACAAAACAAAAACTAGATAGTACCCAACCAAACAAAAAATCATCCTATTTAACCAAAAAAATGATCATTCCATCGCAATCTATTCACATTTGTGAATCAACAAACGCTCACATCAAACTAGACGGAGAAAATAATATTATGATACAAATAGTTAAGAATTTTGTAAACTCAGTTTCAAAAAAAACATATATTAATATATAATTTATAAGATTGTCAACGAGATAAATAAATCAGATATAATAATTTATACTACATAAAATAATGTATAAAATATATATAACTACAGTTATTTGTGCCGGTTTACATATTTTAAAAAATAAAATACTGATTTTATAAACAGTTTATAGTTTAAATAGAAAAAAAAGACGGGCTGTGTCCGTGGGGAGGTGCTTCAGCAATCACGGCCGTCCCCTTTCTTCACGAACGGTCAAGAGCACGCGCTCACCTCTGCTGCGGCTCCTGCTCGTGCAGTGGATCCCATATTCCCATCCGAGTCCAATTGCCACAGCTCTTCGTCCCCAAATCTCCAATCTCAGCCGCGGCGCAGCGCCGGCAAGTCAATCCACCCAAATTTTCCAGATATGCTCTCCTCCTACCACTCCATCCCTCGCATGGCGGCCGACGTCTCCATCGCCGCGCCTGCCCTCGTCAGGTTCGACACGATTCTCCCCCCTCTCTACTTCTCTAGAGCTTTCTTTCTTCCTCGTAAAAAATCTTTGCCAAAGCTCCACCCTTTTTCCTCCTCGATTTCCCGCTCCCTTCCCGTGGTGCTTAGCTTGTACTGCTCTACTCCCCCTGCGACTGCGATGCGATGGCTATATGCTCGTCTGGTGATCCGATCCGACCTTTCGCTCTCAGTATTAGTGTATTACTCGATGGGGACGCGCTTGCGCCGCCTTCTATTGCTTCCTGTCTCTAATATTACTATCGCTGAGAATGAGAATAATCTGTATCATGCCCCCTGAAAAGATCCAACTTTTATTATACTACTGATTAGGAGTGGTATCTTTTTTATGCCCAGTCAGGAGAATTATCCTTTGCTGCTGCGTCATAGCTTTTCGTGATCTCGAGACCAGGGCCAAACCTTGTGTCTCCTAATACTTGTTTGTTTTGTCATAAACTCGTAATTCTCTAGGAAACTCTAATCCGTGGACTTATTCTCGACTTGTTTCTTAATACAAAAATCAGGGAAGATACTCCCCTGAGCCTTATTTTTAGGAAAATCTTCACTACCTGACTTCTTGTTGACCTACCATCTTAAGATTGTTTCTGTTCCAACTATTAGAGACATCTATAGTTTTGAAAATAAAGTTTTCATCTTATTATGGACAACAAGTTAGCATATACTGTTTTTTGTTGGTTGTCCTTTGCAGCCTTTCTCGGTATGTACAATTTCTGGGTCTTTTCTGCTCAAAAGTCCTACTCTTTCGACTTAATGTTAGCTAATGGGATTTCAGCATTGTCACTTTTCCTTTGCAGGAATCTTAGCTGATTGGTGGATCTGCAGGCCTGGAACGCATAGTCTGTTGCCCGCCCATGCAGACAGGGGTTTGGAGTCTTTAGTGTTAAGGTGGCTTTCCTTTTCGTCCTTTCATAGTTATACTTTGTGAACAAGCTGGGGCTTCTCGAAGATCTGTGTTGGTCGATAAGATGAATATAAGAAGAGCAACACTGTTTCTTATCTGTCTCTGTGCAATGTTTTGCCTCATGACTCATCTAGGAGCTGCAAATGTAGTGCTAATGGGGAGTAATCTGACTATGTCATTTGACGACGTTGAGGCAACCTTTGGTAAGTTCTGGACAATTTATAATCATTTAGATTTGTCATAATAGTGTACTAGCTTCTACTAGCAGGGTCATACTACCTGTGAAACTTGCATAAGCCATTCCTTGTCAGCCAGTTGCTTACGACAAGTTTTGGTTTCAAAACTTTGCTGTTGAGGTTGCTGTTTTATGGTGATGTGCAACTCTGTTGCTGTATTTCCTATTATATCATTGTGTATGTTTCCTGTTAGTTCTCTAACTAACATTAAGCTTGATTAATTATGCCATGACGGATTGGCTTTTAAGGTTCTTTTCTTCTAATTCCCTTTCTGAAGTCTATATTATCTTGCGGGAAGGATTTGTTATGCTATTTCAATTGGTTTGCAGCTCCAGGAGTGAAAGGTTCAGGTATTAACGGTGTTGTTTATACTGCTGAACCTTTGAACGCCTGTGATCCGTTAAGAAGCAAAGCAGACAAAGGTTCACCATCTCCATTCGTACTGGTTACAAGAGGCGGGTGCGCTTTTGATGAAAAAGTGAAAAATGCACAGGATGCTGGATTCAAAGCTGCAATAGTGTACGACAATGAAAATAGTGGGGTTCTGATTTCAAGTAATGTACCTTATCACTCCCAGTTGTTTTTCTTTTCAGTTTCTTAGTGCCGTTGTCATGGCTAGCCGTGATAGACTCAACTCATGGCATAGCCAAAACAAATAGATATATTTATTTTCTCTATTCTATTTTCCCTTGTGTCCATGTTTCAGGGCCTGTAGTTATGGAATGAAACCATGTAAGAGGCACAGGAGGATGCTTTTATACATGTTCTTTTAAAATGGATGAAGCAAAAATATCTAGGCAGCAAAATTTCTGAAATAAATAAAAGATGAAAAAGGGTAGAAGTTGACACTTTTTATAAACAAGAAGTTGCAGTACTGTGAATGCTTTTCCCTAGTTCATTTTAGCATTATTTGGACTTTGGAGCATATTTGTCTGCAATATCTAACTTTGAAGTTCAACAGTGGCTGGAAGCTCAAGTGGTATTCACATATATGCGGTGTTCATCTCGAAAGCCTCAGGGGAGGTGTTGAAGAAATTTTCAGGCCATACTGATGTAGAGGTGTGGATACTGCCCACGTTTGAGAACTCAGCATGGTCGATCATGGCAATTTCATTCATATCACTGCTTGCCATGTCTGCTGTTCTAGCTACTTGTTTTTTTGTGAGAAGACATCGAATACGGCGGGACCGGCCTAGAATTCCAGAAGTCCGAGAATTCCATGGAATGAGCAGTCAATTGGTGAAGGCAATGCCAAGCCTTATCTTCACGAAGGTGCAAGAAGACAACTACACATCCACATCATCAACGTGTGCCATTTGCTTGGAAGACTACAATGTTGGAGAAAAGCTTAGAGTGTTGCCTTGCCGTCACAGTATGTTCACTATCTTTATAACACCACAAGTACCTTTAGTAGTGCAAATTGACTATTTAAGACTTTGTCGTAGCTACTGGATTTTAGAAAATAAAATAGGCACTTTCAGCTGGCAGCTGCTATACTTTACTCTTCAATCCTAGGGTTTTGCACTGAAAACAGTTTGTGTGATTTTTAAGTCTGTTCGCACAATTTTGTGTACAAAAGCACTAAGCCACACTCTGTATTTTTTTTATTTATTTTGGATGTCTAGGATTAGTTTTCTAGATTTTGCGCATCATTAGTACTTTCGTGTATTTTCCACTTTCTGATCCTTTAGAAAACATATTGTTGGTAGTGTCATTTAGTACCTCTGAACTTTAGAAGTTCCAGGCTGGCATTCACTATTATTGCAGTTTTTTTATCAAATACATTAACTGAACAGGCCTACTAATATGCAATTGGAGAGAAATGCATGTGGAAATTTTGTATACCTTTTTTACAATCTGCTATAATAATGCTATTTCAATACCCTGATATTTGTGCGAATTGCCTTGCAGAGTTCCATGCAGCTTGTGTGGACCTTTGGCTCACAACTTGGAGAACATTTTGTCCTGTATGCAAACGAGATGCAAGTACTGGAATATCAGATCCTCCAGCCTCAGAAACTACACCGTTGCTTTCTTCTGCAGTTCGTTTGCCTTCTCAGTCATCTTCATTCCGGTCAAGTGTGGCCGCGTCACCTCCAAGACCAATAAGTCGACGACCTTCATCACAATCCATATCTCGTATTTACTCTGTTTCTAGTACTCCGCACTCTCCTAACCCCATAAGATCTTACACAAACACACCTGGCATGAGCATAAGTAGAAGCAATGTGGACCTAACAAATATGTCATCTTCCCGCCGTCACACCTCACACCTTGCCTCCACACACTCATTGGTTGGCGCCCACTTGTCTCCACCAATCAATATAAGGTATGCATCGCCGCATATGTCCCATATGTCACCCTCTGGCTATGCATCACCCAGTCCGCATGTTAGTTCGTCCTATATCTCCAGTCCTGGGTACGGATCTTCAAGTTACCATCTTGGTTCATCCAGACAGCATCGGTCATACCTGAGGCGCTGTGGGGAATCAGGGCCTAGCTTGTGTACCATGGCCACTCAGTCACCGCAGCAGTCTCAGCTGCGTCATGGTGGTGAGTCGGAGATAAATCTAGCAGGAGTATCCTCAGGCCAGTCTTTCCGGCGATCCTACCTGAGACACTGTGCTGATTCAGATGCAAGCTTATCTGCCATGGCGTCAGAACAGTCGTTGCCGGGATGTTGATTGCTCTGGGATCAGCTTCTCTCCGTACAAGACGAGGCGTGACTTGTGTATATACACCGAGGCTTGTATCATAGACTGTTTGGTTGAGAGAAAGTGGTCGGATTTCTTCGTGATTCTCCTGCCTTTTTGTTTGTAGCGATTGCTTAGCTCTATTTGTTTCATCGCAGAGTGTATAGTTAAAAGTGTACAGCATCTGTCTTTTGAAGTGGCAGTGGAAATAATCAATGTTAAAATTCTTGCTTCTTTCTTGCACAAATTTCTTCTGAAGCACTCTTGGCTGCAGTATGTTTGATTGTTGGTTCCATCATGCAAAATGGCGCGCTAGTAACTTGGGCTTCTTCCAGTTTCAGGCTTGTGAGAGAAATCTGGCCGGATGAAATAATACATATTCTTTCAGTTTAAGTCTGTAAAACTCAGCTGCTATAGCATCTATAGATGAACTGATATCTACAAGTTAAAAAAAATACCAGTTTCTCCAAATTATTACTATCTGAATTGCTTATCATAATCTTAAGCTTTTTAAACATACTTTTAATTAGATTATGGGCAATAACTTCTTCTGCATGAACTGATATTTTTTAAGATTGTAAAACTTGATAACTATAAATTGTAGAAATAAACTGATATTTAGAAATTGAGAAACATTATCTCTATATTCTAAATTCTCGGTAGCAGCTGTATAGTTATTGTTCTCTTATTAGATTTTTTTAATCTCTTTAAACATACCCTTAATTAGACTAGGCCCTAGGGGCAACAACTTATGCACGAGCTCTAATAATTTAGATTATAAAAACCAACCAGTAGCTACATAATTTATAAATAAACTATTTTTTGTCAAATAATATTATAATTTAGAACCGGATTCGATATTTCATAATACTAGACAATAATATTGTCATAATTGTTGTATTATAAAATATTAAATCTGTTCTTAGGTTGCAATATTATATTATTATGAGATTGAGAGAATTCTATATAGAAGTCATAAAACACATATTTCTTTACCATATTCTTAAACTTGTTAAACGGACCTTAATTAGAGTATTAGGCTATAGGGGCGCGCAACAACTTGTAGCTGCTGTATGCGTACAACTGCTGAACTGCATAGACTTGTTTGTACACGCAACTGCTACCGGAGTTCCTGCATGAGCATTATTTCCAAGAAGAGCATGTACTTTGCATGCCATGCCAAAGACTCGGCAGCAGGCAGGCCAGGGGCCGGGCTCCCTTTTCATTTGATCGTTCTCCCTAGCTAACCCCTGCCACACCACATTGACATGCATCTTCTTCCCCTCGCTCATGCGGAGTTATAAATTGCTTGTGTAACCAGCGGCAGAAAGATGGCCTCGATCGTGCAATGCTCCTCCGACACTTGCTTTACCAACTTTAAAGCCTCGATCTTCACTGCATGCGCCTCTTACTTCTCTGCATGCTCTTAGTGATCTCTCTCAGCTAGCTGCTCATCTCGATCTCTTCGATCCAATGCGGCTGGCCTTGTACTTGTAGGTGACTTACCTGATCAGGTTAGTGATTGATACTTGATAGGCAGGAAGTAGCTCACGGTAACTCACACTCACCTACTCATCGTCTCCTAGCTTCTAGCTACACTGCAAACCAAGCACGTAAGTATTTGTTCCTTCTTCTTCTTTTTCTTCTTTGGGCGGCCATGGGGATGAGTTCATGCGTGAACCTCTCCCGCGCCGCCGCCGGGAAAAGGCCGAGTTTTGCCGCCGGCAAGGGAAGCCGTGCTCATGGAGGAAGTGTGCTGCCCCTGCCATTGAGGAAGGGAAGCAGTGCTGGCGTAGCGTGCTGTGTGAGCAGTTCCGGTGGATCGTCGCCATCGTCGTTGGCTTCGTCGTCGGGCCACGCCGACGGCGGCATTGGGATCGCGCAATTCCTCGGCGGCAAGAACTTCCTCGTCACCGGCGGAACTGGATTCCTGGCAAAAGGTGGGGTAATAATATTTATTCTCTGATCTGCGTCTCGTCAGTCTGCGAATTCTTGCGCGCGATTTGTGCTTGATTTTCCTTGATCATCTGCATATATCAGTTCTTATCGAGAAAATATTGCGGACAAACCCTGACGTTGGCAAGATATATGTGCTGATCAAGGCGAAAGACAGTGACGCCGCACTGAAAAGATTGCAAAACGAGGTACACAGCATGCAGTTATTGCTTCTGCAAATATGCCTACTTAATTCAGACTAATAGTTGTTACGTTTGTTCATCAGTTTGACTCTAGTTTCCGTCATGTGATGTGTGCAGGTTGTGGATACAGAATTGTTCAGACGCTTGCAGGAAATCCATGGGAAAGACTACCACAGCTTTGTGGCGAGAAAGCTGGTTCCTGTAGTTGGAGATGTGAGAGAAGCCGACGTTGGCATCGCAGCTGAGCTAGCCAGTGAGATCACTCAACAAGTGGACATCATCGTCAACTCGGCAGCGAATACCACTTTCGATGAGAGGTTTGAACTGCCATGCTCTGTCGTACTACAGTATTATATTTGCTCCAAAGATTCAGACTTGGATCATATCACTCCGTATATAAGTTGCATGCACTTGCTTCAATTGCAGGTATGATGTTGCAATGGACATCAACACCGTTGGGCCATTCAGGATAATGAGCTTTGCGCAGCGGTTCCGGAGGCTGAAGCTGTTCTTGCACGTATCAACAGGTCAGAATGCCAAATGAAAGCTCGATCTTGTGATGAAACTTGTACTGCTATTGCTTCCAAATGCTTAGATGTCTCTACTGCATGTGGGTTTTGCATATGCCACGTCGTTGCCAATCAGCATATGTGAACGGACAGAGGCAAGGTGTGGTGCTAGAGAAGCCATTTCACCTGGGAGACACCATAGCCAAGGAGTTGAGGTCCTCAGACTCTTCAGAGCATCAGAACACCATGCTGGATATCGAGGCAGAGATCAAGCTAGCTTTTGACCACAGGAGACACGGCGATGATTCAGCCTCTTTCTCTGAAGAAATGAAAGACTTGGGATTAGAGAGGTATACGGAGTACAGACAATGCAAGAAATTGATGCCAATTACTTCAATTCCTGGCTAGAAGTACGATCTAACTTGCCTATATATGCATGTAGCAGCATTGCTTAATGTGTCTGTTATTAATTTGTAGGGCAAAACTCCATGGCTGGCAAGATACCTATGTGTTCACCAAGGCCATGGGAGAGATGGTCATCAACTGCATGAGAGGAGATGTACCGGTGGTCACCATCAGGCCAAGCGTCATCGAGAGCACCTGGATGGACCCCTTCCCTGGTTGGATGGAAGGGAACAGGTACAGATATACTTATCATCAGATGCTCCAAAGTTTATCAGATTAATCAGTTCAATTTTGTATTTTGTTGCCATTAATTCGGGGAAAAAATAATGGAGCTCAGGATGATGGACCCTGTTGTGCTGTACTACGGCAAAGGCCAGCTGAGCGGGTTCCTCGCCGATCCGGAGGGTGTTCTTGACGTGGTAATTAATATAAGCAGATGCGTAATCATCTCTGATTGGTACATGCATGTTCGATAAGTGTAATTAAGGTTAATTAATCAAGGTTCCGGCGGACATGGTGGTGAACGCGACGCTGGCTGCGATGGCGAAGCACGCGCGGTCGGCGGCGGCGGCAGGGATGCACGTGTACCACGTGGCGTCGTCGACGGTGAACCCGCTGGTGTTCGGCGACCTGAGCCGGTTCCTGTTCCAGCACTTCACGAGCGCGCCCTACAGCGACGCGGCGGGGCAGCCCATCCACGTGCCGCCGATGCGGCTGTTCGACAGCATGGAGCAGTTCGCCAGCTACGTCGAGACGGACGCCCTGCTGCGGACCGCTCGGGCGGCCGCCGGCGCCGGCGCCGGCGCCGGAGCCGGGGACGAGAGGCTCTCGCAGCGGGTGCGCGAGCTCTGCGCCAAGTCCATCGAGCAGACCATCCACCTGGGCAGCATCTACCAACCCTACACCTTCTACGGCGGCAGGTGATCACTCCGTGATGTCTCCTCTCTCGCCTTGCCATGCATGGATATATCTCCAATGCATGCGACGCTAGCTAGCTCACGTGCTCGCTCGCTGGCCACCTATGGTGACTGCAGATTCGACAATGGCAACACGGAGGCGCTGATCGCGGAGATGTCGGAGGAGGAGAAGGCGCGGTTCCACTGCGACGTGAGGAGCATCGACTGGACAGACTACATCACCAACGTCCACATCCCGGGGCTCCGGAAGCACGTCATGAAAGGTAGGGGCGCCGCCGCGGCGGCGGCGGCGGTGCCCAACGCCTCACTGCTCGCCGGCGCCTCCGTCTGAATGGCCTCGCCGGAGCCGGAGAAGAGAGAACGCATGCGCCCGCGGCGTGTACACTAGTCTCGATTGTCGTTGCCGTTCGTTCCATCGTAAGGGTTACGTTGTGAATTTATTGGTTCGTATTGGCAGTAATTAAGGTTAATTGATGTCGTCGGTATTTCGCATTATAGATATATATGTTTTTTAACATCATTGATACTATCATCTTACACTTGAATGCAAAAAAATGAAAATCAATTTAACAGACTTGATAAAAGATGTACATAATTCAGAATAAATTTACCAAATTGAAAATTGGTTTATATCAATTTAATAAACTTTATAAAAGATGCACATAATTCAAAACAAATTTACCAGATCGAAAAGATAGATATAATGGTCTGGAGTTCAAGAGTGAGGATGAATAAAGATGGCATGGACAAGAGTTTCATAAATAAATATGCTGGATAACAAAATTAGCCAGAGCTATCCATCCTCGCTAACTTAATCATTGTGGCTAATTAGTGATTATTAGTATATTTTATTGTTCATTAGTGATTGTTATACCACGAAAATTGTTGATTAGGGATTTAGGGATAATTAGTCTATCCATGGGCACCAGCACACTGCGGCAGACTAGGATAACCAGCACAAAATTCGTAATACTCCACTGAAAGAAGATCAGGTGTCTTGCCATTGACGATAAAAATTACAAGACCGTCGATACAAGCTTACGCTACAGAATACAGATAAAGTTCAGTCTTTTTGCAAGTAGATTTCCTCTATAAAATGCCTAAAAGGGAGGATGAGGATGGATGGGCCTTTCGTCACCTAAAAAGCTCAGGAACGGCTTCATGACACTTGTGTTGTTTCAGGGTAGCAGCATCTGTTGCATTGACCAATTGTTTGTGGGGGTGGGTGTCAAGTTTTACGTAGGGATTTGCTGTTCCCTTGTTATTATTGTTGGTTGGCCCATGGCTCATGTGCAGGTTTCACAGTCCAGAAAAATATTACTGACCGGCATTGACTATCACAATACATTCTGAAAAATGGTGTCACCAATAACTCAGAGAAAATAATCAGGCGTCCTCCGTGTAACGTCAGGTTCACCTCTCCTAGGAGCTGGCTCGAACTGCAACAATAGGAAACCAACATTAGTAGCCTATTACAGCATATACAATTGAGCTGGTTCCTGGTTATGATAATTCATAAGACGCCTTGCAAAAAAAATGAGAAAATCAAAGTGCCGCATCAACATTTATATTTCAAATTTTGAACACCTTACCGTAAAAGCCATTAAACCAGGACACGCTACATACATAGCTGGATGAAGCACCAAAATGAGCCAAAGAAGCCAGAAATTTATTCACGAGAAAAAAATGGGAGTGGTGATCACCTGAATAAATGTATGGCCGTTGCAGTCATCAACTTCCAAAATGGATGCCATATTCCCACATCGGTAACAATAATTTGGAGCACTGAATATAGTAACAACTTTTTGCTCCTGTATGTGCATAGTGAATAATCACGAGCATGAATTATGCCTAAACCTGATACATCTAAAGGTTCGGATAGCTTACATGAGCCCAGTTATATCCTTCCATAACTAATTGATGAGCCCGAGCTACAAGTTTGAGGTTGTTGGTGTGATTGAATTGCTCAGATATATCCTGGAAGATAAAAGAAAGAATGAAGAAACTAGAACTAAAAATTATGTATGTAAAAAAGAGCAAGACAGTGTAGTACCTGGCCAAAAGTGTAGCCAGCACCACGAGGAGATATGCCCCAACCACAACGATCATCTGGATCAGACCATAGAAGATCACACATAGGTCCCTCATGTGGAACCTCTTGGACACGATCTAAATTACGCACGCTATCAAGATTCTCAATTGATGGAGATAAACCACCATGGAGGCAGAAAATTTCAGACTCCACCTTCAAGAGCATAAATAAAATATCAACATGGTCCTTGGATGCTTCATACTGAGAAAAATGCTAGGAAACTTTTATTTGTTTATTGAAAGGACAAAATGCAGTTATTTTATGGTACAATTAACGACTTTGCAGTAAAAAAAAGTTCCAGACTACATAAATGCTTATTTATGACCAATTTATATTATTCAAACAATGCTTCATACAATTGAAAATCCAAAGATGTACCAGATAGAACAGCACCGCTAGCAACTTGGCATAATGGCACACAAATGACAATTCCAAAATGACCCATAATCCTCAGAATCCCAGATGAATTTCAATTATGCAGCCGTAAATACAGAATGTATGATATGTCACATTCTTTCACAAGGTAAAGACACTAGTCATGCCCCATCAGTATGTTCCCAGGCTCCCAGCTATTAAATCTTAGTTATCACATAGGTGAAAACAATGTTTACAAGTCGCCTAGTCGACCCTAGTCGCCATAGGACCAACTAGGTGACTAGGCGACGTAATCACGATTAGTATGTATACCTTTATATAATCATCCTATATATTTCAGGACATATACATACTATATATACCTTTATATAATATATACTATATTAGTATATGCTAATAAAGCAATAATCAAGAGTTCAAGACTACATTAATGGCTAGTTGGTGACTTGACTTACCTGTGAGATTTGATTTCTACACATACAGTGTCCACTGTCCACTGTACAGACTCTAGATTCCATCCAGAACTCTACACTTGCAGTTACTCACCATTGGAAAAGGATCTCATCTTGAAATCAACTGCTTGGGCTGGAGGCTGGAGGCTGGAGGCTGGAGCAGCATCACAAAGAGGGGCTGGAGCAGATGCAGAATCGTGCGTGGGGGAGAAGAGAAATCACGCACTAGAGCAGAATAGTGCATTGGAAACTGGACAAGAGCAACTGCACTGGACGATTGGAGAAGAGGAGAATGAGGGAAGAATAGAGTCATGTGCCTTGGTTGAAGTGCCAAGTGCTAACCCTAACAGGCCACATTGGCAGCCCAATAGATTACTTCTAAGCCCAGCTGAGCAGGCCCAACAAAAACTAGCAGCCAAACCTGGTCGTCTCACACCCATAGTCATCTGATTAATCGATGACTAATCGGACGACCAGATGTCTGATCGGCCTAGTCGCCTCTAGTCAGGTCCAAAGGACAAATAGGACGATTAATCACGATTAATCGGATGACTTGCAAAGACCGGGTGAAAATAAACTAGGTTTCCATATTTAAACACTTTACCATGCAATATATGCAGAAAATACAAGAGATACTTAGAAATGAATAACAAACAAAGGAAAAGTTAAGCAAAAAAAGGAGGTCCCAGTTTCAGAGTACATACCAGCGCTGTCAACGGAAAATAATCAAAAAGATCTGTGAATATCTTCCATACATTTGCATTTCCATACCTGGTTTGAAAGAAGAGTCACCATTTCAAATCATTGTTGCAGATTGCACTTCCATAAACTAACAATGTCACTATTACAACGTGTTTGAACTTTGAAGCATAGCAACTCCTAAGATAGTGAAGAAATGAGCATACAACTAGGTTGACAAGCTACAGTGTGCTAATACACAATCAACACAAAGCCTATCCACTAATCCGTGGTAAGGTTATCTATTAGACTAAGACAAGAACTCTAAAGCCAACAAAACTCTAGGATCAGAGAGAACAAGCACATATTTCCTGCCGTAGCATTAATGATACAGTACATAAAAAACAGGCTAGACCTGAAATAGCGTTAAGATAGATTTTCATTAAGCACCTAAAGAAACTCACTTTCGTAAGCATTCATCATAGAATCCATAAACCTGTGTGATCTGCAATCATCATAAAACAATTGTCACCAGTTGCAAGAGAGGACAGGTATGGATGAACACTTTGCCTTAGATTATATTTACAGGAAACAGCAGGCCGGATTCCCAACCCACGGCGACGCGGAGGCGCCGTCCTGGCGTCGGCAATACCCTGGCCGAACCAGGGGGAACAATCCCTATCAAAACTAATCTGAGGAGCTAGCCTCCCCAGCCCTTGGTTTATATAGGACCAAGGCTAATCGTATCCCTAACAAACAGCTAATACTTGGAGATAAAGATAACTAACATAAGAGATAAACTAATCTTGAAATAGAGTCCTAACCACAGGGGCTAGGGCCTGCTAGGGCCTGGCGCAGCCTTGGGCTTGCGTCGGCCTCTCAGGGGGCTAGGGCCGAGCGCATGCCCTTGGGCTTGCCCCGGCCATAGGTTAGGCCCACCCTAACATCCCTCCCCCCTTGGAAAAGAAGCTCGAGGACAACGGAGATAGATGTCGGAACTCCACAATGT
Source organism: Zizania palustris (assembly GCA_019279435.1). NCBI lineage: Eukaryota > Viridiplantae > Streptophyta > Magnoliopsida > Poales > Poaceae > Zizania > Zizania palustris. Next base: position 37,644,955 of record JAAALK010000079.1, on the reverse strand, counting down.
CGACCCAAGACGCATCTGAGTCGGACTGTCCCAACCAATGGACCAAGGCCTCTTTCCCTCACGCCAGACGACCTTGACGCACCTTGGCCGGAACCGGGCAGGCTCGGCCATGACGCACTGGCGGCAGCTCTCCTAGTCCCAATGGCGCCTCCCCTATGAACTTCTTCAATAGACCGACATGGAAGACGTCATGAAGCTTTGCTCGTGCCGGCAGCTACAAACGATAGGCCACCTCCCCAATGTGTTCCATTATTTTGAACGACCCGTAGAACTTGGGCCCTAGCTTACCGCGCCCTTTGACATCTAGAGATGCGATCGGCCGATGAAGAAGCCACAGCCAGGCCCACTCACCAATGGCGAACTCCAGCTGTCGATGCTTGCGGTCGTAAAAGGCTTTATGTTGCTGTTGCGCCTGCTCCAAGCGCTCACGGACCTCTGCCAAGAATTCATCCTGCTCTATCAGTTGAGCCTCCACGGCTAGCAGCCTTGCCTCTCCTGGTGAGTACGACCTGATCGTTGGTGGGTCTCGCCCATAGACCACTCGGAACGGCGATGTACGCAAGGAGGACTGGAATGAGGAATTGTAACAGTATTCCACCCATGGCAGCCACCTGAGCCAATCCCGTGGACGATCCCTAGAGAGACACCGAAGGTACATGGAGATGATCTTGTTTGTTGCCTCGAACTGGCCATCGGACTGCGAGTGAAATGTTGACGAGAAGTTGAGAGAAACCCCGGCCAAAGAGAACTCCTGCCAAAACCGTCCTGTGAACGCCGAGTCCCTGTCGCTCATAATCGAACTCGGCACCCCACGAAGCTTGACAATGGTGTCGAAGAATGCACGTGCCACTGTTGTTGCCGTGTAAGGATGACTGAGCGGCATGAAGTGTGCGTACTTGGAGAAGTGATCGATGACGATGATGATGACTGTTTTGCCGTTGACCTTTGGTAGCCCCTCAATAAAGTCAAGGGCGATATCTGCCCATACTGTGGTCGGCACTTCCAACGGTTGTAGCAAACCGACCGACTGTAACTACTCGGTCTTGTTGCGTTGGCACACAAGACATGCGCGGATGAAGTCACGGACCGCCTTTCTAGCGCCTGGAATGTGGAAATTTGCCCGTAGTCGGTGAAGGGTCTTCTCGGTGCCTTCATGGCCTTGACCATGGGAACAGGTCAAGATGTCCTGGAGCAACGGGGAAGAGGCCGGCACAACCGCCTTGCCGTTCCTAGTCACTAGGCCATCCACGATGTACCACTTGTCGTCATGTGCTCCCTCCTGGACTTCCTGCTTCAATTTGATTATGGCGGGATCCTATCTCAAATCATCAAAAAGGGTAAAGCTCGGGGCTGATAATGCCGAAACCTCCATTTGTTCCTCTGAGTCCTTGCGGGATAGTGCGTCGGCCACCACATTAGTCGTGTCCGGCCTATACTCGACGCGGAAGTCAAACCCGATCAACTTGCTTGCCCACTAGTGCTGAGGTATCGTCGACAATCTCTGATCCAGAAGGAATTTAAGGCTGAAGTGGTCAGTCCGTATCAGAAATGGTCGCCCCCACAAGTACGACCTCCAATGTCGTACGACCTGTACTAGGCCGATGAGCTCTCGCTCATAAGCGGCCAATTTGGCGTGGCGTAGTGCGAGCGGTTTACTAAAGAAAGCCACAGGCCCTCCCCCTTGATGTAACACTCCGCCAATACCCGATCCCGATGCATCACATTCAACAATAAATTCCTTGGTGAAGTCGGGTAGCTGTAATGTCAGCGCTGTGGTGAGGGCTTGCTGTAATATCGTAGGGAAACCCTCGTCGTCGTCATGATCATCTCCAGGACGCCGGCCTCCTGCTGGTGGGGTGTAGGCAGCACCTTGGTCGCGCTCCACGCGAAGTAGGCTAGCGCTCAGCATCTGCTGCTGCTACCCTTTTTCGGTGAGGGTCGTCTCCATGGCGTTAATCTGATCAGCCAGGGGGATCAGCGGCCGCATCATGTCTTCAATGGCGGTGAGTTGGTTGATGATGGTGGTGATGGGGTCGTCGTTCTTCTTCCCTGCGTTGTCATCAGCTACGGACTACCCGCTCATCTTGGCGGCGGAAGCACCCTAGAAATCTGATACCAAGATGTCACTAGTTGCAAGAGAGGACAGGTATGGACGAACACTTTGCCTTAGATTATATTTAGAGGAAACAGCAGGCCGGATTCCCAACCCACGGCGACGCGGAGGCGCCGTCCTGGCGTCGGCAATACCCTGGCCAAACTAGGGGGAACAATCCCTATCAAAACTAATCGGAGGAGCTAGCCTCCCCAACCCTTGGTTTATATAGGACCAAGGCTAATCGTATCCCTAACAAACAGCTAATACTTGGAGATAAAGATAACTAACATAAGAGATAAACTAATCCTAAAATAGAGTCCTAACCACAAGGGCTAGGGCCGGCTAGGGCCTGGCGCAGCCTTGGGCTTGCGCCGGCCTCTCAGGGGGCTATGGCCGGGCGCATACCCTACTAAAGCCAGGAACCAGGAGAATTTAAAATCAGATGCCTTTGCTAAAATTCTAATCAATTGAGACAACGGTAGCCAAACCAAGGCACAGGCATTGAGAAAACAATATCGAATAGCACCTGCCGGCTCTCGTGGTTTCCACGTAGGATTGTAATCCGATGTGGATGGCGCACCTTCAGCGCTACCAAAAGCTGGATAAGGAATATCATTCAGTAATTGCTTACGGAAAAGATGAGATTAAATAGTATGCAAATACTCATTGAGGAAAAAAAAGTAGGTTAATTCTTACAGTAACAGTCTCAACAGAGTAGTAGCCACGGTCCACATAATCCCCCATAAATAAATAATTAGTATCTGGACACTGAAAAATTAGAGAACAAGTCTGTTAGTTATCTCTGAGAATGGAATGTCGAACGGACAATTTTAAAGTATGGTAACCAAAAAAGTGAAAGCAGATAGTACCTTCCCACCTATCCGAAAAAGCTCTACAAGATCATGGAATTGTCCATGAATATCACCGCAAATTGTTACCGGGCTTTTGACAGGCTGCATAACAAAAAATTTCAAAACCTTAAATCTAATGTATGTTTTTGTACTTTGCCATCGAACAGAACACATTTAAATATTTTGAGAACAACTTAACAGAACTATATGAGCACACATATTGAACAATCTGAATGCAACTTTGTTCCATACTGCCACTCGGTAACATAGCAGAGGTAAAGATTAAGGTGATTAAATTGGACGGGAAGGGGAGGACCTTAAATTCAAGCCTTTATTTTAGTAATCAGCATTGGCAGGCTTATGGATAGAATGAAAAGCATTGACATGTAAACATATGAAAGGACCAACTATCTTGAGTAACAGTATGAAGCATCATAGCTCAAATGCAATGCCTAAACCACTAGTCAATATAAGTTCAGACAACCCTTGAAGTAGCAATAAGGAAATACTGCCGCACCTAAAATGAAAAATACCCAGAACAACAGTGAGAAGAGAACTGATAGTATTTGATACCTGAACATTGCTTTCCTCCATCAATATCTCCTTGGCCTTCTCGCACAGTGCTTTAACCTGCAATTGTGGGGTCATTAAAACAAAGGTAGAATCTCTGATTAGAACATCAGTTGTATAGACGTTTATGCCCATCAAATGTTCCTATGTTTGTTCAACAGCCCATGCATATTGCCGCATACATATATACGCTGTTCTACATGTGATAAAACTGTGAGTTATGACCAGAATTGTTATCAAAACATAAGGTTGTAGTGACGATATTTGAGCTTGTAATGTCCAATTTTTATGCTACTCCCGGGTACTATCTATAAGGATCTACTATACTACCAACAACCAAATCTGAACTATGACATCGGAATGTTCCGAGTTGCCCTCGCCAGCCACAAAGTAGTACTCACATCATCTCTTAGAAGTTCAAACCGCCAAATCACCAAGCATAAAAAGGGGTGTCAATCTCCCGTGAATCATCGGATCACACATCAAATCCAAATCCCCCACCAAACATGCGGGGGGGGGGGGGGGGGGGGGGGGGGGGGGGGGGGGCCTTAGGGACGCCGTCGAAATAGACCAAATCCCCGCCATTCACCAGATCGGGTGCCGCAGTAGTCGGCGCCGGCCGAACGAGAGATCAAAACGGAAAAGCTCGGGCACCGGTAGGGGATCTCACCTCCTGCTCAGCGAGCGGGCGGCACTGCATCAGCTGCTCGATCTGCACGTCCAGGCCTCCGCAGCCCCCGCCGTCGACGCTCATGGGCTCCATCCCCCTTCCCCCGCCCTAACAGCCACGCGCTTCTCCGCCTCCGAGGTGAGAGCAACACCAGCAGCTCGAGCCTCGAGCTCGTCGCCGGCGACGAGGGGGGGGGAGATGGGGAGAGGCGAGGAGCGCTCGCGCCGAGGCGGATTGGGAAGTGGGGAGTGAGATGGTCGGAGAAGAGAAGGCGGATACGGGCCACGGGGAGGAGTACCGGACGCACGGGAAGGCCACGTGACACGTGGGCCATCCCGTCCCACGGTGGGCCCACACCGCTACGGCGCCCTAGTGGAGGACTTCGCTGCTGTCAGTCGCTCATAGGTAGCCGTTGCGTGGACCGAACATGTCAGTGTCTGGTGGGGAGCATGTACTGAGAGGAAGCTCACTGATTGTTAGGGTTTGCCACCGTATCTGACTCGCAATACCAATCTCCGCTTGCGAAAGTTGAACTCACGTATAGGCCAAAGCGTAGAAACTTGTCCAGGGATAAAGTATCTATTTCTATCGTACCGTATAATTGGTGAAGTTGTGTTACTCGTTTATCTAAAAGATTCTAGTCTTTTATTAATATAATAATTATTAATATATGGAAAATTATTAATATATAGAAGATGCTCTATTTTATATAAAAATTATTAATATATGAAAATCACCGATATAAAAAAGTTGATTTGTTTTATAAGAAAATAATTAATATATGGAATGTTAATCATATATATAGAAATATGATTAGTCTTATATATAAATAATAAATAAATGGAAATATATTCATGACACAATATTATTTTTAGAAGCCTTAGAATCTCTTCCATATCTGCTATCTTTTCTTCTCTGGTGCCTCCCTATAAAACCTGGAGTCCATGGTTGAATCCATGCCATTAATTTTAGCCATAGCCGCGTGAACTCGAGCACGCGTCGTGCATTTTTTACTCCATCGTTGCTCGCCCTCATCGTTCGCAATCGCATCCGTCCTCGTTGTCAACTCCGTCGAGTCCGTCGTCCCCTCTCCATCATCGGGCGTCGCTCCGATCGGATCCCCGTCCACCGGATCATGATGCATAACTACTTTTTAGATGTCGATCATAGTGCACAATTACTTTGCATAACTATTTTTTAGATGTCGATCATGGTGAACAACTACTGTCGTGAGTTCAAAGGGTCCGTTGAAGAGCTTCGTCACCTAACAAAGTTCCTTGATTTCACATAAGAATCGGAATTCCAAGGTGAGTTGTGGGAAGAAGGAGACAACATCTATGAAGCGTTGTTAATATAATTGTAGTATATACAAGAAATGGTTGACTTCCTAACATGCAAATCACAAAGAAAACAAGCAATCAAAACAAAAACCATAGAAATCCCTCTAGGTGGACCCTAATCCTCTATTCCATTCCTATCTATACTAGTAAGGGGTTCGTGCTTTGCGATGGGGCTTATTTTATTGCTATGATGATAAGAAAATTTTCAGTGAATCTAACCGCCTATACACAAAATTCATAGTTTTGCGTGATTTTTTAAAAACCCAAGGGCATTTGCGCAAAATTCTTAGTTTTTGTGTGATTTTTTAGAAATCTAAGGGTTTTTACGCAAAATTCGTACTTTTGCGCAAGATACAAAAATTAAAGGATTGAAATGCAAAAGTACATTTTTCTTTTTCTTCTTTTTCTTATTTCTTTTCTTTTCTTATTTTTCTTTTTCATTTTTCTTTTTATTCTCGTGATTTTCTTCCCTTTTCTTTCTGCATGCATGCGGGGCGGTTGGGGCGCGCGGTGTAGGACCGAAAGTAGCGACCAGAGGGGGGGTGAATGGGCGCCTAAAAATTCTTTCGAATCAATGGCCTGCTCCCAATACCCAACGCACCTCTAAAGACTAAACAACACAGAAAGAACAGATCGCCTAAGTCTAAAGGTATCTAGCCTAGAAGCAACTGTTGATAAACAGAGAAATGTCAATGCAGTGCTAATAGACAGATAAACAGTATAAGAAATTCAAGGCAAGATAAACTTCTCAATATAAATGCACAAGGAGTGAAATGAGAAGTTACTGTTCGAAATCTGTCTCATGTTCGAAGCTTGGCGAAGCCTGCTTCGCTGGTCGAAGCCTGCTTCGCAGTGTCGAAGCCTGCTTCGGAGTCCCTTGTCGAAGTCTGCTTCGAATGACGAAGAAGTCTGTCAAAGGTGTGTTGTCTATCCAAGGTCGAGTGTGAATGAGAGCGAAGTATGACAGAGTCGGAGCCTGCTTCAAAGTGTGTACTTCGAAGGCAAGGCTTCGAACACAGCTTCGAACACGCACACAGAGCAAACAACCTTCGAAAGGAAAAGCGAAGGCTGACACGCGACAGAGAAAACAAAACGAAGCCTACACTCTACCTTCGAACAAAACACAACAAGCACCTTCGAAGAGGACGGATGCAAACACTGAGCGAAGTCTAACAGAAAGACAAGCTTCGAAGCCAACTTCGAAACTTGTCGAAGTATGGACTTCTCAAGTCGGAGTACCTTCGCACAGACGTTCGAAGTATGAAACACAGATAGTTAAAAAATTACTTTGAAGCTAGCAACACAGCACAAACTTGAAGCCGAGGTTCGAGCGAAGCCTTCGAAGATTTCAGATCGAAGCCTGCCTCACGGAGCTGAGGGGCTTTGAACGGAGAAGGGGCTTCGCCAGAGAACAGCCAGAAAAGGGACTTTAGTCCTGTCAACTCGATCAAAAAGTTGTGCAGTAAAAGCAAACCTGAGTACTAGTGTACTGTTGCTATAGAGAAGTAGTACTACTTGCAAACAGCAAGAACTAGTACTACTCAGTGAAGAACCGAAGCAAAAGAGACTCTGTTCTCAGGAATAGAAGTTGTTGCGCATCAATACAGACCATAAAAACACTGCAAACCGAATGACAAGAGGAGGGAAGAGAATCTCATAGATTCAAGAAAACACAAACGAAATGCAGGAATTAAATCACAGGGAGTAAGAACCTGGCGGCGCACAACAGGAGAGAGAACACAAGAGACAAAATGACCCAATAGATTAAAAAGTGAATTCTAGAAGGGGTAGTCCAACCCTAGGGATTGGGGCCCTATTTATAGGCTGCCCAATGGCCTAGAATATTCCACCAGCCCCTTAGGGTTTTTTTACATATGCAGGAATAAAGGAAAAGACTCTACTGCCCTTAGGAATTTTTATAGACACGACTGACTGACTGTGGGCCTAGAGATACAGATGACTTATCCGGAAGCTGAGCTTTCGTAGTGACTACGGCTTCTCTTCTGGACAGTCCGATACAAGATCAACGGTTGTCAGTTTTGCGCCGAAACTAACAAAGCCTCCACCGAATTTGCACCAGGTACCCGGATTGGGCCGGCCTGACTCCGCAGCTCTCTCAGCCCAACAATCGCTCACCGCCCGTGTACCTGAGTCAACCCTGGTCAACAGCCCAGTGGGTCTTCTACTGCTTCTGGCCCATGTACCCAGATTGGGCCAGCCCGACTTCGCAGCCTCCTCTGCCCGACAGTCGCTTGCTGCCCGTGTACCTGAGTCACACGCGGCCCATGAAACAGCATATCTCTTTTCTTCTTCAGTCCTCTTTGACTATCGTTGACAATGACTCATCACTTCTGGAGCCATGAGGCCCACGCTATTCAGCATGGCTCCTCAATCTCCCCCTCGATGAGTGCATTGTCAACACTCCTCTTTTTCAGCTCTTCAGCACCTGTGAGCAAATGTGGAAACACGAAAACAAAGTACAAGAAAAACAAAGAAGAAGAAGAAGAAGGTAAAATGTTTAACCCTAATGACCAAAAGCCGAACAAAAGCAAGAAGCGGTTATTATGGTTAACCAAAACGTAAAATCTCAAAATGAGTGCGATTTCAGAACAACAAGGATATCAACAGAGTAAGAACTCCCCCTTAAACTCTGATCCCAAATTTTCTCCCCCTTGTTGACAAGTGAACTCATCAAGCACTCAAAAGAGACACAGACTCCCCCTGAAACACAACTCCCCCTCAAAATATGCAGTGAACACAATTGGGGTGCAGGTGGAGTGAATAAAGCATGCTTCTCAGATATGATTGACTGCAATTACAACATCTAACAAGTAGAGCAAAAGAGATACTGTCTAAGACGCATGGCATGATCAGTGCAATAGATGATATCTAAAGAAGGTCATTAGCACACATTTTTCAGTTTTTGCAAACAAAAGCATCACCACATTTTCCAGTTGACAAGCAAGGTAAAGCATGAGATGCAAAAGCTAACTGATATCTACCAAGATAAGCATTGTTCAAAACAAAGTGCTTCAGCAAACTTGTTATCATTTCAATTTTCAAGTTTTTTTTTTCTTTTTCATTTATGCCAGGGGTTATTTGCGTGTCAAACCTTATGCTGACCGACCAAGTCAAGCCTAGGCCAGAACTGGACCATCAGAAGCTTAAGACATTGGTCTTGGCATACACTACACTGTCCTAGTTCGTACCAAAGTGCTATGATACGTAGTCCAGAACAATGCAATGCGACAAAACAAACCCACCTGGATCTTTTCAAGTTTATGGATAAAACGACATGGAAATTTCATTTTTCTAGATTTTTCATCATTTTTATAGCACATATCCATGTTTGAAAGCAGAAGGATGTCCAAGTTGCATGTTTGCATCTAAGTCAGGAACTAGCTACAAGGCATGTAACAGATAGCAAGATCACTTAGCCTACACATGCTAGTTACCAGAAGCAATGATGATCATTTTTTCAAGTTTAAAGCGTAAAAGCCATGCATATGACAGATATCAGACATATCAAGTGAACTGAACCAAAGCATGATCAATGACAAGTATTCAAAAGCATGTACCAGCTAGAATAAGTAAAGCAGTTCAATCATATAACAGAAGCAGCTCTAAAGTGTGATATGTGAATATGCAAGGTATGAACACACACAAAAAGACTCAAGAAAAGAGTAAAGAAGAAAGAAAACTGACGCAAAATATCCTAGAAAGGATACACAACACCCAAATCCCCTCGTAAACGCTCAAAGGTAGACTGATCTAGGGGTTTGGTGAAAATGTCAGCCAACTGATGATGGGTATCAACATGAACAAGGTCAATGACACCTTTCTCATATTGATCCCGCAGAAAATGAAAGCGTACATCAATGTGTTTGGTTTTTGAATGGAGACACGGGTTTTTCCCTACACTAATTGCACTAGTGCTGTCGCAAAACAATGGAACTCTGGTAGGAAAGAACAACCCAAAATCTCGCAGAGTGGAAATCATCCAAACTAACTGTGAGCAGCAGCTAGCAGCAGCTACGTACTCAGCCTCTGTGGTTGAAAGAGCAACTCCAGATTGCTTTCGAGAAGACCAAGAGACAAGAGAAGAACCAAGAAACTGGCAAGTACCGGAAGTCGACTTGCGATCCAACCGGCACCCACCAAAGTCAGCATCCGAAAATCCAGATAAATCGAGAGAAGATGATGCTGAATAGAAAAGACCAAGATCAGGCGCATAAGTGAGATACCTGAAGATGCGCTTGACAGTCTGCCGATGAGCCGCGCGTGGTGAAGACTAGAAACGCGCGCAAAGTCCCACGGCGAACTGTATGTCCGGTCTTGTTGCCGTCAAGTACAACAGCGAACCGATCATCCCTCGAAACTCCCTTTCATTGACCTTGACGCCGCTCTCATCCTTGTCCAGACCCCCAGAAGTGCCCATCGGGGTCATCTGCGGCTTCAATTCACCACCAAAGTCAAATTTCTTTAACATATCACGAGTGTACTTACCTTGGTGGATGAAGGTGCCGTCTTTGGTCTGCTTGATCTGGAGTCCTAAGAAGTACTTAAGCTCACCCATGAGACTCATCTCAAACTCGCTGTGTATCTGCTCAGAAAACTTGGACACAAGAGAATCAGTAGTACCGCCAAAGATAATATCGTCCACATAAATCTGAGCGACTAAGAAATCTGAAGCATCTCTGAGCAAGAAAAGAGTTTTATCCACAGAACCCATCACAAAGCCCTTCCCCAACAAAAACTGCTTCAACCGGTCATACCAAGCCCTGGGGGCTTAATTCAACCAGTATAAAGCTTTTTGCAATTTTAAAACATGTCGAGGAAACTTGGGGTTCTCAAAACCGGGGGGCTGCCTAACATAAACTTCCTCCTCTATGAACCCGTTCAGAAAAGCACTCTTAACGTCCATTTGAAAAAGCTTAAAACCCTTTGAAACGGCAAAAGCTAGAAGAATACGAATGGACTCAAAACGGGCAACAGGAGCGAAGGTTTCTTCAAAGTCAATACCTTCCTTCTGGCAATAACCCTGGGCAACTAGTCGAGCTTTGTTGCGCACCACAACCCCATCTTCACCTTGTTTGTTCTTGAATACCCACTTGGTGCCTATGGGGTTGCATCCTGGTGGCGGCTCAACTAGTGTCCAAACCCGACTGCGGACAAAGTTCTCAAGCTCTTCTTGCATAGCATTAATCCAATTAGAATCAGAAAGAGCATGAGAAACGTCTCTGGGCTCAAAAGATGCAACAAACGCAGATTCAGCAAACACAGCAAGAGAGGTAGAAGAACGCAAAGTTCTCTCAGTCAAATCACCAATGATGAGCTTTGAGGGGTGATCACGCTGAACTGCTCGGGTTCTCTAGTGATCAGAAGTCACCTCACCGGAGTCAGCAGCTGGCACCTCTGGACTCGACTGAGGGGGCTCGATCGTAGTGGAAGAAGTGATCAGAGGTCCACCCTCATCCTCAGTCGAAGTCTCAGAAGGTGTGGGCTCTACTGGGGGTGCAGAAGGCCCACCCTCATCAGCAGCTGGAGTATCCTCATCTTCCTCGAAGATGGATTCTCCGAGCTCATCATCACCAAAAGGCTCAAAAGGAGTCAAAGAAGGCAAGGACTCATCAAATGAACCTTCGCAAGTCTCGACAAGCTGCTGGGTTTCGAGTTTCCAAACACGGAAACCTCGAGAATGTAATGCATAACCAAGAAAAATACCATCCCAGCAACGAGACTCAAACTTGTCCAAATGCCCTCCTTTCTTGAGCACAAAGCACTTGCAGCCAAACGCTCGCAAGTGACTCACCTTGGGCTGTCTGCCAAACCGCAGTTCATATGATGTCTTACCAAGGTAAGCTCTAAGAAAGATGCGGTTGGCCAGATAGCAAGCCGTGTTCATGGCTTCAGCCAAAAACGCCTAGGAGTCATGGGCTCATCGAGCATCGTCCTGGCCATATCGACTAGCGTGCGGTTCTTTCGTTCCACAACGCCGTTCTGTGGGGGAGTGTAAGGAGAAGAAAACTAATGGTCAAGACCTTGATCACTACAGAAGCTGACGAACTGAGAGTTCTTGAACTCAGAGCCATTGTTAGAGTGAATTGCTCGCATCCGACCATTGTTCTCATTCTTCAGCTTCAAAATCAAGTCATGAACAAACTGAAACGTCTCATCCTTAGACTCCAAAAAGAAAACCCACGAGAATCGAGAAAAGTCGTCAACAATCACAAGTGCGTACCACTTCCCACCGACTGAACGTACCCGAGCTGGACCAACAGTGTCCAAGTGTAAAAGCTCGCCCGGATACGAAGTCATCACCTGAGTCACAGGTGAGTGAGAAGCGACAACCATTTTCTCATGACGACAGGGATGACAAACTAGATCCTTCTCCATCTTAAGCTTGGGCAATCCTCGGATGAGGTCCATAGAGTTCAACCTGACTAGCAGATCAAAACTCAAATGACCTAACCTCCTATGCCACTTCCAGAGCTCAGAGGAGGATCCAGCAATCAAACAGCGAGAAGGGCCAAAAGAACTAGAGAAGTCAATTCGAAAAACTTTACCGAATGGTAAAATCTGGCAAATCAAAGACCCTCTAGAATCAAACACAGAAGAATTGCCCTTCTTAAAACGCACTTCCAAACCATCCTAAAGAAGTTGCGAAACAGAAATCAAATTGAAGTTCAAATTCTTAACCAAAGCAACATTCTTCAAAGAGAAATGATCTGAAATGCGAATAGAGCCTATGCCACTTACCTTCTCTTGACCACTGTTCCCGAATGTGATGTACTCTTTGGAACTCGGGGGAGTGAGACTGGAGAACCATCTGCGATGTCCCGTCATGTGGCGGGAGCATCCTGAGTCCATGATCCAAACGTCCTCCAGTCCTCGATCCTGCACAATCAGTGGCTGTAAGTGGGAGCAAACAGTCCGGCACCAGGTTTAGCAAAAGAGATAAACCAGTGTCGAGCCATCTGCTCAAAAGATGGAAAGCGAAAACCATCAAGAGAGTTTGGACCAAAATGCAGCTCAAAGCGCGGTCCTCGGTTCTGCCTAATCCTGCGGCCACGAGGTCCAGGACCGTAGCCAACACGGCCTGGAACTCTGCCGGAACGGACACCACCATCTAGAGCACGACCATGAAAGTCGTCTCCTCTACCACCACCTACACGACGCGGCCTGGCCTCCAGCCTCTCCCCGCGTCGAGGAACACGCAGTCTACCACCCTGCTGGTAGAACTGCTCATGACCACCACGAGCTCTCTCTGCTCTCTCAACCCGCTTCCTCCTGAAGCAAAACTCCGCAAGATGCCCGTCTCTCTGACAGTACTCACAATGATAGGTGGGCTTCTTGGGATGTGGTTGAGGCTTGGGATGTTTGGGCTTGGTGGTGTTTGGTGTGGTCTTCTTGGGTTGAGAGGGTGTAACACCCCAAATTTCCAAAACAATAAAAATATTATTTAATTCAATTTCCTGGATTTTATATTTCTGAAAATATCTTTAATATCCTTTTATACCCTTTTGAACTACAACATAGAGTTAATGACCAAACCAAGAGCTGAAAATTTTTGTATAAACTCCCAAGGCTAAAATATATTTTTGAGAATTTTTATAAATTTTTACCAAGCTTGGAAGTAGCCCTATTATTTTAAACCAATTTCTGCAATTATTTTTAATCAGAAAATATTTTAAAACAGTATTGGGCCCTCCTCCCTCCCTTCTCTCTCTCCCGGCCGGCCCAGCCCGTTACCCCGCGCGCCTTAGGATGACAGCCTGACCCCACCTATCGGCGCCGAACCCTTCCCCTCGCGCGCGCACCCGACACCACGGCCCCACCCGTCAGCTCGCATCCGCGCCCGCTGGCCAGTGGCCCCCGCTTGTCAGCTTCATCATCAACCTCGCGCCAACCCCCCTAATCCCGCCGGCCGTGAACCCCGCCTCGGATCCGCTCGCCGGCTCCCCCTCCCGTTAAACCGACCCCGGTATTGAATTCCCCGAGGCCCACCGGTCAATTAAGCGCGTTAAGGCGCGTGTTTAAGCCCCTGGATCGCCTTCACGCGCATGGCCGCGCCTTCGCCGGTGAGTAAAGCCCTCCTCGGCTTTCCTTGCATGCGATGCCCGTTAAGCCTCACCGGCACGTCTATTTAAGCCCCCCGGCCACCCGCACTCGATCCCCTACGCCCTCTCGCCTCGAGCACGATCAGAACGCCCCCATTCGGTTTTTAGCGCAACGCCACCGCCCGTCCTCCAGCCGTCGATCGCCGTCGCCGGAGTCCCCCTCCGCCCTCGCCGACCGCACCTCTGTGACCGCAAGGACGACCCCTTCCTCGGCCACGCCTCCGCAGGTCAAGGAGATCGCCGGATCGCCATCGTCGTCAAGCACCCGAGGAACCCACGTGTCTACCCTCGCCGTCGGCCGCGCCCCGTCGACCCCTCGCCTCGCCTAAGGTACCGTCGTGACCGCCGTAGTGTCCTCTTTCCATTTCTAGGCTTAGCTAGGACCCTCGTCGCTCGCTGTGGCCCCTGGCCCGTGCCGTGTCGGATCTGATCCCGACCGTGCGATCGCGATCGGATGGCGCGTGTGAGCCCACGTACGCGATCTAATCCGCACCGTCGGATCTGGTCAAAGCGTTACGTTTTAATCTCGCGCATCCATTTCCATTTAAAACCCGTGATCGATCTCGTGCGTCCACGTAGTACCCTTTCGCGCGTTTTAATCCTGGCCGTCCATTGTCACTTAAGCGCCCCGCCTCGCCTGCGCACGTTGGATCTGGATCCAACGGTCCAGATCGATCCGGCGCACGCGCAGAGTGCGCGGGTTCACCGTGGGCCTGGCTCACCGTGGACCCGAGAGGGTTTAAATTTGAAAATAAATTCCAGAAAAGGTTTTAAAACTTGTAAAATTCATATTTGGCGCATTTGAACTCTAAAAATTACCATTCCAATTTCAGAAAATTCATAATATTATTCTCTACATGATTATGCAATAAAAACAGTAGGTTTACTTTGGACATTTCATGTTTATTCAAATGAATATTCAAATGCCTTTAGGGTTAAAATACAAATTCAAATATTTAAACTTCAGAAAGATTTATAATTATTTCCTTTCTGTCCATGTGCTGAAAACTATTAAACTAACATGAAATTTTCATTTAAAAGTTTATTAGGAAACTTAATATGACAATAATCACATTTAAACAACCTTTCTAAAAAGGTAAACTTTTCATTTTAATTCCTTGAAAATTTATTATGAAATAAATCTCAGAACCTTAACAATTGAATTTATCTTATTCTTAATCAAACCAACTTTAACTTATGTGCTTATCATGTAATGTTATATTGTTTGATTGAATGTTGTGTTCTTTTTATTTTACTTTATTATATTGAAAAGACTACGACGTCACCGAGGAGCCAGAATACTTCCCGGAAGTCCCTCCCTCGCCTTTCGCTGAACAAGGCAAGCACCAAACCAATCTTTTGAGCATATTGAACCCATGTTTGATTAAACTATCGCTAAAACACATAGGTTATATATGCATTAGTCAAATGAACCCTTACAATATATTTATTTAGGATCCCCCGACCTTGATGTGCAACCCAAGCCATGCTCTCTAGCCTAAACTCCTTGTCACCATATGATAAATGTTATTAGCTAGTGTCCAATGTATCGACACGATCGCTATAGGATAAAAATGAGTCGTAGTACATGGTTCTATTATATGATCCCCATTGTTTCTTATCTATGGAATTCTGTCGGTGTTGGAGTTGTGGTTATGAGTGGATGCATGGTGGGTTCCGGGTGCAAGCTAGGGCATTGGTCGGTAGCACCCGGGGCACTATAAGGACCGGTCTGAGGGATCCGTTGCAATACACTTCCGTACTAACCGAGGCCACCATTTGGAGATGGGTCAAGCAGCACCTGCGGGTGGCTTGTACCAATGTGGCGCAAAAGGGGGTGCGACGTTAGCCGGGATGCGGCCCGGCGCGCCGACGAAACCTAGAGCGGGTGGTTATCGCTTGGAGTATTTCATGCCGAGGTTTTGGCACGAGTTCCCGTGGTATGGGTCATCTCGTTTGGGATGAGTGCGTGCCTTGTGGGTACAGTAGTACATCTCTGATCAGAGTCATAAATCTTTTCGAAAAGCCGAGCCCACGGTCAAGGGCGGGTTGCGTGACATCCCCCAGTTAGATTACATTGAATATGGATGTGCATGATGGTTTGACATGTAAGGACTGTTGTGCGAGGAGGTAAAACGTACTCCTCGAGTTAGTTGATGTTGTTGATGTTCATGTTTACTTTTCCGCATGATTAAAATGTGACTACACTAAATGCAATAATTGAAACTGTACTTTTCCGCAATGTTAGCCATTACCCTTCTTTGTTTATTATCCTGCATTATTACTTTCATTTGCGGTGGCTTATTGAGTACTTTTTGTACTCATACCCGTTGGACCCCACAGAGGATGCTTACTATGAAGACAGTCTGGAGTAGCGACCCAGTCGAGAAGAAAGATCCTGAAGAAGATGTTCGTAATGCAGAATTTTAATTATCTTTATTACTGTTTTTACCAAAACTTTGATGTAATAAATATGGTATGCGTACCATGAATACTGCCGTATGTACGTTGTCGCATGATGAACCTCTTGTATTATTGTTTTTCTTATGAAATTCAATAATGTCTCGATTTTGATAAATCGGGGCGCTACAAGATGGTATTAGAGCCGACTTGACTGTAGGAAGCCAAACAGACCCGCCTAGCCATTAGCCACAGGAAATTATTTCTCAAAAACCTACTTTATAAACTTTGTTCCTCTCCTCACTTTTATTCAACTTGCTGTTTTGTAGATGCCTGTCTACCAAGTTCACAGCTACTGCCGCCACTACGAGGGCTTCGTTCGGGAGCTCCGTATGATGCTCACCTTCCTCGGGTTCCTCTTCGAACCCGAATTCCAAGGAGTGTACCCCGACGAGTTCGCCGGGCCTTGCGACGTCTCCCTCACCGTCCACGGCTCCGGAGAACACCTGCCGCCCTACACCACAGCACTTGGAGGCCCGACTTTCGACGTCGCGTGCCAACGAGTCGCTCTCCAGGCCCTCATGGAGTTGAGGATGATCTACGATGATCGTCTTCAGAACTCGTCCTTCCGGCTTGTGCCGAAGCGTACTCCCGGAGCCCACCATAGCATCTACCTCGGAGTTCACTCCGTGCGTGATCCGGTCATGGCCCGGCAGTCGCGTCTTCTACAGGCTATGGACGATCTCCATACCGAGGCGGTGCTCGACGCCGACGAGCACCATTAGGCGGTTGAGTTCCTTCGTGAAGAAACGAAGAACTTGATCCAACAGAACGGCGAGCTGCAGCGCAAGATCATACAGCTGCAGCAGGATATTGCGGAGATGGTTCCTCTTCTTCCGAGGAAGAAGAAGCCCATCCGTGAGCCCCTCCCTCGCCCCAAAAGGATCCCGCCACGACCCTCCCCCGCCAGACCCTCCACCAGCGCCCCTGCACCACGCCCCGGCCTCGTCTCCGACTCCATAAGCGAGAACTTTCTCGAACCCACCATCCCTCTGGAGCCGCGTACTCGTGGTTCCGAGAGCACGGAGACCGCCTCCGGTGGCGGGTAGGCGTTAGGAGTCGCTATTTTAAAGAAAACATAATTTTGTATGTGGTGCTACCCACGACGAGTGTGTTGTGGGTAGAATAAGATCTTGATTGTAATGAACATTTTACCACTTGATTTATATATGCATAAACTACTCTCGTTAATTGTGTTGTCATCTTTTTGCCTTATAACCTTATGAATTCAGAAGATGGCCGATCACCAGAACACCGGCTCCAACAACAGAGCAGGAGGAAGCTGTGATGCGCCCGAGGGTGTTGTACCCAACTGGGGTGCAACGGGACCGCATCAGTCTGGGTCGCCCTCCACCAACCACCCCACTTTGGCGGAGATGATGGCGAATCAAAACCAACTGATCACCGCCCTCCTCACACAGATGCAGCACCAACAAGCTCAGTTGGACCGACTGCAGAACGGGGAGCCTGCCCCTCGCGCACCAGCACCCGCACCCGCTCCACAACTCTTGGAGTTTCTGCGCGTGAGTCCGCCCATCTTCTCGAGCACCACCAACCCGATGGAGGCCGGAGATTGGCTTCGCACCATCGGAAAGAAGCTTGACCTCCTCCCCTGCACCGACCAGGAGCGAGTGGCCTTCGCCACTCATCAGCTTCAGGGTCCCGCCGCTGAATGGTGGGACAATTATCGCGAGTCCCAGCCGGAGGGCCACGTGGTGACCTGGGCGGAGTTCACCATCGCCTTCCGTGCCGCCCACGTCCCCGCCGGTGTCATCGCGGTAAAACAGCAGGAGTTCCGCGACCTGCAACAAGGCAACCGGACCGTCATGGAGTACCTCCATGAGTTCAATCGCCTCGCCCGCTACGCACCGGAGGAAGTGCGCACCGACGCCCTCCGCCAAGCCAAGTTTCTCCGGGGACTTAAGGATGAGCTGTCCATCCAGCTCGTCGCCACCGACTATGCCGACTTCCAACGGCTAGTCAACAAAGCGCTCATCCAAGAGACTGAGCAAAATAGGTTGGACCTCAAGAAGAGGAAGATGATCGCCTTCAAGCATCAGCAGGCGAACTCTCAGAGGCCCCGCTTCGTCCCTCCGCCACCAGCGCCAGCCTACCATCCTCGGCCCGCCTACAGGCCACCTCACGCCGTCGGTGGATCCAACACTGGGCATCCTCGCCCCGATCCACCAGCTCCAGCCGCTCAGCCGACACCAGCCGCCAAGGCCCCGATCTTGAAGGATCGCCAAGGGAGGCCGGCCGTCTGCTTCAACTGCCGCAAGGAAGGGCACTATTCGCACCAGTGTCCTCACCCCAAGCAGCCCCAAGGCGCGGCACCCAACCAGGCGGTTCGTGCCCGCGTCAACCACATTAGCGCGGAGGAAGCTCAGGAGGCTCCTGAAGTCGTGCTCGGTACGTTTACTGTGAATTCTGTACCGGCCGTAATATTATTTGACTCTGGAGCAACACACTCCTTCGTCTCTGAAGATTTCGTGAAAACCAACGAACTGGACGTACTCCCTCTACCCATCCCCATGGTGATTGCCACTCCCGGCAATAGGACCTTAGCCCGCTTATACAGCCCTAAGGTTCAGATTGACATCCAAGGAGTATTATTTCGGGCCGAGCCAGTCCTCATAAAATGCACCGGACTCGACCTCATTCTAGGGATGGATTGGTTGATGAAGCACAAGGGAGTGATCGACTGTGCCAACAAGTCCGTCACGGTGACCAACCCTGAAGGTGTAGCCGTCACCTTTCCAATGACCCGTCGCAAACCACTCGGAGCATCCCTTCGCTCGATAGCTCTTGAAGAGGTACCCATAGTCAAGGAGTTCGCGGACGTCTTCCCTGAAGACCTACCCGAAATGCCTCCCAAACGGGACATCGAATTCCGAATCGAGCTTGTCCCCGGGACCACTCCAATCTCCAAGCGCCCGTACCGGATGGCCGCTAATGAGCTAGCCGAAGTCAAGAGCAACATCGAAGACCTAGAGCAAAAAGGGTACATCCGACCGAGTACCTCACCCTGGGGTGCACCGGTTATATTTGCCATGAAGAAGGAAAAGACCAAGAGGATGTGTGTGGACTATAGAGCCCTAAACGACGTAACCATCAAGAACAAGTACCCATTGCCTCGGATCGACGACCTGTTCGATCAGCTGAAAGGATCCTCAGTGTTTTCCAAGATTGACCTCAGGTCAGGTTATCACCAATTGAGGATTAGAGAAGAAGACATACCCAAGACTGCCTTCACCTCCCGCTATGGACTCTATGAGTACACCGTGATGTCGTTCGGACTCACGAATGCCCCGGTCTTCTTCATGAACATGACGAACAATGTATTCATGGAGTTCTTGGACAAGTTCATCGTGGTATTCATCGACGATATCCTCGTTTACTCCAAGACCAAGGAAGAACACGAGACTCACCTCCGTCTGACCCTCGGAAAGCTAAGGGAGTAGCGACTGTACGCCAAATACAGCAAATGCGAATTTTGGTCGTCTGAGGTGAAGTTCCTCGGCCATGTCATATCTGCCGGAGGAATAGCGGTGGACCCAACCACCGTTGAAGCGGTAACTAACTGGCTGCAGCCCACGACCGTGACCGAGATCCGGAGTTTTCTCGGATTGGCCGGATACTACCGCCGGTTCATCGAGAATTTTTCCAAGATCGCCAAGCCTATGACCAGACTTTTGTAGAAGGAAGTAAAGTTTGAATGGACCCCCGACTGCGAAGAAAGCTTCCAGACCCTCAAGAAGAAACTAGTGTCAGCCCCTATTCTGACTCTGCCAGACATCCGGAAATACTTCCACGTCTACTGTGATGCCTCTCGTCAAGGATTGGGATGCGTCTTAATGCAAGAAGGGAAAGTGATATCCTATGCATCCCGGCAACTGAGACCGCATGAGCTGAACTACCCAACCCATGACCTGGAACTAGCAGCCGTGGTTCATGCCTTGAAGATATGGAGACATTACCTTGTGGGGAATCGGTGTGAGGTCTTACCGACCACAAGAGCCTCAAGTACATATTCACCCAACCAGATCTGTATCTCAGGCAAAGGAGATGGTTGGAACTGATCAAGGATTATGACTTGGGCATCCATTATCATCCAGGCAAGGCCAATGTGGTGGTAGACGCCCTTAGTCGAAAAGGGTACTGCAATGCCATCATGATTCAGGACCAAGCTCCTTTACTTTACAAGGAGATGGAAAGGCTAAACCTAGGGATCACCACCCGAGCGTACCTCGCTGCCTTAGAGTCTCGGCCTGTCTTAATAGACCAGATCCGAGAGAAGCAGAAGGAAGACCCGGACATCCTGGAGATCCAGCAGAACATGAGGAAGGATAAAGCCCCCGGATTTTCCGAGGACGAGCATGGTACCATCTGGTTCGGAAACCGGATATGTGTACCCGACCAGCCTGAATTGAAGACCCTCATCCTTCAGGAAGCCCACGATACTTTATACTCCATCCATCCCAGGAGTACAAAGATGTATCAAGATCTGAAGGAGAAATACTGGTGGGTCAGCATGAAGAGAGAAATAGCTGAGTATGTGGCCAAGTGCGACACATGCCGGTGAGTCAAGGCAGAGCATCAGAGACCTGCCGGACTTCTTCAACCTCTCAAGGTCCCTGAATGGAGGTGGGAAGAGATAGGAATGGACTTCATCATGGGACTGCCCAGGACCCAAGCTGGTCATGATTCTATCTGGGTGATCGTCGACCGACTCACCAAGGTAGCTCACTTCGTTCCGGTCAAGACAACTTACACCGTCGCCAAGTTGGTTGAGTTATATATGACCCGGATCGTGTGCCTTCACGGAGTTCCTAAGAAGATTGTATCTGACCGCGGGAGTCAGTTTACCTCCAAGTTTTGGAAGAACCTTCAAGAGGAACTCGGCACCCGACTGAACTTTAGCACCGCCTATCATCCACAGACTGACGGTCAAACCGAAAGGGTCAACCAGATATTGGAAGATATGCTTAGAGCTTGTGCTCTAGACTTTGGCGGAATGTGGGACAAGAACTTACCATATGCAGAGTTCTCCTACAACAACAGCTATCAAGCCAGCCTGCAAATGTCCCCGTTCGAAGCACTCTACGGACGTAAGTGCAGAACGCCGTTGCTCTGGGATCAAACCAGAGAGTCGCAACTGTTTAGGACCGATCTATTAAGAGAAGCTGAAGAGAAGGTCAAGATCATAAGAGATCGATTGAAGGCAGCCCAATCCTGGCAGAAGAGCTATGCCGACAACCGTCGAAGAGACCTAGCCTTTGAGGAGGGCGATTATGTCTATCTCCGAGTCACTCCCCTCCATGGCACTCAAAGGTTCAACATGAAAGGCAAGCTAGCACCCCGCTACGTCGGACCTTTTCAGATCCTCCGATGACAAGGAGAAGTGGCATATCAACTTGAACTGCCTCCATCCTTGGCAGGAGTTCACGATGTGTTCCACGTCTCTCAGCTGAAGAAGTGCCTTCGCGTACCCACCGAGCAAGCCGATCTTCAACAGCTCAACGTTCAGGAAGACTTGACCTACATAGAGAGACCCATCAAGGTCTTGGAAACCAAGGAAAGGGTAACCAGAAGTCGTGTAGTTCGCTTCTGCAAGGTTCAATGGAACAACCACCCCGCCGAAGAAGCGACTTGGGAAAAGGAAGACGAACTAAAAGCCCAATACCCCGAGTTATTCGAGTAACGTTCCAATCTCGAGGACGAGATTCTTTGTAACGGGGATAGGTTTGTAACACCCCAAATTTCCAAAACAATAAAAATATTATTTAATTCAATTTCCTGGATTTTATATTTCTGAAAATACCTTTAATATCCTTTTATACCCTTTTGAACTACAACATAGAGTTAATGACCAAACCAAGAGCTGAAAATTTTTGTATAAACTCCCAAGGCTAAAATATATTTTTGAGAATTTTTATAAATTTTTACCAAGCTTGGAAGTAGCCCTATTATTTTAAACCAATTTCTGCAATTATTTTTAATCAGAAAATATTTTAAAACAGTATTGGGCCCTCCTCCCTCCCTTCTCTCTCTCCCGGCCGGCCCATCCCGTTACCCCGCGCGCCTTAGGCTGACAGCCTGACCCCACCTGTCGGCACCAAACCCTTCCCCTCGCGCGCGCACCCGACACCACGACCCCACCTGTCAGCTCGCTCCCTCACGCATCCGCGCCCGCTGGCCAGTGGCCCCCACCTGTCAGCTTCGTCATCAACCTCGCGCCAACCCCCCTAATCCCGCCGGCCGTGAACCCCGCCTCGGATCCGCTCGCCGGCTCCCCCTCCCGTTAAACCGACCACAGTATTGAATTCCTCGAGGCCCACCGGTCAATTAAGCGCGTTAAGGCGCGCGTTTAAGCCCCTGGATCGCCTTCACGCGCATGGCCGCGCCTTCGCCGGTGAGTAAAGCCCTCCTCAGCTTTCCTTGCATGCGATGCCCGTTAAGCCTCGCCAGCACGTCTATTTAAGCCCCCCACCCACCCGCACTCGATCCCCTATGCCCTCTCGCCTCGAGCACGATCAGAACACCCCCATTCGGTTTTTAGCGCAACGCCACCGCCCGTCCTCCAGCCGTCGATCGCCGTCGCCGGAGTCCCCCTCCGCCCTCGCCGACCACACCTCTGCGACCGCAAGGATGACCCCTTCCTCGGCCATGCCTCCGCTGGTCAAGGAGATCGCCGGATCACCATCGCCGTCAAGCACCCGAGGAACCCACGCGTCTACCCTCGCCGCCGGCCGCGCCCCGTCGACCCCTCGCCTCGCCTAAGGTACCGTCGTGACCGCCGTAGTGTCCTCTTTCCATTTCTAGGCTTAGCTAGGGCCCTCGTCGCTCGCCGTGGCCCCTGTCCCGCTCGCCGTCGCCGGAGAATACGACCGGCACGGGTCGCGTACCCGTGCCGTGTCGGATCTGATCCCGACCGTGCGATCGCGATCGGATGGCGCGTGTGAGCCCACGTACGCGATCTAATCCGCACCATCGGATCTGGTCAAAGCGTTACGTTTTAATCTCGCGCGTCCATTTCCATTTAAAACCCGCGATCGATCTCGTGCGTCCACGTAGTACCCTTTCACACGTTTTAATCCTGGCCGTCCATTGTCACTTAAGCGCCCCGCCTCGCCTGCGCACGTTGGATCTGGATCCAACAGTCCAGATCGATCCGGCACACGCGCACAGTGCGCGGGTTCACCGTGGGCCTGGCTCACCGTGGACCCGAGAGGTTTTAAATTTGAAAATAAATTCCAGAAAAGGTTTTAAAACTTGTAAAATTCATATCTGGCGCATTTGAACTCTAAAAATTGCCATTCCAATTTCAGAAAATTCATAATATTATTCTCTACATGATTATGCAATAAAAACAGTAGGTTTACTTTGGACATTTCATGTTTATTCAAATGAATATTCAAATGCCTTTAGGGTTAAAATACAAATTCAAATATTTAAACTTCAGAAAGATTTATAATTATTTCCTTTCTGTCCATGTGCTGAAAACTATTAAACTAACATGAAATTTTCATTTAAAAGTTTATTAGGAAACTTAATATGACAATAATCACATTTAAACAACCTTTCTAAAAAGGTCAACTTTTCATTTTAATTCCTTGAAAATTTATTATGAAATAAATCTCAGAACCTTAACAATTGAATTTATCTTATTCTTAATCAAACCAACTTTAACTTATGTGCTTATCATGTAATGTTATATTGTTTGATTGAATGTTGTGTTCTTTTTATTTTACTTTATTATATTGAAAAGACTACGACGTCACCGAGGAGCCGGAATACTTCCCGGAAGTCCCTCCCTCGCCTTTCGCTGAACAAGGCAAGTCACCAAACCAATCTTTTGAGCATATTGAACCCATGTTTGATTAAACTATCGCTAAAACACATAGGTTATATATGCATTAGTCAAATGAACCCTTACAATATATTTATTTAGGATCCCCCGACCTTGATGTGCAACCCAAGCCATGCTCTCTAGCCTAAACTCCTTGTCACCATATGATAAATGTTATTAGCTAGTGTCCAATGTATCGACACGATCGCTATAGGATAAAAATGAGTCGTAGTACATGGTTCTATTATATGATCCCCATTGTTTCTTATCTATGGAATTCTGTCGGTGTTGGAGTTGTGGTTATGAGTGGATGCATGGTGGGTTCCGGGTGCAAGCTAGGGCATTGGTCGGTAGCACCCGGGGCACTATAAGGACCGGTCTGAGGGATCCGTTGCAATACACTTCCGTACTAACCACAAGTCTAATGGGTAAGTCCTAACTAAGGTATGGAGTGTTCCAAACCGAGGCCACCATTTGGAGATGGGTCAAGCAGCACCTGCGGGTGGCTTGTACCAATGTGGTGCAAAAGGGGGTGCGACGTTAGCCGGGATGCGGCCCGGCGCACCGGTGAAACCTAGAGCGGGTGGTTATCGCTTGGAGTATTTCATGCCGAGGTTTTGGCACGAGTTCCCGTGGTATGGGTCATCTCGTTTGGGATGAGTGCGTGCCTTGTGGGTACAGTAGTACATCTCTGATCAGAGTCATAAATCTTTTCGAAAAGCCGAGCCCACGGTCAAGGGCGGGTTGTGTGACATCCCCTAGTTAGATTACATTGAATATGGATGTGCATGATGGTTTGACATGTAAGGATTGTTGTGCGAGGAGGTAAAACGTACTCCTCGAGTTAGTTGATGTTATTGATGTTCATGTTTACTTTTCCGCATGATTAAAATGTGACTACACTAAATGCAATAACTGAAACTGTACTTTTCCGCAATGTTAGCCATTACCCTTCTTTGTTTATTATCCTGCATTATTACTTGCATTTGCGGTGGCTTGTTGAGTACTTTTTGTACTCATACCCGTTGGACCCCACAGAGGATGCTTACTATGAAGACGGTCTGGAGTAGCGACCCAGTCGAGAAGAAAGATCCTGAAGAAGATGTTCGTCATGCAGAATTTTAATTATCTTTATTACTGTTTTTACCAAAACTTTGATGTAATAAATATGGTCTGCGTACCATGAATACTGCCGTATGTACGTTGTCGCATGATGAACCTCTTGTATTATGTTTTTCTTATGAAATTCAATAATGTCTCGATTTTGATAAATCGGGGCGCTACAGAGGGTCTAGGAAGAGAGTCAAGAGAAGTGTGGAGGTGTTTGGGCTTTGGAACCCAGATAGGCTTCTTGGGTGGAGCTTTGGGTGGCTCATGGATCACTCCATCCTTGGGCTGACAAGCCTGGGAAGACTCAGTGGAGTGAGTCTTGGGATACCTCTGCTCTGGAGTCATTTTACTCCACTCCACTGCCCGGCTAATGCCACTCTCAAAGTCAGCCTTGGTGTAGGTATAACCTACTCCAAACCCATCCTGCCTCTTGAACTGCTGGATCATCATGCCGAGCTGAGGCTCTCTGGCACTGATCCAACTCAGGATAGAACGGAGGTAAAAGTTCTCATTCTGAGAATCTGCTAGCTCCTCTCTCAAGGAAGCTAGAACCTCCACCTGAGACAAGCAGGTCTCACACTCACTCTCTACTTGAACAGACTTCTCGGCTTTCAGTTTAATCAACTCCATTCTAAGAGACAGGCAGTTCTTACAGACAGTGGGTGCAACTGACAGTGTCTCAAGCTCTAGCCTAGTCTGCGCAAGCTCAGCTCTCAACCTCTCCAAATCACCCAAATGCTCATCGCCCTTTGATTTCAGCTCAGCTAAGGCAGCTAGATGAGATGGGCAATCAACACAGGGTGCAACGACAGTGGCTTGAGCATCTTTCAGCTCCAGCTGAGCGCTTTCAAGCTCAGTGGCCAAAGCGTCCCTCTCATCAACCCTTTCTGTGTATCTGGACTTCAGAGTCGACAGGTCACATAGAAGCACCTCACACTTCGGGCACTCACTGCTATCACCCAAGCACGGGGAAGAAGATAGACTCTCAATTCTGCCGTTGGCCACGGCAAGCTCACTCTCTAACTCATCTATCCTCTTCTTAGCCCCCCTAAGCAGTTTTTCCCGATATTTCAACTCCTGACGATTGCTCTCAAGTAAATCAACGATTTCGCGCTCATAGGATGATACCTTTTCGTTGTCGTCGTCGTCGGAGTCGTCGGAGGAGCTCTTCTATCCCTTATCCCCAAGAGCCATTGAACAGAAGCTCTTGCGGGATCTTCGGCGCTGGTGTGAGCGGCTCTTCGGCTTGTCTCCGAAGGCCATGAAGCAGAGGCCCGCCGGATCGTCCTTGTCCTTCCCCTTCCTGATGGCGATCTCCTCATCGCTTGAGCTCGATGAAGAGGAAGAAGACGTGGACCGCTTGGAGTAGCTCTTCTCCATCTCGGCGAAGAAGGCCTTGTCGCGCTTCTTGTTCTCTCGCCGGTAATCCTTCAGGGCTTTCTTGAAGAATCTGGTCTTCGGCTTGCCCTTGTTGAAGGATGAGCTCTCGTGCTTGCCGGAGTCGTGGAAGCCACCACCGGTGCCCTTCTTGTGACCATTGCGCTTGGGGCAGTCGGCGATGAAGTGTCCTGGATCACCACACTCAAAACATCCGAATTTTGTGCCGTGTCTTTTGAACATTCTCTTGTCATAGACACGACGCACCCGGTTGTTAAAAAGACACAAATCATAATCTCCCAACAACTCAAGCTGGTCCTCAGTGATAGACATCAAAGAGAACCCAACACAACTCACAGAAGAGGGATCAACAGAAGGTGTAGCAAGGGCAAGAGACTTTGATCCAGAGCCAGTGAGATTTGATCTCAACTGGGTATCAACCTCGGTGGCCTTCAGCTTGCTAAACAAATCAGAAATGGTCAAGGTATCATAAGAAGTGCTCTCAATGATAGAGGATACCTTGATCTCCCAGATCTTTGGGTCCAAGGTATGGAGAACCTTGAGCGCCTGTTCGTGATCTGAGACTAACTGAACACCCTCAGCCTTGTTGTCCCGAAGCTTGTTTATGATCAACTGAAAACGACCAAACAACGCTTCAACAGATTCACCCAGCTTTTGTGTGAAGTTCTCATATTCACGCCGGTAGGTCTGATAGAGCCGAGCCTTGACCTGGGCTGTCCCCTCATGGTGTGCCTGGAGGGTAGCCCAGATCTCTCTCGCAGTGGAGAGATGGCTCACACGCTCAAATTCAGTGGGACCTAAACCAGAAAACAAAATGTTCACGACTTTACTATTGTTCAGATGCCGGGCAATGATACCAGGAGTACCACGCTCAGCAACTGGCAATATGACAAACATATCGTGAACGCAAATGTCCCAGATGTCCGAGCTTTGGCTCATGAGATAGGCTCGCATGCGAGTCTTCCAATAATTATAGCCATAAGCTTCCAAGGACGGGACCTTGCCAGGAGATGTCATGGTCACTACTGGGGTTTAGAACCGGTTAAGGTATGGAAAAACCCTAACCAAGCTCTGATACCACTTGTAGGACCGAAAGTAGCGACCAGAGGGGGGTGAATGGGCGCCTAAAAATTCTTTCGAATCAATGGCCTGCTCCCAATACCCAACGCACCTCTAAAGACTAAACAACACAGAAAGAACAGATCGCCTAAGTCTAAAGGTATCTAGCCTAGAAGCAACTGTTGATAAACAGAGAAATGTCAATGCAGTGCTAATAGATAGATAAAGAGTATAAGAAAGACAAGGCAAGATAAACTTCTCAGTATAAATACACAAGGAGTGAAATGAGAAGTTACTGTTCGAAATCTGTCTCCTGTTCGAAGCTTGGCGAAGCCTGCTTCGCTGGTCGAAGCCTGCTTCACAGTGTCGAAGCCTGCTTCACAGTGTCGAAGCCTGCTTCGGAGTCCCTTGTCGAAGTCTACTTTGAATGACGAAGAAGTCTGTTGAAGGTGTGTTGTCTATCCAAGGTCGAGTGTGAATGAGAGCGAAGTATGACAGAGTCGGAGCTTGCTTCGAAGTGTGTACTTCGAAGGCAAGGCTTTGAACACAGTTTCGAACACGCACACAGAGCAAACAACCTTCGAAAGGAAAAGCGAAGGCTGACACGCGACAGAGAAAACAAAACGAAGCCTACACTCTACCTTCGAACAAAACACAACAAGCACATTCGAAGAGGACGGATGCAAACACTGAGCGAAGTCTAACAGAAAGACAAGCTTCGAAGCCAACTTCGAAACTTGTCGAAGTATGGACTTCTCAAGTCGGAGTACCTTCGCACAGACGTTTGAAGTATGAAACACAGATAGTTAAAAAATTACTTCGAAGCTAGCAACAAAACACAAACTTGAAGCCGAGGTTCAAGCGAAGCCTTCGAAGATTTCAGATCGAAGCCTACCTCACGGAGCTGAGGGGCTTTGAACAGAGAAGGGGCTTCGCCAGAGAACAGCCAGAAAAGGGACTTTAGTCCTGTCAACTCGATCAAAAAGTTGTGCAGTAAAAGCAAACCTGAGTACTAGTGTACTGTTGCTATAGAGAAGTAGTACTACTTGCAAACAGCAAGAACTAGTACTACTCACTGAAGAACCGAAGCAAAAGAGACTATGTTCTCAGGAATAGAAGTTGTTGCGCATCAATACAGACCATAAAAACACTGCAAACCGAATGACAAGAGGAGGGAAGAGAATCTCATAGATTCAAGAAAAACAAACGAAATGCAGGAATTAAATCACAGGGAGTAAGAACCTGCCGGCGCACAACAGGAGAGAGAACGCAGGAGACAAAATGACCCAATAGATTAAAAAGTGAATTCTAGAAGGGGTAGTCCAACCCTAGGGATTGGGGCCCTATTTATAGGCTGCCCAATGGCCTAGAATATTCCACCAGCCCCTTAGGGTTTTTTTACAGACGCAGGAATAAAGGAAAAGACTCTACTGCCCTTAGGAATTTTTACAGACACGACTGACTGACTGTGGGCCTAGAGATACAGATGACTTATCCAGAAGCTGACCTTTCGTAGCGACTACGGCTTCTCTTCTGGACAGTCTGATACAAGATCAACGATTGTCAGTTTTGCGCCGAAACTAAAAAAGCCTCCACCGACTTTGCACCAGGTACCCGGATTGGGCTGGCCCGACTCCGCAGCTCTCTCAGCCCGGCAATCGCTCACCGCCCGTGTACCTGAGTCAACCCTGGTCAACAACCCAGTGGGTCTTCTACTGCTTCTGGCCCATGTACCCAGATTGGGCCAGCCCGACTTCGCAGCCTCCTCTGCCCAACAGTCGCTTGCTGCCCGTGTACCTGAGTCACACGCGGCCCATGAAACAGTAGATCTCTTTTCTTCTTCAGTCCTCTTTGACTATCGTTGACAATGACTCATCACTTCTAGAGCCATGAGGCCCATGCTATTCAGCATGGCTCCTCACGTGGGACACTCGAGCACGCGGGGAGGGCATTTGGAGCACCGTGCATGCATGCGGGGTGGACGAGGCGGGCGAGCGCGCAAAAAGGGACGCTGACGGAATCCGTATACGAAGTCTGTGCTTTATATTAGTAGAGATTAGCAGTAGACAGAGTGCATTACTGATATAATCTACAGGTGAGCCAATTATGTTAAACGCAACACACCACTAAGCTAATTCAGACATTATCACTTATAGGTACACGAAAATTTTAGTAAACTTCATCTTAAACTTTATATGTGACTAGTTACTATACTATTTAATTTAATTTATGGATAGATTCGCAATGGAGATGAAAACAATATTGCTTAATTACTTTTATAAACCATTTAAGTGATACACTCTTTTTATGCTTTTCTATTTAACTATTTTATGTATAATGTATTGCCTTGGGTAAGGATATATATTTTATTTTTATTTTACAATTTAAAATTAAACTTTAATTTTAGCACACCTTCATTTTTATATATCTCTATCTATACTATTTTAAAATAAGCTAGTGGTGGTGAGTCTCCTACCATCAATACTCATTCTCATAGCAAACCAAAATTCTTCAGCTTTAGCTTTACTCATCTCTATTTGCATTGTGTTCTTTTAGTATTGTAATTTTTTTCTGTTGGAACATACGGACACTCAGCTAGTCTCTACTAATATAAAGCGGGAGTTTTGTCGTGCGCTCCGTCCTTTCTCTCAGCACGTGCGACGCCTTTCAGTCCGGCCCATGTGCTCAACACCAAACTACGACACCCACTTTTCTCTCTTCCCTCACGTCAAACCGCTGCACCCATGCACGAAACTTCCCCACTTCACTCCCTCCCCTCCCCTTGGTGGTTTCCCTCACCATCGCTACCACCCTCAGTGGTGCGGCATAGCCTGTGCGACTGACAGCTCCCTAATATATCAAAGAGATTCTCATACCTCCTTAGCCAGCTCTCCCCCTCGGTACCGCTCACGGATGGCACCTTCCTAGCCCGATTCGATGAAGTCACGACCTTGGGTGTTGACCACCTCGTCCTCATTGTGTAGGACATCTCCACGTACCTCCTCGACACCTCAGGGCGGTTCTCATGGAGTGCAAGTTCATCCAGAGTTACGATCACGTGGGGAAAATCGAGGATGTTGTGGTGGATGCTGCCACACATGGCCACAGGCATGGGGAGCACGTTGTGCGCCACCTCATGGAGCACATTAGGGGTAAGGGGTGATACAAGCTCAAACTCAACTGCATGCCGGAGCTAAGGGGGTTATACTCAAGTGCAGATTCATGGAGAATAATGTCTAGATGGGGCTCTACTTCTGATCTAGGTTTTGGATCTCTGCTTTCTATTGTTGTATCTATTTTTTTTGCATGTATTCATGTATTTGTAATTTGTCGTGGGTGAAAGTTTTGCACTTTTATTCATAGCTTACAATAGTTGTTGTTAATAAGGAATTATCAGTCACTCCTTCATGCCTGTATGAATGGATAAGTGATCCGTGTGGCTTCCATTTAGCGAGGGGGAGTGCTTTGTGGCAGATGAGGGGAGGGGGCAGCAGGATAGGGGGTCCCGGCGAGCCGCCTGGGATGTCGCTTGGGAAGATGCCAGAGTGGAGGATCGACCCCATCTCGTTGGTCCAAGTATTTCTTATTTAATTTTAACATTAATGCAACATTTATTTTGTAGAGTCTTCAATGTAAACAATGCTTGCATGTTGGGGTATTCTTATGTTGTTTGGTTTAATCTATGTTGATTGTGGTGTGATCTAATCAATGGGAATGTGGAAGAGAAATGATGGATCTCGCGGACAGTAGAGGCTCATCGCCGATGTGATATTGCTAGTGGCCATGGTTCTTATGGCGGTAAGGCGAGATGAGGCGACCTACCCCTTCTAGATTCCTAGGTGAGTTAGGCACGCGGCGAGACGACATCATACACAATCTTAAGTTTTAACATAAAAATAGGTGGCATACCTTGTTGCTGCCAATTATAGAGCCATGTAGCTGACATCAATTGTCCTTCTTCCTTGTAAGCTTGTAACATAATTCTCATTTACATGTTTAAATGTAATACTTGAGTAAGTTGTGATGAATGTAATATAAAATCAAAAATAGTTTGTAATCTAATTGATTTGAATAAATATGAATGTGATCAAGTAAATTACCTTCTTAATGAACTGACTTCTTATTTCCTCTTGTCCCAAGCAGCAAGCTACATAAAAATGATAGAACTCATCAAAAATATATAAACAAATTATGCAAGGACAACAAGATGAGAAACTAGAAATCAACCATAGACATGAGCGTATGAAAATAAATCTAAAGAAGCATCATTAGTTCATTACATAACATAAGTCCACAAGCTAAAGTCCAACAACATAAATAATAATAGTCCAACCATATAAGTACATGGCAAATAAATAAATGATACAATGACAAGCTAAAATTCATCATCAAACTCTATAGGGTTGTTAGTAGTAGTGTCCATGTCCTCTCCACCATCATTGGAACCATTAGAGTCATCCTCACAATCAGACACATCAACATCATCAAATGGATCTTCGTCTTCTCCATCTTAATTGCCCTCTTCTTCATTTGAGATTCTTGCATGCTTATTGGCATTTCTTGGAAGGTTGTGGCCTCGAAACAAGCTTGATGCACCAATAGCTTTATCAACAAGCCACCATGTAAGACCATTTTCATCAAAATCACACCCACGGGTACCTTAAGGGTGTACATGTGATGAGTTAGTCCACTCATTATCTCAATCAAACTCCTCAATGACCAAGGGGTCAAAAATTTCCCTTGGATCATGCCTTGTTTGAAACCTAGCCTTCATCTTCTGGTTGTGTGAAACAAACACAATATCATTCAATCTCTTATGCATTAATAGATTTCTTTTCTTTGTGTGGATATTCAACTGAAAAATTAGAAAATTAGAAGCAAATAGAATAATTAATAGTAAGCACAAGATAATTAGACATTCACAAATAGACAAAGATAAGTAGATAAATAACTCAAACTCAAAAGTGCTCCAATTTCTCTCACAATCGGATGATGATGCACAAAAATTAACAACACGTCTAGCAAATCTTTGAAGCTCAATAGCACGACCACCATACGAACGCCACCAATCAACTACGTTACAAAATACAAGCATAAGCAATGACTTAGGAATAAGAAATGATAACAAAACTTTCAATTTACAAACAACACTTACAAGGACTCATGGAATCAATGTTTTCTTTAGCCATCTTGTCTGAGAATGCATTTCCTTTAAGTGCTTCATATTCTAAGCTTTGAGCTCCAATCTTATTTCTTAGATTGATATCATCAATCATTCTTTAAAGCACATCCTAGAAACAACCCTTTAGATACTTAGCAATATCATCACCATTGTTTCTTATGAAAGCATGAATTTTTCTAGGGTTAAAATACAATGCAGACCCATACAAATGATGGTCCATTTGCTTCACCCAACGTTGCTCAAAAATCTCCATGATCTTCTCGAGAAAGGATATCTTGCAATCAATAGCAAAACTTTCTTTGATCCTTTCTTTTGCATGACTCATCAATGTTGTAACCTCTAGCATTGTAGGCTTCTCATCACCATCAACCACCCTAAGTACAATAAGAAGTGGTGTTGAAGCTCTAAGTTAGGCTTCAACTTTATTCCAAAACTCCACAGATAGCACAATGTCATGCACATCACTACCAGCTTGAGTTTTTGCCAATTTTTCCAACCCATTCTTCACTAAGAAATAATGCGTTCAAAGCATCTTTGTGCTTGTGCAAGCTCTTCAATGTGAGAAAAGAAGTGGCAAATCGAGTGGTGCCAGGTCTCACAAGATCAGTCCCACATGTCTTTTCTCTCATTAAACTAAGAATTCTCCCATGCCTACAGATGAAAGTGGTGACACGCCTTGCACGTGCAATAGGCTGCTTAAACGATGCCAAATTTCCCTATGTATTATAACATGAGGTCCAAACAATGTGCAACACAAGGACTCCAAAATAATGAAGAAATCCTATGCATAAGAATACTACCAACTGCCTCGTAGTTGGCCACATTATTAGTGACAACCTGAACAACATTATATTTTCCAATCTCTTCAACTTTCTTCTACAACAAATAAGCAAGCATAAATGCATCTTGTACTTCACTTGATGCATCAATAGACTCCAAAAAATATGTTCCCTTTGAGCTATTCACAAGGAAGTTGATCAAATGCCTTCCCTTCCTATCAGACCATCCATCTGACATAAGCGTGCAACCATAGTGCTTCCATACACGCTCATGATCCTCCCTCATGGTACTTGTGGACTTAACAATATCATTAAGCAATGGATCTCCAAGAAAATGGGGAGAAGGAGGCTTGTATCCTGAACCAAACTGTGCAGTTGCCTCCACTACAACCTGAAATTGTCTTGATGTTGCTGTATTGAATGGAATGCCACTAAAGGCTGAAGCGGAGTACTGGACCGCAAAGGACTGCGTAGTGCGCACTCACCTCGTGCTGTGAAGAAAAAGTAGATGTACAAATTTACCGAAGCGGAGCGACGTCATAGCCTTCGGCCTCTATCTCGCTATTCTGCCCATCCGCTGGCTCTGTTGGTTCACTAGCTTCGCTAGCTCAACTAGACTTCGACCGCTGGTCATCGCGTGTTGTGTGGACGCGTGGTTCACTAGCTCTACTGGTTGCCGGCCGAACGAGATCCCAGTGAGTCATGCACGTCATCGACCTTAGTATTTCCTCGCTAGCCACCATGAGTCGTCTAGAAGCCCATGATCCCTTTCCACTCTCTTTTGTTTTCCTCTTTTCTGGCACGCTCCTGCCACATGCGTCCAATTTTTCCCACATGCGTCCACTTTTCCCGCGTGCGTCTAGTGTATTTCCCATGCGCGCCCTACGCCTCGCGCCATGCGGCATCGCCACAACCGCCAGGTGACACCATACATCTGGCTTTTACGGTGACCCCGATACTCGACATTTCTATTGCCTTGTCGCCTATACAATACCATAAGAACCATGTTGGTGGCCACCATCACATTCATCAAGATGCTCCTAAGGTCCAGCTGTGGTGGCAAGCAGTTGTCGCAAACCATCTTGGTGGTGTCGCTGGTCAATGGCCTCATTCGTTTCATGTGTGGGCCCATCTCAATGATCTGAGCAAACTACGCCCACCTCAGCAGCGTCTTCATCTGTTTCGAGAGTAGTTCAGGTTCTTCACCGAGGCGTTGCATTCCATCAAGCCCCACATCTATGTTGATTAGATGGTTATCAAGGCTGAGGTGGTAATTGTTTATGTTTTCACTAAATTTAAGTGCTTTTTTAGATGGTTGCATGGTATAATAGGTCATCGGCTAATGTTTGTTAGAATTTGTTTTGAAGATCAATTTTGTGATCATTCTACATTGAACTCAACCTTATCCCTTAAATGGATGTTATAATTTTGGTATTTGACACCTTACAATATGAATTTACGCTTAACATTTTTCTTCCATGAGTTTATCTTATAACTAGTAAGGTGATCATGCTTTGCAACATAACTTATTTTAATGGCAAACATATATTTAGAACATGATATTTATTAAACATCTATTTTCAATGTTTTGCAACATAGGCTTATTTTTAATGGCAAACACTATTTAGAACATGAGTGTAGTATATCGTTTTCATTTACTACAGTGATTTAAGCAATATACAAGAAATGGCTGACTTCCTAACATGCAAATCACAAAGGAAACGAGCAATCAAAACAAAAGCCATATAAATCCCTCTAGGTGGACCCTAATCCTCTATTCCATTCCTATCTATACTAGTAAGGGGTTCATGCTTTGCGATAAGGCTTATTTTATTGCTACGATGATAAGAAAATTTTCAGCGAATCTAACTGCCTCTACGCAAAATTCATAGTTTTACGTGATTTTTCAAAAATCCAAGGTCCTTTGCGCAAAATTCTTAGTTCCTGCGTGATTTTTCATAAATCTAAAGGTTTTTATGCAAAATTCGTACTTCTACGCAAGATACAAAAATTAAAGGATTGAATTGCAAAAGTACATTTTTATTTTTCTTCCTTTTCTTTTTCTTTTTCTTTTTCTTTTTTCTTTTTATTCTCGTGCTTTTCTTCCCTTTTCTTTCTACATGCATGCGGGGCGATTGGGGCGCACGGGGACACACATGCCAAGTTCAACCACGTTGGCGACGGGTACAACTACTATGACTACGTCGACTACACCCTCTACGTCGACAAACTTGGTGGGGAGCATGGAACTCGACGATGGCAACATTGTCCTCCCCATCCTAGAAGACATCTCCAAGGAGGACAGGGCCGAGAGCGAGGCCAAGACGAGAGAGCTACACACCATCATGTTTGGGCACTACACCAAGACCCGCACAGGCTTCATCAAGAGTAACACCGATTTCCCCAATATCTCCATGGGAAAGGTAACGTCTCCTCCCCCAC
Source organism: Zizania palustris (assembly GCA_019279435.1). Lineage (NCBI taxonomy): Eukaryota > Viridiplantae > Streptophyta > Magnoliopsida > Poales > Poaceae > Zizania > Zizania palustris. The sequence continues at coordinate 37,609,030 of JAAALK010000079.1, read as the reverse complement.
TATCTACCCTAGACATCGAATAAAAAATAGCGACAATTGTAGATCAAGCGGTTAGCATCACATTTTCAAACCGTCTAGGGCCCAAAGTTGACTCTAGGATGGAGGCGATGTTTAGGAGATTTGGCTTTTCTGAGTCCGCTTCCCCAACCCCAATTGCTAGCGTACCCCCTGTTCATCACATATACAGTAGGACCGAGGGGAGCACATGAAAGAATATCACATCTATAACCTCGGCATCCACATTCGAGACCTCACATACCCCCGTCGGTTAGACCGGCCCTCAGGAGGGTCAGACCGACGCATGCTAGCCTACAACACACAACATGAACCCTAGCACTCTCGCACTACTGACAATAGTTGGTTAGACTAGCTACCAGGCCGGTCCGACCAGCTACCAGGCCGGTCCGACCAGCTACTATACCTTTAGTCAGACCGGCCCGATGGCCGGTCAAACTGTCCCCACCGTAGTTTAGGTGCCTCCTCCGCCAGCGCCCATGCTGCCTTTACCCACGCTACCTGCACCTCCTACTCCCACATACCCGCACAGGCCCGAGCATGTCACCTACCATGAGTTGGCACAAGAGAAAACTGAGAAGATTTATACGGCTGACATGCCGAGATTCCACCACGTGTCGCACCCCCGCACGCTAGGCACCCCTAGGACAGAGGCATAGACGATATAGATGAGCGCATCCGCACGATGTTTAGAGAGTGTGTAGGGTACACACCGCTAGATCGGACTAGGGTTTACCACAAGTCGTACCTGAATTATTTCGACACTATCCTATATCCTCGTATTTTTAGGGTTCCTGAATTCAGTAAATTCAACGGCGAGGATAATAAGACCACTTGGGAGCATATATGCTAGTTTTTAGCACAATGTGGTGAGGCGAGTGGGTCGAATGCTTTTAAACTCAGATTATTTTCTTTGTCTCTATCCGACACCACTTTTACTTGGTTTTTAGCACTACCACCCAACTCCGTGCAAAATTGGGCCCAGTTAAAGCAGAAGTTCCACGATTATTTTTATACTGGACAAACTAAACTTAGGCTCTCCCAAAGTTGACTCTAGGATGGAGGCGATGTTTAGGAGATTTGGCTTTTCTGAGTCCGCTTCCCCAACCCCAATTGCTAGCGTACCCCCTGTTCATCACATATACAGTAGGACCGAGGGGAGCACATGAAAGAATATCACATCTATAACCTCGGCATCCACATTCGAGACCTCACATACCCCCGTCGGTTAGACCGGCCCTCAGGAGGGTCAGACCGACGCATGCTAGCCTACAACACACAACATGAACCCTAGCACTCTCGCACTACTGACAATAGTTGGTTAGACTAGCTACCAGGCCGGTCCGACCAGCTACCAGGCCGGTCCGACCAGCTACTATACCTTTAGTCAGACCGGCCCGATGGCCGGTCAAACTGTCCCCACCGTAGTTTAGGTGCCTCCTCCGCCAGCGCCCATGCTGCCTTTACCCACGCTACCTGCACCTCCTACTCCCACATACCCGCACAGGCCCGAGCATGTCACCTACCATGAGTTGGCACAAGAGAAAATTGAGAAGATTTATACGGCTGACATGCCGAGATTCCACCACGTGTCGCACCCCCGCACGCTAGGCACCCCTAGGACAGAGGCATAGACGATATAGATGAGCGCATCCGCACGATGTTTAGAGAGTGTGTAGGGTACACACCGCTAGATCGGACTAGGGTTTACCACAAGTCGTACCTGAATTATTTCGACACTATCCTATATCCTCGTATTTTTAGGGTTCCTGAATTCAGTAAATTCAACGGCGAGGATAATAAGACCACTTGGGAGCATATATGCTAGTTTTTAGCACAATGTGGTGAGGCGAGTGGGTCGAATGCTTTTAAACTCAGATTATTTTCTTTGTCTCTATCCGACACCACTTTTACTTGGTTTTTAGCACTACCACCCAACTCCGTGCAAAATTGGGCCCAGTTAAAGCAGAAGTTCCACGATTATTTTTATACTGGACAAACTAAACTTAGGCTCTCACACTTGATATCGGTTAAACAAAAATTTAATGAAAGTGTCTCCGAGTATATTAGGAAGTTTAGATACATGAGAAACCGATGTTTTAACTTGAACATTTCTGAGAGAGACCTAGCTGGCTTGGCTTTTAATGATTTGTATTTCGAACTTAAGGAGAAGCTAGATGGCGAGGATTTCCTAGAAGTAAACCAAGTACCGCATAAGGCTCTGGCCCAGGAAGGCTGAGTCAAATCTAAAAAGTTCACTAAGATATTTAGCAAACCCAAGGCCGATGTGCATGTCATGGGGCACTCTGATGAGGAGCCATTAGAGAGCGTGGATGACTCAATTGACATGTACACGGCGGAGTGGACTTGGTCTAACAATGCCAAACCACTCACTTGTTTTGAGCTACGGACGTCTCCCACTAAGAGTCGGCCCAGTAAGGTTAAGTACACTTATGATGTGACAAAATGTGATAGAATATTTGATTTCTTGTTGAAACATAAGTTGCTCAGGTTGCCGAAGGGTCACGTCATTCCTACTGTTGATGATTTGAAGAAACACGCTTATTGTAAGTGGCATGATTCACATTCCCACTCTTCAAATGATTGCAATGTCATAGATGAAGGACAATTGAAGGTGGACACTAGTCCCAAGATGAAACTGAATCAAGACCCTTTCCTGTGAACACCATTGACCTTGACGGGAAAAAGGTGTTGATTCAGCCCGAACAGGCTGAGTTGTCCAAGGGGAAAGCAGTCATAGTGGGAGAACCTCACCCACAAATGCTCGTACCAAAAAAATCCCGTAGTGGGGGTTTGCAAGGTGAACACAAACGGAGCATCTTCAGCTAGATCCCATAAGAAGCCGAAGGTGATGTATGAGATGCTGCATCAGAAACACCAGAAAAGGGTCGAGAAAGTGAGTGCTCGGCCAAGGCCTCCAACAAGGTCGAACCATCCGTAGAGAAATTGGTTCAGTCCTCAATACGCAAGACCACTGGAGCCACCGATGTCCCCACCTCCATATCAGTTTTCGATGGCATAGTGGGCTCCGTACTACTTTCCGCCCGCTGGGCTCCTGTTTCCTTACTTTGTCACGAGTGTCCCGTTTGTGCCACAGGAGACGCCTAACATGCAGGGACAGATGAGCAACGTGGGAAGTGGCATATTCGGCCGGCTATTCATCACACCGTAAAGAGGAGAACGACCACCTCGACATGATGAAAATGGAGACGAACACGGAGGCACGCTAGAGAGGGTCTCTGAGGCCATCACCATTAGAGTGGGTTCTTGTGACATCCCAATCCCCAAGGGAGCCCTTTCGAGACAAGACGGAGGCAATTCAGAGGAGGCGACCGATTGTGGCACTGTCGGTCTGACCACAGCCTTAAGGCCAGTCCGATCGGCCACACAATGTCGGTTTGACCGGCTTACTATGGTCGGTCCGACCGTCATTTTTTGGACGCTCGGCAACGATCGTTCCGATTGTCCTACTATGGCCGGTCTGACCGACACCACTCGGTCTGATCGTCCCACCTTGGCCGGTCTAACAAACAGCAGGCAGATAGATGCCAACAGTAAGTGAAAAAATGTCGAGGCCAATTCAGGTACTTCCCATTTGGCCAAGAGTTCTAGGAGCAAATTCGTGGCCCCAGGAATAAAGCCACAACCTTCATGGGAACCTACAGGCATGACCAAGTCTTAGAAGAGGCATCTTCAGCGGCTTCGAGCATAGGAGATGAGGGAGAATAAGGCCAAAGATGAACATGATGCTATATTTGAGGAGATTCGCCCCCGACCAGCGCCTAAACAGGTATGGAAGCCCAATCCGATTGTGTTGGACAACCTGACTCCTACTCCAAGTGATGACGTAGATGATATGCTAGACGATGACTACACACTCGTCTCGAAGGGACCTCTTCCCCAAGCGATGGATGTGAATGTGGTGATGCTTCCTACCGAGTTTGGTTTACCATAAGATGAGGCTGAGGTCGCTCAACTAAACCTCGTCTCCCATGAAGCCGTGTTTGAGAAGCTCGAGGAGTCGGCTCGTCACTTGAAGCCCCTCTACATTCGAGGGCATATTGATGACAAACCGATCTTGAGGATGCTGGTAGATTGAGGCACCATTGTCAACTTGACGTCGTACTCACTTATGAAGAAACTCGTCAAGATTGAAGAAGACCTATTGAAGACCAACCTAACGTTGAATGGCTTCAAAGGTGAGAGTTCTGAGGCGAAGGGCGTTCTGTCCCTAGAGCTCATAGTAGGCCACAAGACATTGCCTACAACGTTCTTCATGGTAGATGTGCAAGGTAACTACAACGTATTACTTGGGCGTGATTGGATTCATGCGAATTGCTGCATTCCTTCCACCTTACACTAGTGTATGATTCAGTGGGATGGTGATGAAGTGGAGGTTGTACCAGCTGACACTTTGGCCCAAGTTGCTTTGGTCGATGTGTCCATAGACACCATCCATTATAAAATAGAGTGTTTGTCAAGTAGGGACCTCTTAGACTTCAATTTTGTTAGCGTCTCTAAGGGGATGTTTGTTCCTATCTCTATAAAGCTGGCTAGTGTAGCCCGTCTGTCCCTAAACTAGTTGTCATGTCAGGTAAAAGTAATCTTGATTGGCTAAAGTCTCGTGTAGAGCAATATCAGTCTTCTAAAGATGGTATCGCTGAAGCCATTGAAGATTTTAGTGAAGTAGAGAAATTAGGTCAAGGTTTTGCGTCGGTTGATCCATTGGAACAAGTAGACATAGGAGATGGTGGTGTTCCAAGGCCAACTTTTGTAAACCAGAACTTACAAGCCAGTGATAAGACTAAATTAATAAAGTTGCTTCGGTCGTACATTGATTGCTTCGCATGGGAGTATAGTGAGATGCCCGAATTTAGCCGCGAGCTCATGGAGCATCGTCTGCCTATAAAACCTGGATTTAGGCCTTATAAACAACCCCCTCATTGCTTAAATTCGGTCATGTATGACCGAGTTAAAGAAGAGATAGACCGATTGTTGAAGGTAGGGTTTATTAGGCCATGCATGCATGCTGAATGAGTTGCTAACATTGTGCCTGTAGAGAAGAAAGGAAGGGGCAATATTCATGTGTGTATTGATTTCAGGGACTTAACAAGGCCACTCTGAAGGACAAATATCCCATGTCGATAGCCGATATGTTAATCAACGATGCTTTAGAACACAAGGTACTAAGTTTTCTTGATGGTAACGCTGGTTATAATCAAATTTTCATGGCCGAAGAGGATGTGTACAAAATGACCTTTAGAGATCCTAGTTTTGTCGGCTTGTTTGAATGGGTAGTGATGACTTTTGGTTTGAAAAATGCTGGTGCTACATATCAACGTGCTATGAACTTGATATTTCATGACTTACTAGGAGTTATGCTAGAGGTCTATATAGATGATGTTTTACTCAAATTGGATGCTATGGGTAACCATTTAGTCAATTTGAGAGTTGCTTTCAAAATAATGCACCAGTATGGCTTGAAAATGAACCCACTCAAGTGTGCTTTTGGCGTGTCGGCGGGTAAGTTCTTAGGATTCATGATTCATGAGAGAGGTATTGAAATTGATCCTAAGAGACTTGAGAAGATTAGAGAGTTTGAAGCGCCAACATGCAAGAGAGATATGCAAAATTTGTTAGGCAAGGTAAATTATTTACGTCATTTCATATATGACTTGTCTAGCAAGATTGATGCTTTTGTACCTATAATTCGGCTAAAAAATGAAGCCAAATTTACTTAGGGGCAAGTCAGCAACACACTTTTGATCAAACCAAGAAGTGCTTGTCATCACTGTCGATGGTGAGGGTGCCGAAAGCCAAAATTCCATTTTGGTTGTATGTTGCTGGAGAAGATAGCGTGATAGGAGCCATGTTGACTCAAGAGGTAGAAGGGAAGGATTACATCATCACGTTCTTGCGTCGTCGCTTGCTATATGCCGAGACAAGGTATGTGTTTTTAGAGCATTTATGTTTATCACTTTAATATGCATGTACCAAACTTTGACGCTATCTTCTATCTAGCACATGTATTGTTACATGTCAGACTGATGTTATAAAATACATGTTGCGAAAGCCAATTCTAAGTAGGATAATCGGAAAGTGAGCTTATGCTTTGATAGAGTATAATTTGTCTTATAAACCCTTAAAATCTATGAAAGGCCAGATCATTGCAAATTTTATAGTTGAACATCATGTAGATGGCCATGGAAACTTACTTTGATGGTTCGGCTTGCAAAAATGGCCAAGGTGTTGGAGTTGTACTCATATCACCTAATGATATGAGTTTCAAGACATCGACCCGTTTAGAATTCCCTTGTACTAATAATCAAGCTGAGTATGAAACTTTGTTGCTAAGACTTTAACTCTTAGATTCCATGGCCGTTAAATATGTGCATGCGTATGGTGATTCATTGTTGGTGGTGCAGCAAGTAGCCAAGGATGTTCAATGTTTTAATGGTCTTCTGAATAGCTACTTGGATAAGTGCCTGGACATAATAAGTACTCTAGATAATTTTGAGATTTCTCATGTGTCTAGGGAAGCCAACTCATTAGCAAATGATTTGTCTCAGCAAGCATCTGGCTATCAGATCAAAAGAGTTAATTTTTTGCGCAAGAAAAGCTGGTGTTTGAAAAAGCTACGCCGCACGAATTGTCAGACTGCATCAGTCTGACTGGCCCTAGTTGGCCGGTCCAACTAAAGGGACCTAGTTGGTCTAACTGGCCATGCCAGGCCGGTCTGACCAGCCTACTGTGGCCGGTCTGACCGCACTGTGTCAAGCTCGGCTAGGAGTCGGGGTAGGATGAGTTTTTAGTTTCGAATGTCGATTCTGTTGAGAATGCGGCAAGGACTTTCAGAAGTCACATGGATGATTGGAGAACTTCGATTATTCAATATTTAAAGGATCCTAGTCAGAGGGTTGATCGGAAAGTTTGGTGATAAATGTTTAAATTTGTGTTGCTTGATGATGTATTGTATCACCGAACGGTTGATGGAGTACTTTTGAAAAGTTTGAATGCCAATCAATCTAAAGTTGCTATGAGAGAAGTTCATGAAGGACTTTGCGGAACTCATCAGTCAACCTAGAAGATGAATTGGATGCTCAAGAGAGCGGGGTTTTGTTGGTCGACAATGACAAGATTGTTTCAAGTACTACAGAGGATGTGAAGGATATCAGGGTTTTGGTAATATTCAGCTTGCTCCTACATTTTTTCTTAATCCTATTATCAAACCATGATCATTCCGAGGTTGGGACTTGGACTTCATCGGCCAAATTCATCCTCCTTCTTCAAAAGGGCATCCGTTCATGTTGATTGGTACATATTATTTCACCAAGTGGACCGAAGTTGTGCCTCTCAAGAATATGACTCACAACGAGGTAATTGATTTCATCTTGAAGCATATTGTACATATATTTGGTATTCCCCAAACTCTTACTACAGATCAGGGTACTTTATTTGTTTCTAAATAAGTAAGAGATTTTATCGAATCTTATGGTATAAAGTTGGTAAACTCCTTGCCATATTATGCTCAGGCCAATGGTTGGGCCGAGTTTAGTAATAAGGTTGTGATTAAGCTCATTAAGAAAAAGATTGAGGAGTTTATTAGAAGGTTGTAGGACCAAAAGTAGCGACCAGAGGGGGGTGAATTGGCGCCTAAAAAATTCTTTCGAATCAATGTCCTGCTCCCAACACCCAACGCACCTCAATAGACTAAGCAGAATAAAGTAATCAGATCAACAAAGCCTAAAAAGATCTAGCCTAAAATCAACCGATGTCCTAATCGAAAAGACACCAACACAGTGCTAATAGGCAGATTAACAAAGCATTTAAAACATGGGCAAATCACGGTTCACTGGAATAAATCATCACTGCAATTAATCTGAGTGCACGTAAAAAGAGATGAGTCTTACTGTTCAAGAATTTCTCCTGTTCTAAACTTGACAAAGCCTGCTTCGAAGTATGTGCGTAGCTTGTAATGAACGTGCCGAAGCCTGATTCGAGGTTGACGTGCGAAGCTTGTAATGGACGTGTCGAAGCCTGATGTTGTCAGAGCCTGTTCGAAGTATGCAGTGCTGAAGCTTGTGGTTGTCAAGCCGGAGTGTGCTTCGAGGCTGTTGAGCGAAGGTATAGATAGCGAAGCTAGCTTCGAAAAAAACTCCAAAAAACAGAACTTGCGAACTGCACTGAAAACTATGGGGCCCACGACAAGACACTTCGAACGACACTCACAGAGAAAAAAAACTTCGAACGGGAAACAAAAGCCGAAGCCTGACTGCAGCGAAGTCAGATTGAGTGACAGGCTTCGAATCTGTTCATACTTCGAACCGAAGCCTGCAGCTCGGCGAAGTGGAACTACGGACCTGAACACAGGAACAAACACAAATTCGAAGCTCCTCGTTCACAACGAAGTCTCTGTCGAAAACACTACAGTGACAGACTACGTTACAAGGTACGTGCAGCCTTCGGAAAACTATGAACAAAGATGTAGGTTATGTGTGAGCAAACTCCGAAGTGTGCTTCGCACAAGCTTCGCAAAGCCTTAAATCAAATTCGAAGCGTGCAATGGACGAAGTACTATAAATAGACTACGCAGAAAAACTTCGTACAAAAACAACTTCGAATGAATGGAAAGAGGCTTCGAATCAGTTCTGATCGTCGCACGAAAGAGTCAGCGAAGTCGAATAAACCAGCGAAGGTAGTCACAGCCTTTCGAAGCCACACAAAAACAGAGTGAAGCTTGCTTAGAACAAACGTATTCAGCTCAAAGAATCTGACCGCCAGGAAGCAAACAAAAGGCATTGAGGACTGTGTCAGGCTTCGGTCTACACTAGCCTGTCAAAAATAGATCGTAGACTGCATGGCTACATAAGTACTCAGACCCTGCTACCAGGCTACAATAAACACTAGAAAGAACTAGTCCTGCAGTGCCAAAACTCATAGGCACTTGAATGAATACTTGAAAGCTGAAGCCATAGACAGGGACTCAGGAAGATAAACAGAGTAATCAACTTCCACACGCAAAAACCGAGAAGGTTTCAGAAACTTCAGGAGAATAATACTTGATGGGGGATTGGTCCCGATCTTCCGCTAGGTAAAGGATAACTTGGATTGGTGGAGAATCTCGACGTTGGCGATCCAAGGCTCCGGTCCGGCGGATCAAAACCTTGCAATCGTTACACCACTGTCTCCGTTGGTTATCAACCACGCAGGACGCGATTGACCTCGCCACGAAGGCTAATTCCTGCAAGCGAACCCAAGAACACAAGCAAGAACAGGAAGGATACAAGTCGAATGCCAAATCACAGACAAATGATGAAAAGGTGAGGTTTCACAAACGCCTATGCAGCAGCCAATCGGTCCGGTGCAAGGGGCTGGATCTAAACACACAAGTGTAGATGCAAACAAAGCAAAACCTAACCCTAAAGGCGGCTGGCGAGAATATATAGGGCGTGGGCAGCCTGTGGAAGGCGAACAGACTCAGACTATGGGCTAGAAGGCGAACAGACTTGGACTATGGGCCAACACGACCCAGTTCTGTCACGCAGGACTGTTTTAAACACACAGGTCGACTCGAGACTCCAAATGAGACGAAACCAACGGCAAACGATCCGTCTTCTCCTCAGCTTTCCAAAAAGTCCAAGAACACGCCAATCGGACTTCGTATGAGGAAGTTATGCCCATTTTGGTGCAAGGTGGTCGATGTAGTCCGAACCAGCGAATTCTTGACTTCAAATCATCCGTGCGACTCCGTCTTCAACTCCAACTCTTCTATTCCATCTCCCATATTCCTAAGCAACAAAATATCACTAGTATTCAGTAGCATCCCGTCCAAACAAATATTAACATAGTTGCTAAGGAAAGAATTAACCTCATGGTTCAAGCGACGGGCACGGGCGCGTGTGATTGGTCCTTGTAATTGAATTGTAGGTGGAGGCTCCATGTGTGTATCATGTGAAGTGATGTCGTCATCATCCTCTCCCTCTTGAATTGGAGTCGTCCTCGACTCAAGCTCATCGTCATCTCCCAAATAGGGCTTTAAATCTGAAATGTTAAATGTGGGACTAACCCCAAAAGCTGCAGGCAACTCAAGTTTATATGCATTATCATTTATCTTCTCAAGCACACGGAAAGGACCATCAGCACGGGGCAACAATTTAGACTTTCTCAAATCAGGAAAACGATCCTTGCGCAAGTGCAACCAAACGAGATCTCCTGGTTTGAAAAATATCTTCTTTCTTCCTTTATTTGCCTTTTGAGCAAAATAGCGTGCCTTCTTTTCTATAACTTCCTTGGTCTTCAGATGCATAGCTTTCACAAACTCTGCACGCTTTGTTGCCTCCATGTTTGCTCTCTCTTGAAAAGGAAGTGGCAGCAAATCAAGTGGTGTGATTGGCTTAAAACCATACACCACTTCAGACGGGCACAATTGTGTTGTTGAGTGAACAGCTCTATTGTATGCAAATTCAACATGTGGAAGGCAGTCCTCCCATTCTTTCAAGTTCTTCTTAATCATTGTTCGCAGCAACATGGAGAGTGTACGGTTTACCACCTCTGTTTGACCATCAGTTTGCGGGTTGCGAAAAGTTGAAAATAGCAATTTTGTGCCAAGCTTGGCCCACATTGTCTTCCAAAAGTAACTCATAAACTTCACATCACGATCTGAAACAATGGCTCTAGGCATCCCATGCAATCTCACAATTTCCCTAAAAAATAAATCAGCAATATGTGAAGCATCGTCGGTCTTGTGACAGGGAATAAAGTGTGCCATTTTAGAAAACCTATCCACGCTTACAAATATGGAGTCTCTCCCCCTCTTTGTCCTAGGCAATCCCGCAATAAAGTCCATGCTAATATCTTCCCAAGGTGCACTAGGAACAGGAAGTGGAGTATACAAACCATATGGGTTAAGTTTGGACTTAGCTTTATGGCATGTGGCACAATGCTGCACAAATCGTTCAACATCTCTCCGCATCTTTAGCCAATAAAAATTATTGGACAGGAGGGCCAAAGTCTTTTCTCTCCCAAAATGTTCCATTAAACCACCGCTATGTGATTCCTGCAACAACAACAAACGTACGGATGAATCTGGAACACATAGCTTGTTAGCATGGAACAAGAACCCGTTATAAACATGAAATTTTTTCCAGCCTTTCCCATCATTACATTTAGTGTATGGTTCAGCAAATTCTTTATCTACAACATACAAATCTTTCAAACTTTCCAAATCTGGAACGTTGATATCAAGTTGAGATAAAAGAACAATCCTACGAGACAATGTATCAGCGACCACATTTTCTTTGCCATTCTTGTATTTCACAATGTATGGGAAAGATTCAATAAATTCAACCCACTTAACATGTCTACGGTTCAGTTTAGCTTGCCCTCTCAAATATTTTAGTGCTTCATGATCAGAATGTATAATAAACTCCTTAGGCAAAAGGTAATGTTGCCAAGTTTCAAGCATCCACACTAAGGCATATAATTCCTTATCATAGGTAGAATAATTCAACTGTGGACCATGCAATTTCTCACTAAAATAGTCCACTGGTTTACCTCCTTGTAGGAGCACATCTCCTATTCTAAAACCACTAGCATCACATTCTAACTCAAAAGGCTTACTAAAGTCGGGTAGCTGAAGTAGAGGTGCATGTGTAAGGCGATCCTTTAGTGTGGCAAAAGCTTGTTCTTGTGCTGGCTCCCAAGTAAAAGTAACTCCCTTCTTGGTCAACTCAGGTAAAGGGCCGGCTATGGTGCTGAAATATTTCACAAAACGCCGGTAGAAACCTGCAAGACCAAGAAAACTACGTACTGCAAGGTTAGTTTTATTTGCAAGCATGACACGTCCTTTCAGATTGATAACTTGTGATGAAGAAAGAGAAACAACTTTATCTTTTTGTTGCCTCGAAAGTGTTTTAGCTACTTGCTGATTTTCAGAAGGTTGTTTGCTCTTTTGTGCATCCCTAGCATGCTTTTCTTGTTCAAATTTCACAATTTCAGCAGGAGTCATAGGAAGCAATGTAACTTTCTTTCCTTTATACATAAATGTGTACTTATTGCTCCTACCATGGTGTGTAGCATTAGTATCATACTCCCAAGGTCTACCAAGTAATAGAGAACATGCTTGCATTGGTACTACATCAAAATCAGCAACTCTGAAGTATGTACCAATGGAAAATTCGATGTGAGCAATTTGTGTTACCTCGACCTTACCGCTATTGTTGAACCATTGTACGTGGTAAGGGTGTGGATGCGCACGTGTGGGAAGTTGAAGCTTAGTTACCATGTCGAGGCTCACCAAATTGTTGCAACTACCGCTGTCGATGATGACACGTACACGACGGTTATTGACGATGAAGAAGGTCTGAAACAGATTATTCCGTTGTGCCCGATCGTCCTGGTCCATGTGAGTGCTCAAGTCATGTTGTACAATAAGTGCTGCCATGTTAGTGAAAAGACAAAACAACAAGAATAATCCTTATGTAAAACAACTAGGTGGGGTGGGGTGTGTGTGGTGGAAGCAATCCGTCAAGTTCCTTACCCACGCTTGCAAGTGTTCTTACCACGCCGCAGTGAGGTCACCGGCCTACAGGTGATGAACCAAGTGGAGGGTGGTGTACAATTGCAAGAAATGAACCTGTCCTGACCAAGAGAAAGGTGTAGCTTGGAAGGCAAAGTGAGTAGCAAAGATTAGCAATAGTAATAACAGTTAAACCAAGTTCAATAAGTGTTCCCTAGTACTCGTCAAAGATTAGCAAAGATCTGCCACTGCCGCTGATCGGACAAGGGATCGGACAAGAGTTCGGACAAAGGATCGGACAAGCAATAGACAAAACCGCTTCTCTCTCCTTTTTTATATATTTTTTTCTCCTTTTTTTCACTCTATTTTTTTTGAACAAGGATGACCAGAGATGCAACCACAAAAATTGGCACCTAGAACTGAGGTGGGATGTGGTTCACAAAAATTGAACAAGTTCGCTGAACGACGAGCAAAAACTTTGACCAATTTTTTTCTTTATCTTCCTGATTTTTTTTGGCGATTCTGGTGAGGGCTAACAGGGGAACCATGTTAGGGTACCCCCCAAATTGGGTCAAGAAGCTGCTCAAAAAATTTCAGATTTTTCTGCCAAATGAGCGAAAAGTTATGCCTGTTTTACCGAAGGGGGGGGGGTTTCGGGTGGGGAAATTTTTTGAGACACAAGAACAACTACTACTCAAACGACACAAATGGATTACTAAACCAGCAACAAGACTCGACCAAGAACACAAACTCAACAAGGTTAAAAAACTGAAATTAAAATCGCAAGGCACAAAGGGGTTCTCGGTGGGGATTTTTTTTGTGAGGGTTTTCTGGACTCCAGGTAAAAAATAAAAGCATATCGAGATTACCTAACGGGAAATCTGTGCTCTGATACCAACTGATGGGGGATTGGTCCCGATCTTCCGCTAGGTAAAGGATAACTTGGATTGGTGGAGAATCTCGACGTTGGCGATCCAAGGCTCCGGTCCAGCGGATCAAAACCTTGTAATCATTACACCACTGTCTCCGTTGGTTATCAACCACGCAGGACGCGATTGACCTCGCCACGAAGGCTAATTCCTGCAAGCGAACCCAAGAACACAAGCAAGAACAGGAAGGATACAAGTCGAATGCCAAATCACAGACAAACGATGAAAAGGTGAGGTTTCACAAACGCCTATGCAGCAGCCAATCGGTCCGGTGCAAGGGGCGGGATCTAAACACACAAGTGTAGATGCAAACAAAGCAAAACCTAACCCTAAAGGTGGCTGGCGAGAATATATAGGGCGTGGGCAGCCTGTGGAAGGCGAACATACTCAGACTATGGGCTAACGATCCGTCTTCTCCTCAGCTTTCCAAAAAGTCCAAGAACACGCCAATCGGACTTCGTATGAGGAAGTTATGCTCATTTTGGTGCAAGGTGGTCGATGTAGTCCGAACCAGCGAATTCTTGACTCCAAATCATCCGTGCGACTCCGTCTTCAACTCCAACTCTTCTATTCCATCTCCCATGTTCCTAAGCAACAAAATATCACTAGTATTTAGTAGCATCCCGTCCAAACAAATATTAACATAGTTGCTAAGGAAAGAATTAACCTTATGGTTCAAGCGACGGGCACGGGCGCGTGTGATTGGTCCTTGTAATTGAATTGTAGGTAGAGGCTCCATGTGTGTATCATGTGAAGTGATGTCCTCATCAATACTTCTGCAGCAAACTCAGATTGAAAGAAGGAAACAAGGCACAACCATCGAGGTGATTAAACAAAAACCTGAGAAATGATCTGTACGTTTTGATTGCTTCCGATGAACAGCGGTGGCGGAGTGAGACAAAACGCGAGAGAAAGCAACCGTGACCCAATCTCTTGTAATAAAAAGTGATATCGGAAAGGGTAACCCTAACCCTAGGGATTGGGGCCCTTTTTATAGGCAGCCCAATAGCCTAGGAATATTCCAACAGACCCTTAGGGTTTTTTACAGACGCTGAAATAAATGGAAAAGACCATACTGCCCTTAGGATATTTTTACAGACTCGACTGACTGACTGTGGGCCTAAGGACAAAATAGTAAACTCCTATTTACAGATGACTTATCCGGAAGCGGAGCTTTTGTAGCGACTACGGCTTCGCTCTAGGACGGTCCGATCCAAGATCAGCGGTCGTCAGTTTTGCGTCGAAACTGACAAAGCGTCCACCGACTTTGCACCAGGTACCCAGATTGGGCCTGCCTAATTCCGCAGCTCTCTCAGCCCGGCAATCACTCGCCGCCCATGTACCTGAGTCAATCTTGGTCAACAGCCCAATGGATCCTCTGCTGCTCTAGCCCATGTACCCAGATTGAGCCAGCCCGACTTCGCGGCCCCTCTGCCCGACAGTCACTTGCTGCCAGTGTACCTGAGTCACAAGCGGCCCAGACGCAGCAGGTCTTCTCCTCTCTTCAGTACTCTTTGACTTCCGTTGACAATGACTCATCACATCTGGAGCCATGAGACCCACGCTCTTCAGCATGGCTCCTCAAAGATGGCATGAAATGCTTTTTGAGGCATTTTGGGCATGCAGGATAGCGAAGCATGGTGATACAAAGGTAAGTCCATATGAGTTGGTGTATGGACAAGAAGTCGTTTTACCCGTAGAGGTGAATCTGGGATCTTTGAGATTGTTTAAACAAGATGGCTTATCAGTCGGTGATTATGAAATTCTCTTCAAAGATAGTTTGGAAGAAGTGACTGGTAAGAGATTGAGAGCTCTAGAAGCGATAGAGAGAGATAAGCAAAGAGTAGCTAGAGCTTACAACAAGAAAGTGAGAGCAAAATCGTTTCAGGCACTAAAAGCGCAAAGTTTGGCAAGTGGTCACCTAGTTGGGAAGGTCCTTTTAAGGTTGTCGAAATCGCTCTAGGTAATGCATACTTGTTAGAGTCTTTGCAAGGAAAGCGATTTTGCAGAGCTCTTAATGGCAGGTATTTGAAAAAGTACTTCCTGATGGCTCACTAGTTTGCCAAAAGGCAGGGGGCATGTGTTGATAGCAAAATTTTGTACTAATGGTCAAAATTGTCAAAATTAGTATTTTTGGTCGAAGATGTGATTTTCTTGGCACAAGCCGATCCAACCAGCCATAGTAGGCTGGGCAGACTAGCCATGGTACCCCAGTAAGACTAGCCATATGGGCCCGGTCAAACCGACCCAATCTGAGTTCGAGCCAATTTATCTAAATCTCAGGGTATTTTATCTTTAATTGATAACGACTTAGACTCATACCTTAATCAATTTAGAGTAGAAATTAAGCCCAGGAACGACAAGACCACCCCCTATAAATATAGGGGCAAGGCCGATTCAAAATGGGACTCCAATGCAATCTAATCTACTCCCCATAGAATCATTCTTTTTTCAATCTACTACCCTCTTGCCCTAGGTTTAGCTATAGGTCATCCATCTTTGTTGGTTTGCACTGAAAACCTTTTGTCCATCATGTCATAATCGTGGTAATCCTTGTCGATTAGATCATGAATCACCCGTCTCACCCCCAAAATGGGTTTTTATCAGTTTCCCCGGTAATTCGGTCTCTAGGCCGAATTGCTACTAATTCTTTGTGTTTTGCAGGAGCCAAGAGGTCAAGCTACATTAGCAAAGTGCCCCTGTACGGACCCGGTAGCCCCATGCATGTCGGCAAGCCAAGGCAACCACCATCCTGCCTGTCGGTCTGACTGGCGGCACATGGTCGGTCTGACCGGGCCATGCCATGCTGACAACATCTGGTTTGACCAGCGGTACAAGGCCAGTCTGACTGCCTGTGTGCAGTCGGCCCGACTACTTTTTCCCTCGCCTGACGGTCTAACCATTGACTCATAGTCGGTCTGACCGGCCCATCTTGGGCGGTCCGGCCGCCCTCTTCACTTTTGGCCAACTAGATCACCTACCCATGGTCCAGATTAATTTCTTGGCGATTCTACCATAAGCCCCTCATCACGGTCAAGGGTCGTCCGAAGGCGGCGTCAGCGTCGTGTGGCGTTTGGAGGGCTACTCCTAGTGTATACGTGCTTTTGGATCACCAGATCGACTCGGTGTTGATTGGCACTTTGTCAGTCGATTTTAGGGTCAACACCTGTATGAGGCATGAAAGATTTTTGTAGCAAAAAGAAGCTAAAAAACTAAAAAGGTGACCAAATTGTATTCACAATTTGATTGAAACACATAGCAAACCTTTATATTGTGCATTCAGTTCTAGAAGGTGAGACAGATAATACCATTATTATCAATGAGTATATTAATAACAATAACATGTGTTTACTAGGTAACACTACGTTGGGTGTCCCTTAGGAAATGTTCTGAGAATAATATCTTCTGTTGAAAATGATTTTGAACATAGTTTTCAATCAATGGAACAAGGTAACCATGTTTTTTGCCACCCCCGGTCTCAGTTGCAACAATTACATCATTTGTAAGAACATGTGGTATGCAGGCTGCCTGCATTACATCGTTTCTTGATGAACACTGACCTAGCTGACGCGATCGTCAGGGTGACGGGACTCACCTCTTCGCCAGATATCAGAACGATGCAACCCAATTTCAAGTGCCAAGCCCCACCAGGATTAACCTTGGGAACCCAAGGGTGGCGATGCGCCAAAAGAGTAGTTTTGTTGTTGGTTGATTGTATGTCTTCTTAATCTAACTAATTAGATACATATTTATAGTATGGAGTCTTGCCGTCCAAGTAAAATTCATTGTAACCGATTCTGGATTATCTTTATCCTCTCTTGTCTTCATCAGCTTCCTCTTATCCAGCGACTTGTAACCGAAACGGATGGACTTCGTTGACCAACCTTTGATCGGCTCCTTGACTTATGTTTACCGTGCGACATCCTTAGTGGGCCTAGGCCTTGCCAAATCTTGGCGTCAACACATGCCCCCCAGTTATGGAGCATTAAAGGGTAACTGATGCTTCTAAATTACTGATCAACAAAACCCTTTGCCAATACTATCTTTTAAATGTCTCTTCAAATGTCTTTTCAAATTTATCATCACTAGCCGAAACTCTTCATATTCTAGCACTTTATAAAACAATGTGCAGGGTACCGACTCCATATCATATCATCCTTTCTTCTTCCTTTTTTGCATCTTCTTCTTCGTCCATACACGACTATTATGGATGTCGCTTGGTCTAACACGTCTACTTTTCTTTGTGGCAGTGTCGGACAAAGCTTCTGTTGACACGAAAACGTGCCCCCGTACTTGGGTCAGTTTGACGATCCAAAAGTGTGCGAATACTTAGGGACAAGCCTAAGTGTGACGCAACACCGACGTCGCGTTCCGACTACCCTTAGTCGTGATAAGGGGGGTGGAGTCGCCAGGCAATCAGATCACACAAAATAATCCAATTAGCCAAAAAAATATATAAGAAAAAATAAAACCAGCAAACCGGTCGAAGCCTGTCTGTTTCGAAGTATGGTGCAAAGGGGTCGCCGAAGTATACCTTCGGCGTCCGGTGCGAAGTGTCCCACCGAAGGGTGCCTTCGGCGTTCGAAGTGATCTGATCGAAGGTGAAACCCGAACGGATCTGGACGCGACAGTCACCTCCGAACGGCGGGGTTCGGGGTGAAGTCTCTAACACAGCGAAGTACGAAACAATGACAAACGCCGCACGCAGGTGTGACTTCGTCCGGAGCGAGGTGCGATCGTAGCGAAGCCTGTTATGACGAAGTATGCTGGCGAATCGTGCGGTCGAAGCCTGTAGTGTCGCCGAAGGGTGTCCTAACGACCTCCGAAAATGATCCCTCAGCTCCGGATACCTTCGACGAAGTAGCTCCAAACGAAAAAAACCTGCAACAGAGAAGGTGCGAAGTACCAATTCGGCATGAGGACCGAATTTTGCTAAGTGTTGCACTAGTAGCGAAGGTAGCAATCTGTTACGTAGATTAGCGGATACTTCACAAGCGAAGTAACAAGGCGATAGCAATCTATTACGTAGATTAACAGATACTTCACTAGCGAAGTAACAAGGGTTACCACTGTTCTGAAGTGGCCGGCGGAGGGTTTCCAGGCAAACACACGAAGAGGTACAGGAAAATAAAGATAAAGTAAATGCGATCAAAGCGAGGGCTTTGGTTTGATTTGTGTTGGGGGGCTTAGAAGCTGGCCTCGCCTATCTATTTATAGGGGCCAAACTTATGATCTAATCTGCTATTAACTTGGTTTGGATAGAGATAAAAACTTAGCCGGAATTGTATACAACTCTATCTCTGCCGAAGTGGGCTTCGGCCAGGCCCGTCGAGGCCTGCTCCTCGAGCCGAAGCTTCAGTGGCGTGGGCCTCCGAAGGCTTCTCGGCCAAAGGCCGTGGGATGGCGAGAGGTTTTCGGAGCCCATAGCCCAATGGACCTTCGGCCCCATAGGGCTTCAGCCTGACTCCTCGGGCCGAAGCTTCGGCAGCGTGGGCCTCCGAAGGCTTCCTGGCCGAAGGCCGTGGGCTATCCAGAGGCTTTAGGAGCCCATAGCCCAATAGACCTTCGGCCCTGTAGGGCTTCGGCCAGCCCCCAGACATGTGTATTTTCGGCCCAAATCACCAAAATTGATATTTCGACAATCTCAGCCATTAATGCCATTTTTTGCTATCAACACATGCCCCCTGCCTTTTAGTGAACTAAGTGAACTAAAAACATAACAATCTGAAGACGATACCGTCCATA
This sequence comes from Zizania palustris, assembly GCA_019279435.1. NCBI lineage: Eukaryota > Viridiplantae > Streptophyta > Magnoliopsida > Poales > Poaceae > Zizania > Zizania palustris. Next base: position 37,589,803 of record JAAALK010000079.1, on the reverse strand, counting down.
TAGGCTTTTTGACACCTCTCACTTTGTTTGCCACATGCTTGGGAAATACCTTTTCAAGTACCTACCATTCAAAGCTCTTCGAAATCGCTCTCCTCGCAGAGATTCCAACACGTATGCATTGCCAGGAGCGATTTCGGCCACTTTGAAAGGACCTTCCCAACTAGGTGACCACTTACCAAATTTGGGACTCTTCGTGGCTAAGGGTAAAATCGTCTTCCACACCAAATCTCCTACTTGAAACGATTTTGGTTTAACCTTCTTGTTGTAGGCTTTAGCCACTCTCTTCTTGTCTACTTCTCTGGCTTCTAAATCCCTTAGTCTCTTATCGATCACTTTCTCTAGACTATCCTTCAGAAGAGTTTCATACTCGTTGACCGATAAGCCACTTTGCTTTAACACCCTTAAGGACCGAGATCTACCTCTATAGGCAGAATGACTTCTTGTCCATATACCAACTCATATGGACTAACTTTGGTAGCACCGTGCTTTGCAATTCTACAAGCCCATAGCGCCTCGGAAAACACTTTATGCCACCTTTTAGGAAACTCTTCAATTTTCTTCTTAATGATCTTAATCACGGTTTTATTACTAGACTCAGCCTGACCATTGGCCTGAACATAATAAGGCAAAGAGTTTATCAACTTAATACCATAGTATTCAGCGAAGTCCCTTACTTCTCCAAAAACAAACGAACTGCCTTGATCCGTAGTAAGAGTTTGAGGGATGCCAAACCTATGTATGATGTGCTTCAAAATAAAATCATGTACCTCATTGTGAGTCATGCTCTTGAGAGGTACGACCTCGGTCCACTTAGTGAAGTAATCTATCGCCATCAACACGAACCGATGCCCTTTTGAGGAAGGAGGGTAAATCTGGTCGATGAAGTCTAAGCCCCATCCTCGAAACGGCCATGGCTTGACAATAGGGTTTAGTAATGAAGCAGGAGCTAGCTGGATATTGCCAAACTTCTGACACGCTTCACACCCCCTATAATATTTAAAGCAATCCTCAGTCATAGTTGGCCAATAAAACCCTTCCCTTTTGAGCATCCAACTCATTTTCTGGGCCGACTGATGAGTGCCACAAAGTCCTTCATGGACTTCTCCTATAGCCACTTGGGATTGTTCGTGGTCTAAACACTTCAAAAGTACTCCATCGATGGTTCGGGGGTACAATGTGTCGTCTATCAACACGAATTTGAACGCTTGTCGTCGAACCTTCCGATCAACCCTTTGGCTAGGGTCTCTCAAATATTGGACTATTGGGATTCTCCAATCGCCCTCATATGTTTCAGAGGGTTTCGCTGGCTCACCTTCCGAAAAAATCTCTAAATTACTAACTTCGGGGTGCCCCCCGAGCCATTCCAGCTCCTGCCGAAGCCTGGCCAAGCTCGTCGTTCGGAGTATGCTGGGCCGAAGCCCTCCGGAGGGTTTGGACTCCTGGGAGTCCCCTTCATGCGGGAAGCTTCGGCTTACAGCCTCCGGCGCACCAGGTCCCTCGGTGGGCGGAGTACACCGGTCTAGGGACCTCGACGCGCGGTGACCTTCGGCGGCCGGAGGGGTCCAATCTGGAGGATGTACATGCCCTCCGTCACTAGCTTCGACAGAGAGGCCAAACATCGGATTCTCTAATACAGAAAATTTTCCTCTCCTGACTTGGTAGCTGAACGCTTGCTGAGCCAAATCATTTGCGACCGAATTGGCTTCTCTTGACACGTGAGAAATCTTGAAGTCGTCAAAAGCCTCAACTATGTCTAGACATCTATCCAAGTAACTATTCAGCAAGCCGTTAAAGCATTGAGCATCTTTAGCCACTTGTTGCACTACTAACAAAGAATCACCGTATGCATGAACATGTCTAGCGCCTACAGATTCTAGTAATTCAAGCCCTAGTAATAAAGCTTCGTATTTGGCCTGGTTATTAGTGGAAGGAAATTCCAGACGGGCCGAAGTTTCAAAGTGCATCCCATTAGGTGATATGAGAACCACTCCAATACCTTGGCCACTCTTGCAAGCCGAACCATCAAAATAGAGTTTCCACGACACTACCTCAACTAGAGCAACATTGTTACTCCAGCTGACGTCTATGTGGTGATCAACTATAAAATTAGCTACGATTTGGCCTTTCATAGCTCTTAGGGGTTCATAGGCCAAATCATATTCGATCAACGCGTAAGCCCATTTCCCGATTCTTCCACTTAGAATTGGCTTCTGCAACATGTGCTTTATGACATCGGTTTGGCAAACGACAACACATGTAGTGGGGAGAAGATAATGGCGTAATTTGGTGCACGCGTAGTAAAGTGATAAACATAAACGTTCCACGAACGCGTACATGGTTTCGGCGTCCAGAAGGCGGTGGCTCAAGAACATGATGATGTACTCTTTTCCTTCTACATCGTGGGTTAGCAAGGCCCCAATCACGCTATCTTCAGCAGCGAAGTATAACCGAAACATAATCTCGGCTTTGGGTGCTCTCACCACATGCGGTGATGACAAGCACTCCTTGATTTTCTCAAAGGCACTTTGCTGGCTTGCCCCCCAGGTGAACTCGGCTTCATTCTTCGGTCGGAGTATGGGGACAAAGGCATCAATCTTGCTGGACAAGTTGGATATAAAGCGACGCAGACAGTTCATCTTGCCCAGCAACTTCTATACGTCCTTTTTGCACGTCGGCGCTGCAATGTTTCTAATCTTCTCAAGCCTCTTAGGATAAATCTCTATGCCTCTCTCGTGAATCATGAAACCTAAGAATTTACCCGCTGACACACCAAAGGCACACTTGAGTGGGTTCATTTTCAGACCATACTGTCGCATCCTATCAAAAGCGACCTTCAAATCGGCTAAATGGTTTCCCATAGCGTCCGATTTGACTACAACATCGTCAATGTAGACTTCCAACATAACCCCTAGCAAGTCATTAAAGATTAAGTTCATAGCGCGCTGATACGTGGCGCCAGCGTTCTTCAACCCAAAAGTCATGACGACCCACTCGAATAAACCGACAATACCAGGGCATCGAAAGGCGGTCTTGTAGACGTCCTCTTCGGCCATAAAGATTTGATTGTAACCAGCATTGCCATCAAGAAAACTTAGTACCTTGTGTCCTGAAGCATCTTTGATCAGCATGTCGGCTATCGGCATTGGATACTCGTCTTTTGGAGTGGCTCTGTTCAGATCCCTGAAATCAATACATACCCGTATCTTGCCGCTCCCTTTCTTTTCTACAGGCACAATGTTAGCAACCCATTCCGCGTACCTGCACGGCCTAATAAACCCAGCCTTGAGTAGTCGCTCTATTTTTTCTTTAACTCGGTCGTAGACGGCCGAGTTAAAGCGACGAGGGGGCTGTTTATAAGGCCTAAATCCGGCTTAGTCCCGGCATCTCGCTATACTCCCATGCGAAACAATCGACGTACGACCGAAGTAACTTTATTACCTCAGCCTTCTCATCAGGCTGTAAACGTTGGTTTACAAAAGTCGGCCTCGGGATGCTACCATTTCCTATGTCAACTTCTTCCAAGGGATCGGCCGACGCAAAACCTTGCCCTAATTTCTCTACTTCGCTAAAGTCCTCGATGGCCTTGGCAATACTGTCTTTACTAGCCCGATATTGCTCCACACGAGACTTTAGCCAATCTAGATTACTCCTGCTGGTCATGACTACTAATACAAAAACAGCCGCGCTACTCCAGCCGGCTTTACAGACACTGGTACAAAACGTCCTCCGGATACGCTAATAAAATCATAATCCGAAAGATCTCTACCAAACAAACACTCTACTTTATTATGGACGGCGTCAACCGATACATCGGCCAATGCTACTTGGGCCGAAGTATCTGCGGGAATGACCTCTACCTCGTCGCCATCCCACTGTATCAGGCACTGGTGTAGAGTAAAGGGATGCAACAATTCGCATGAATCTAGTCGCGCCCGAGTAGTACACTGTAGTTACCTTGTATGTCGACGACGAAGAATGCTGTTGGCAATGTTTTGTTGCCCACTGTCAACTCCATGGAGAGTACGCCCTTGGCCTCAGAGCTCTCGCCGTTGAAGCCGTTGAGCATCAAGTTGGTTTTCTTCAGATCGTCCTCGTCCCTGCCAAGTTTCTTCAACAACGAGTAGGGCATTAAGTTAACAGTGGCGCCACTGTCGACGAGCATCCAGGAAATCGACCTTCCATCGATGTGCCCTCTAACGTAGAGAGGATTCAAATGGCGAGCTGAATACTCGGGCTTCTCGAAGATGGTGTTGCGTGGGCCGAGGTTCAACTGAGCGACCTCGGCCTCATCCTGTGGTAGGGCGAACTCGGCAGGCAGTGTGACGATGTTGATGTCCATCGCCTAGGGCGTGGGCCCCTCGGAGACAGGTGAGTAATCGTCATCGAGCATGTCATCATCGTCGTCACTTGGACTAGGAGCCGGGTTGGTTACATCAACCGGCTTCTCCCTCCATACCTATTTTGTAGCTGGCCGAGGGCGGATTTCTTCGAAGATAGCGTCGCGCTCATCCTCGGCTTTCTTCTCGCGCATCTCCTGTGCCCGTAGTCGTTGTAGGCGTATCTTCTGTGATTTGGACATGCCCGGAGGTGCCCAAGATGGCTGCGGCTTGGTGCCGGGTGCTACTGTTCGGCTTCTATCAACTTGGGCTGAAGTGGTGCTACGCCCTTCGGCCTTGTGCACCCTGCGTCCGGAGGGGTCTTCGCTGCGAACCCTGACAGACGGACAGGCTTTGTTCGGCTGGCCGAACCAGGCTTCGGCGCAGAGCCCAGCCAAAGCATGGGACTTACATTCATTAGACTTCGGAGACAAAGTCTTCGTGATTGGGACTTCCTGAGACCCAACTCTGATGGTGATGGCTTCGGACTCCCTGACTTCAGCCTCCACGTGCCCGCAACCTTCAGCTTCGCTCTGCATGGTATGATTCGGAGGCACCACAGATAGTATGTGTACGATGCCCCCTCCGCTGCGTCTGTTTGTTCCTGCCACCCATAATACTCTGAAGGAAAACAAGGCATAGTGTTAGGCTGCGGAGGGTACCCCGATCTAGATATGTAAGGAGCCCACGGGGTTCCCACCCAGTCGTACGACGGAGGCATCGGCGGCTCTAGTGGCCTCGCCCACTGAGCGCTGAACCCGCCACTCGGAGGGTGGCTCGATAGAGTCAAATGTGTCTCGGACCATACCAGCGAAGGGTCCTGCCAGGCCGGAGGTACGTTCGGCCAGTGCGGGCCGAAGCCCCCCAACGGAGGAGTCCAGAACGGTGCGGGGTTCGGCCATTGGGGGCCGAAGTTGTTGTATAGGGGGTTCGGCCACTGAGGCTCGAAGCCACCGCATGGGGGGTTCGGCCACTAAGGCTCAACGCCACCGAGCGGGGCGTCAGGCCACCGTGGCCCGAAGCCGTTGTGCGGAGGGTTCAGCTTCTTCGGTCCGAAGTCACCCTCCGGAAATCTTGGACCCTTCGGCTTTCCCACCTTCTTAGTGCGGGGACCTGCTTCCCTGGCCCTTCTCCGATACTTGTTCAACAACATGTTATATGCTACCTTCGACCTTTTGTGAGCCTTAGCCGAAGGGGTGTTAATGTTCTGTTTCCATACTCTCACCTCGGGGTTCTTTGGTATGAGCGTGCGAGTGCGCGGCTCTCCAACAATTACATCCTTCCCCTTATCCGACTCGGGCTGTTCTGGCTGAATCAACACCTTCTTCTCGCCGAGGTCGACGGCGTTGACGGGAAAAGGATCTTTGTCCAGCTTCATCTTCGGATTATGGTCTATCTTCAATCGTCCTTCTTCTATGGCCGATTGGATCTGTCGCCGAAAAACATTGCAGTCGTTAGTATTATGTGAATGTGAATCATGCCAGTTACAGTACGGATGCTTCTTTAACTCATCGGCAGGTGGAATGACTTGACCCTTAGGTAACCTGAGAAGCTGGATTTTTAAGAGAAAATCAAATATTTTATCACACTTAGTTATATCAAATGAGTACTTGACCTCACTAGGCTGATTCTTTGTGGGAGATGGTCGTAACTCGGGGCAAGTAACGAGTTTACTCTTAGCGTTCCAGACCCATTCGGCCGCGTACATGTCAGCCGAATCCTCTTCCTCGGATTCCTCCTCATCAGAGTGTTCCATGATGTGGATTTCAGCCCTAGGTTTGTTAAATGTTTTAATAAACTTCTTATCTTTGGTTCGACTTTCTTGGACCAGAGCCTACTATAAAACTTGGCTAACTTCTAAAAAGTTTTGGTTATCTAACCTCTCTTTAATCTCGGAATGCAACCCATTAAAAGTTAGTTCCGCCAAGTCCCTTTCCGAAATATTAAGGCTAAAACATCGGTTTCTAGTATCCCTAAAACGCTTAATGTATTCAGAGGCGTTCTCATTAGATTTCTGTTTAACCGATGTCAAATGTGAAAGCCTAAGTTCCGTCTCACCCGTGTAGAAGTAATCATGGAATTTCCGCTCTAAATCGTCCCACGTCTGAATGGAGTTCGGCGGGAGCGCTGAAAACCAAGTGAAAGCGGTACCAGATAGCGAGAGAGAAAATAGCCTAACTTTTAGGGCATCTATCCCGCTGAGTTCTCCACATTGTGCTAAGAATTGACTAACGTGTTCTAGTGTAGTTTCGCTACCCTCGCCATCGAACTTAGTGAATTCAGGGATTCTATAGCCGCGGGGGTAGGGCACTGTATCGAGATGGTCGGGGTATGGCTTACGATAAACCCTCACCCGTCCCTTGGGCACAAAGCTGGCACACTCTCTAAATAGTGCGCGGACCCGCTCCTCTATGTCGTCCTGGTACGCTGCCTGTGCGTGTCTCTCATGCGGGGGTGCGACACGCGGTGGGATATCAATGTGTCAGCCATGGACGTCTTCCCTGCGCGCTATTTGCATTACATGCTCGTGTCCGGGCGCCTGCGCCTGTGGTGCGGGTAGCGCAGGTACTGATGCAGGTGGTGGTGCATGGTACGCAGTGTTAGTTTGGCCGTAAGTGTAGTGATTGGTCTCGACCATAAGTGTTGAGGCCGGAGACATGGTTGTGCCAATGCTGCCATCAGTTCTGCCGTATACATGGTTTACTGGAGGTGCACTAGAGATAGGAACCGGGGGTACGACCTCAGTAAAGCCGAACCTTCTAAGAGTTGCCTCCACTTGGGAGCTGACTACCGAATCTAAACAGTTGGCTAGCGAAGCGCTAACGGCTTGATCTACTGATGCAGCTATTTTTTGCTCATTTTCTAAAGAAGATAAACGAGGCGATACAGGTGTTACCTGGACCTGAGTGAGGTCGGCGGCGACAATGTCGCATTTGATGAAGCCTGCGCGTGTCTTAACGTAGCCCCCAACATCATGTCCTGGAGTGCTTTCAGCTTTGCCTCGATCTCTGCTCGGTCTTCTGCGGGAATATCTTCAAGAGTGGGTGTTAAGATGTTGTGGTTGTCGATATCCGCGCCTCCTATTGTGTCCATCGGCGGTGTAGACGTAGTAGTCGATGTAGATGTACCGGTGGCCGATGTAGATGTACTCGTCATGTTGGCGTAGTTTTCCCTAGCGGAGTCACCAAAAAGTGTGTTGACACGAAAACGTGCCCCCGCACTTGGGTCAGTTCGACGATCCAAAAGTGTGCGGATACTTAGGGACAAGCCTAAACGTGACGCAACACCGACGTCGCGTTCCGACTACCCTTAGTCGTGATAAGGGGGGTGGAGTCGCCAGGCAATCAGATCACACAAAATAATCATATTAGCCAAAAGAAATATATAAGACAGAATAAAACCAGCAAATCGGTCGAAGCCTGTCTTTTTCGAAGTATGGTGCGAAGGGGTCGCCGAAGTATACCTTCGGCGTCCGGTAGGAAGTGTCCCGCCGTAGGGTGCCTTCGGCGTTCGAAGTGATCTGATCGAAGGTGAAACCCGAATGGATCTGGACGCGATAGTCACCTCCGAACGGCGGGGTTCGGGGCGAAGTCTCTAACACAGCGAAGTATGAAACAATGACGAACGCCGCACGCAGGCGTGACTTCGTCCGGAGCGGGGTGCGATCGTAGCGAAGCCTGTTATGACGAAGTATGCTGGCAAATCGTGCGGTCGAAGCATGTAGTATCGCCGAAGGGTGTCCTGACGACCTCCAAAACTGATCCCTTAGCTCCGGATACCTCCGATGAAGTAGCTCCAGACGGAAAAACCTGCAACAGAGAAGGTGCGAAGTACCAATTCGGCCTGAGGACCGAATTCTGCTAAGTGTTGCACTAGTAGCGAAGGTAGCAATCTGTTACGCAGATTAGCGGATACTTCACAGGCGAAGTAACAAGGCGATAGCAATCTATTATGTAGATTAACGGATACTTCACGAGCGACGTAACAAGGGTTACCACTGTTCTGAAGTGGCCGGTGGAGGGCTTCCAGGCAAACCCACGAAGAGGTACAAGAAAATAAAGATAAAGTAATTGCGATCAAAGCGAGGGCTTTGGTTTGATTTGTGTTGGGGGGCTCGAAAGCTGGCCTCGCCTCTCTATTTATAGGGGCCAAACTTCTGATCTAATCTGCTATTAACTCGGTTTGGATAGAGATAAAAACTTAGCCGAAATTGTATACAACTCTATCTCTGCCGAAGTGGGCTTCGGCCAGGCCCATCGAGGCCTGCTCCTCAGGCCGAAGCTTTGGTGGCGTGGGCCTCCGAAGGCTTCCCGGCCGAAGGCCGTGGGTTGGCCAGAGGTTTTCGGAGCCCATAGCCCAATGGACCTTCGGCCCTGTAGGGCTTCGGCCTGACTCCTCGGGCAGAAGCTTCAGCAGCGTGGGCCTCCGAAGGGTTTCTGGCCGAAGGCCGTGGGCTGGCCAGAGGCTTTCGGAGCCCATTGCCCAATGGACCTTCGGCCCTGTAGGGCTTCGGCTAGCCCCCGGACATGTGTATTTTTGGCCCAAATCACCAAAATTGATATTTCGACAATCTCAGCCATTGATGCCATTTTTTCTATCAACAACTTCATCCCACATAGTTTTGTACTGGTACTCTTTAAACCTAAGATTATGTTCCCCTAATCTCGGGCCTGCAAATATCTCGACATTTTGAAAACCGTACTCATGATTACCTTTTGTCGAACGTTGAATGTGGTCATGATGAGAACATCACCAGTTGGGATAGGATCATGATTGTGAGGAAACAAGTTAAGGTGCATGCTTTTTATGTTAGATTTAATTTATATATATTTGAACCTCAGATGCTACACCATGAGATGTGTTCATTTTCAATTTCAGAAATACTTTCTTGGATCAATAGAAGAGATGCATGTATATGGAACTCTTATATTATCATGGAAGTTGATTGGGGACCAATAGACGTTGAGTCGAGGATGATTCCAAATCAAGAAGGGGATGATGATGAGGACATCCCTACCAATGATACAACCATACATGAATACAAAGATCCAATTATTCTAGTTCAAGCACACCGATTAAATCTCCAGGTCAACACGTTTCTAAGTATCATAGTATATTATCTTGGGAATAAATTACTATCTAATATTATTATTATTGTTAGGAACCATGGAGATGATAAAAATCACTTGGAGATAAACAAAGAGTTGGAGAAGAACCAGGAAGAACGTCGAAGCCAATTTGAGAATCCAATCCAACTACAATTCGTGTCCAACTCGGATTCTAGGAGCAATGTGCACTAAAATCATCTCCCAGGTCGTATACGGACTCCGTTTTTGACGTTCCACCCAGCCACAGAAAGATAACTTCAGAAACTTTCCAATGCCACTAGTTTCATCTCAAAATTCCTTCTAGATTAACGAGAATCGTCAGAACAAGATAGAGTCCACAATCTATCAGCATGTTGTTTTATGCATTATTAGGCCTTTGGGCCGTGTATCCAGTTGAACCCCTTAGGGGGTGCATCCCAAACTACTATATAAGGTGTTTCTACAACCATCTAGGTTTTTTGGGATTAGTTTACACGTTGCTTTGATAGCTGCCGCTTCGCCGGATTTGTAAGTGAACCCCAATTCATAGATTCCAATAGAATTTTCAGTTCGATTGTTTTTTCTGCGTTCTTGCTTGTGTTCTTCGATTCACAGACAAGGATTAGATTGATTTCATATTCATCTCATAGTCCACGGAAAAGCCAAAAAAATTTGTAGTCATAGATTTTCCCCAATCCAAGACCATCCCTAGCCTATGCATGTTTTGGTTTCAGAGTCCGTAGTATTGAGTTTGTGTCCTTGGTCAAGTCCGGTTGATGGTTAGTATTGTGATCCCTTTTTATAAATCCCTTATACTAGCCACCACCCATAAATCCCCTTTGATTTGCAATTCGTGTCCGAACTAGAACCTCAAAACCCTGATTCAGACTGCCTTTGATAAAACAATCATATCTTTTGCATACGGACTCTGAATAAGGAAAATAAATACATTTTAGAAATCTATGGAAAAAGTTAGATATAAGTTTTCCTAGATAGCTAGGTTCGCCGAATTTAGGTGTTCCAAATTCGGCCAGAAATATCGAGTTTTCCAGCCCTAAAGTTTCTTACGTGGATTTTTCAGCTCATATTTATTTATCTACATAGCACTTCTTTGCGGCCTTTTTGTGCTCCTAGTTAAAAAAAAGAAGTGTAAAAAAAGAGTTAAAAAAAGAGTTCAAAAAAAGAGTTAACAAAATATTGAAAAAATAGAAAAATATCAAAAAAAGGAGCACTTAGGGACAAGTTTGGAAGATATTAGTGTTGTGTGGTGCTATTTTTGGTACTGTTTTGTGCTGATTTTGTCAATACATAAGTCATCCTTTGAGCCTCAACCACTCTCTCATATAAGCCTTATTGTCATAGGGATCACATTCAGACCAGCAATTATTACAAGTACTCTGGACACTTATTTAATATTACTATATGTTTCTGAATCATGTTCCACCATGTAGATTACTCTTGTTTAACCTCCTAGACTCCACATATATACTTCTGATCAGTACAACTTGAGTCTTTGCAATGGTATACCACTCTATTTGGAAGTCACCAACCAGTCAAGAATTGTGCCACGACCAAGATTGTGCCATCCACTGCCCTGTAATGATAAGAACCTTATAAGATTATGGTAAGACGCTTGAGTGTGAGCGAGATAACCTTCTACTACCTAATAGTTAATAGGGCTAATATTTTTTCCTAGTGTTTTTTTTATTTTCTACTAACCATGGTAGGTATGGGAGGTACGACAAATCATAATCATAGTAACAATGTTTCTTCTATCAAAAGTAAGTTTGCCATCCCATCTTTTATGGTGAATATGATGCTGAAGAATACTTAGATTGGGAGATGACCGTAGAACATAAATTTAACTTATATCTAGTTCCTAAATAACATAGAGTTAAACAAGCAACTGGTATGTTTAAAAACCGTGCTTTAATCTAGTGGAAAGATATAAGTGAACTTCAATTACAATATGATATATGGGGTAATTTAAAAAGAGTTATGCGTTGTAAATTTGTCTCTCATTCTTATCATCATGAATTGTGTAAGAAACTACAATGCTTAGGTAACATGTTTGTGAGAGAGTATTATGCTGAGCTTCGAGAGAGCATGACCCATTGTGGTGTTGTGGAGCACTCGGAGGACATGATGTGGTGCTTTTATGATGTATTGAGGCATGAGATTCAAGATATCGTTTATTATAAAGAATTTAATACTCTTAGTCATTTGTTCCATCTTGCCATCATTGTAGAGAAAGAATTGTAGGAACGATAATACAAGGCAAGAGACTCCTATCCACCACGAGTGACGAGCACACCGGCACTAACCAAGCCTTTCTCTTCTTCAAGTATTCGTCATGCACCTACACATGTACCTGCACCAACATCAGCAAGCATATGGCCTTCCATCTCTACACGAGTTGAGGTGTCAGGTAAAAATTCCTTACAGGTACTCGTTGAGGTTGCTTCATTAGCTGAAATAATAGAACATCCTTGGCAATTTGATAATGATGCACTTCACCATGATAAAACTAATAACTATACTGTTGTGCATGAGGATGTAAAATCTACTTTGTTACTTTCAACTGCTGATGAAATTGTTAAAGATGATATCGAGACGACAACTAATGAGAGCAAACAACTTGATATTAGATCTGAAATTCAGGATGAAATCAAATTAAAAGATTCTTCTATCCTTGCACATAAAACTGATCAAACTTAAATTCATAGTCAAGATGTGTGCTATGTTATGATTTGTGAAACTGTGTTGATGCGGAAATGCGCCCCTGCACTTGGGCCGGTTCAACATCCAAAAGTATCGCAACGATACCGACGTCGCGTTCTGACTACCCTGGATAGTGACAAGGGATTTGGAGTCGCCAGGCAATCAGATAAATAATTAATATTCTAATCCAATTGGCCAAAAAGTATCAGTAACAATGTGAACAGTAACAAAATAACCAAAATACCTAGAATCGGCCAATTTGGAGTTACAGCGTAATCTGGTCCAAAGGGTCCCTGAGACACCTTCGGCCTCATGCCCGGTTAGACCGGAGGTATAACCTCGGTCAGACCAGAGGTTGCGAAGTGACTCCGGGCGAAGTATTGAAGGTTGGCTGCGAAGTAAACTCTGGCACGGTGCGGAGGGCTCCGGTCGGACCGACGAAGCCTCCCCGGTCAGACCTACGAGGTAGGCTTCAAAGTGCACAAGCTCCGACGCGTAAGGCTCCGGCGAAGGGCTTCAGCGCAGTGCGAAGTATCATGGTTGGACCGGCGTGTTACCTTTGGTCTGACCAGCCGTTGCCGACAACAGCCTGACGAAGGGCTCCGGTCAGATCAGTATCTCAACGCCGGTCGGACCGAAGTAACATATCCGATCTGCTAAACCTCGGTAACCTTAGCAAATAATCTCCAATCGCCTCCAAACTTTGCAGAGATGTTTAGGAAGGCAATTGATCTGCAAAAACAATAAGAGATCAAACACAATTCGGCCAGAGGGCCGAATTGCCGAGTAGGGTGATAAAAAACGATAAAAAGGATAGCAATCCCTTACGTGGATTAACGGGAGGTTCACAAGCGAACCAGCAAGGGTTACCGTGATTACGGACGCGACAGATGGAGGGCTTTCAAGCAAACCCACGAAGATGCGGAAAGTAAAGAAACTAAATGCGATTCAAAGCTAGGGCTTTAGATTTGTGTCTTGGAGAGAGCCCTTGAATCGGCCTTGACCCTAGCATTTATAGGGGGTGGGCTAGTTATCCCTGGCTAGAGATAGAGTTAGATGCGTCCAAAACCCTGTTGAGATAAGTTTTGGGCGAAAACACCTCGAATCCTACCCAGATCCATAATCTGGACCCTGGCCGGTCTGACCGAGCCCATGGGTCCGGTCTGATTGGACCTGGCCGGTTAGACCGGCCTACCATAGCCGGTCAAACCGGCCTTTGCTAGGTCAGACATATTTTCGGTCAAAAATACTATTTTTCAGTATTTGCCTAGTTTGACCATTAATGCCATTTTTTGCTATAAACACATGCCCCCTGCCTTTTAGCAAACTTAGTGAGCTAAAAGCATGACGGGCCTTGGGCGATACTTGCAATATCGACCTTTTAACACTTCAAGTGTTTTGCCACACACTTGGGAAGTACTTTTTTAAATATCTACCATTCAAAGCCCTTCGAAATCGCTCTCCTTGTAAAGATTCTAGGACATATACATTGCCTGGAGCGATTCCGACTACCTTAAAAGGTTCTTCCCAATTAGGTGACCATTTACCGAATTTTGAACTCCTAGTGCCTAATGGCAAAATCGTCTTCCACACCAAATCATCGATTTGAAATGATTTTACCTTGACCTTCTTGTTGTAGGCCCTAGCTACTCTTCTTTTATCTTTCTCTATTGTCTCTAGAGCCTTCAACCTCTTATCGGTCACCTCTTCTAAATTTTCATTTAAAAGTGTCTCATATTCGTCGACCAATAAGCCATCTTGCTTAAGAAATCTAAGTGAGCCAAGATCCCCCTCTACCGGTAGAACGACTTCTTGTCCATATACTAACTCATATGGTCTGACTTTAGTGGCACCATGCTTTGCAACTCTACTAGCCCATAGAGCTTCGGAAAGTACCTCATGCCACCTTTTTGGAAACTCTTCAATCTTTTTCTTGATTAATTTAATCATAGTTTTGTTACTAGACTCGGCCTGACCATTGGCCTGAGCATAATATGGGGAAGAGTTTACCAATTTGATCCCATAGTATTCGGCAAAGTCCCTCACCTATTTAGCAACAAATGAAGTACCTTGGTCCGTAGTGAGAGTTTGGGGAATGCTGAATCTGTGTATAATGTGTTTCAAGATGAAATCAATTACCTCGTTGTGAGTCATGTTCTTGAGCGGCACGACCTCGGTCCATTTGGTGAAGTAATCTGTTGCCATCAACACGAATTGATGCCCTTTCGAAGATGGAGGATGAATTTGGCCGATGAAGTTTAAACTCCAACCTCAGAACGGCCATGGTTTGATAATAGGATTAAGCACCGACACGGGTGCTAGCTAAATATTTCCAAACTTTTGACAAGCTTCGCATCATCTATAGTATGTAAAATAGTCTTCAGTCATAGTCGACCAATAGAAACCTGCCCTTTTGAGCATCCAACTCATCTTCGGGGCCGACTGATGAGTACCGCAAAGCCCTTCATGTACTTCACCTGTAGCAACTCTAGCTTGATCGGCGTCTAAACACTTCAAAAGTACTCTGTCGATAGTCCAGCGATACAACATATCGTCGTGCAAAACAAATTTGAAAGCATATCGCCGAACCTTCCGATCGACCTTTTGGCTCGGATTTCTCAAAAGTTGGACGATTGGGATCCTCCAATCATCCTCACTGACCAAAGGAGCAATGGCCAAATTCCCACTAGAACTGGCCTCAAGATTTATCATTTGTACCTGCCCCCCGAGCGCTAAACCTTCCTGACAACAGTCGGTCGGACCGGCCATGTTGGCCCGTGTGACGCCCCGATTTACCAAATCGGAACATTATTGAATTTCCAAAGAAAAGCAATAATACAAGAGGTTCATCATGCGACACGTACATACGAGCAATCATTCATGATACGCAAACCACATTATTACAAAAGAGTAAAATTAAAATAAACAATAAACATAAATTGCATGTCGAACGCCCTCTTCAGGATCTTTCTTCTTGACTGGGTCGCTACTCCAGACCATCTTCCTCGTAGTAGGCTTCCTCTAAATGGTGTGTCCAACTGGTATGAGTACAAAACGTACACAACAAGCCACCGCAAATGCAACAATAATGCAGGATAATAACAAGGGATGATAATGGCTAAAAGTGCGGAAAAGTACATTTTTCAGTTATAGCATTTAGTGTAGTCCAGTTTAATCATGTGGAATATTAAATATGAACAACATAAAACCATCTAACTTGAGGAGTACGTTTTCCCTCCTCGCTCAACAGTCCTTACATGCCAAGTCATCATGCACATCCATTATAAGTAAACTAACTGTGGGATGTCACGCAACCCGCCCTTGACCGTGGGCTCGGCTTTTCGAAAAGATTTATGACTCTGATCAAAGGTGTACTACTGTACCCACAAGGCACGCACTCATCCCATACACCAAAGTTTAACGAGATGACCTATACCACGGGAACTCGTGCCAAAACCTCAGCATGAAATGCTCCAAGCGATTACCACCCGCTCTAGGTTTCGCCGGCGCACCGGGCCGCATCCCGGCTAACGTCGCACCCCCTTTTGTGCCACGTCGGTGCAAGCCACCCGTAGGTGCTGCTTGACCCATCTCCAAGTGGTGGCCTCGGTTTAGAACACCCCATACCTTAGTTAGGACTTACCCACTAGACTTGTGGTTAGTACGGAAGTGTATTGCAACGGATCCCGCAGACCGGACCTTATAGTGCCCCGGGTGCTACCGACCAATGCCCTAGCTTGCACCCGGAACCTACCATGCATTCACTCACAACCACAACTCCATCACTGACAGAATTCCAAAGACAAGAATAGCGGGGATCATATAGTAGAACCAAGTTGCTACGACTCATTCTTAACTTATAGCGATTGTGTCAATACATTGGACACTAGCTAATAATACTAATAATATGGTGACAAGGAGTTTAGGCTAGATAACAAGGCTTGGGTTGCACATCAAGGTCGGGGGATCTTAATAAATATATTGTTAGGCTTTCATTTGGCTAATGCATGTATACCCTATGTGTTTTAGCGATAGTTTAATAAAACATGGGTTCAATATGCTCAAAAGATTGGTTTGGTGACTTGCCTTGTTCAGCGAAAGGCGATGGGGGAACTTCCGGGTAATACTCCGGCTCCTCGGTGGCGTCGTAGTCTTCTCGATATAAATAAATTAAATGTAACATTCAATTAAACAATCCAAAAATCACACAATAGGCATATAAGTTTTGTTTGGTTTGAACCAAGGGAAATAAAGTGGTTAACTTTCTGGAGTTTATTTTATAAGCATTTTAAAATGAACTTTAATGGAGTTATGGCCTCTCTAAAAAGCAATAATAATGTAAACTAATGTATTATAAACTTCCAATTAATTTAAAATAGAAAGTTCAGAATAAACCTATTGTTTCTATTACACCAATATGAAGAGGATAAAAGGTAAATTTTTCTAAAATTGAAATGGATAAATTTTGAGTTTATCCTAAAGTGCATTTGAATATTTTATTAAATAAAAATAAAATACTCAAAATAAACCTACTGTTTTTATTGCATTAACATGTAGAGAATAAAATTATAAATTTTCTGGAATTGAAATGGTTAAATTTGGAGTTAAAATGTACAAGATATGAATTTTAGAAGTTTGAAACCAATTCTAGAACTAAATTTAAATCAAAAACCAGGCGTCGGTCTATGGTGAACTAGATTCACCATGAACCCGCGCACTGTGCACGTGCGACGGATCCAGAGCCGCCGTTGGATCATGATCGGATGGCCACGGGTGAGGTTGGTGATTTAAATGAAAATGGACGCACGAGATTAAAATGCCGAACCGGTACGCGATGGATGGCCCATATCCATTGTGGGTGTTAAATACTAACGGACGCGCGAGATTACACCGTACCACTTCGCTCAGATCTAACGGCGTGGATTAAACCGCACATGCGATATAACCTGTGTTGTCTGATCACGATCGCATGGCCGCGATCGAATCCGACATGGCACGGGTACTTTACCCGTGCCAGTCGTCTTCTCCGGCGACGGCGAGCGGGCTAGAGGTCACGACAAGCGATGGCGGCCGGATCTAAGGGCTAAATTGGAAAGGGGACACTACGGGGATCACGAGGGTACCATTAGCGGGATGAAAGGTCGTTGGAGCGTGGCCGGCGACGAGCGGGGGTGGCGAAGGCATTCGGGTCCTCGTCGGCGATGGCGTTCCAGTGGGGTTCATCGGCGATGGAGTGGTGGCCAAGGTCGAGGTGGCACCGACGGTCACAGAGGTGCGGTTGTCGAGGACGGAGGGGGACTCCGGCGATGTCGAGTGATGGCTGGAGTGAGGGCGGCGGTGTGGTGTTAGAAAGGGTGTTGCGGGTGCTCTATTCGGTGCAAATGCTAGCGAGGGGTGGACGCGGATGCACCAGGGGCTTAAATAGGGACGCCAGCGGGGAAAACGGGCGGTGTATACATGGAAAGTTGAGGGGGTGTCTTCAATGGCGCCAGTGAGGCTCGGTCATGCACGCGCAGCGCGATCCCTAGGTGTAATCGCGAGGATTCACGAGGGGAAACAGCCGGTAGGGCTCGGGGGACCGACTAATGGTGCAAATTTAATGGGAGAGGGGCTGGCGAGGCGGATCCGAGGGGGATTAGGGTTTCGACCAGTGAGGGGGGATTTGAGGGTGGATCCTGCGGGGAAGACGGATCCGACGGGTGGGGGCCAACGGGTAGCGGGCGCGGGTGTGGCAATGGGCGGGCTGACGGGTGGGGTCGGGCTCGACCGAGAGGGGGGGTTGGCGCCGACAGGTGGAGTCGATCTGTCGGGTGCGCACGGAGGGAGAGGGGGTCGCTGATGAGTGGGGTATGCCTGTCAGTCTAGGGCGTGGGGAGGAGTGGGCTAGGCCAGCCGGTTGTGGGGGGAGATTGAGGGAGAGGGGCCCGTTACTGTTTTAAGTCCTTTTCCGAATAAAAATAATTACTGAAATTAGTTTAAAACATTTGGGTTGTTTCCGAGGGTGATAAAAATCTGTAAAAATTCTCAAAAATATATCTTGGACTTGGGATCATATACAAAACTTTCTAGCCCTTGGTTTGGATATTTTATCTAGGTTCTAGTTCAATTAAGCTTAGAAGGGTATTAAAGGTATTTCAAAATTAATTATTTCCAGAAAAATATAATAAAAGGTATTTTTATTTCTCTGAAAATTTGGGGTGTTACAAACCTATCCCCCTTACAAAGAATCTCATCCTCGAGATTGGAAAGCTACTCGAATAGCTCGGGGTATTGGGCTCTCAACTCGTCTTCTTTCTCTCATGTGGCTTCTTCAACGGGGTGGTTATCCCATTGAACCTTGCAGAAGAGAACCACACGGCTCCTAGTTATACCCTTTCTGTAGTTTCTAGAATCCTGATGGGTTTCTCAATGTAGGTCAAGTCTTCTTAGACGTTGAGCTGTTGGAGGTCGGCCTGTTCGGTGGGCACACGGAGACACTTCTTCAGCTGAGAGACGTGGAACACATCATGGACTCCTGCCAAGGATGGAGGCAGTTCTAGTTGATTTGCCACTTCTCCTTGCCGTCGGAAGATCTGAAAAGGTCTGACATAGCGGGGTGCTAGATTGCCTCTCATGTTAAACCTTTGAGTGCCACGGAGGGGAGTGACTCGGAGATAGACATAGTCGCCCTCCTCAAAGGTTAGCTCTCTCCGTCGGTTATCGGCGTAGCTCTTTTGTCGGGACTAGGCTATCTTCAATGTGTCCCTGATGATCTTGACTCTCTCTTCAGCTTCTCGCAATATATTGGTCCCGAATAGTTGCGATTCTCCGGTCTGATCCCAGAGTAACGACGTTCTGCACTTACGCCCATAAAGTGCTTCAAACGGGGACATTTGCAGGCTAACTTGATAGTTGTTGTTGTAGGAGAACTCCGCATAAGGCAAGTTCTTGTCCCACATTCCGCCAAAGTCTAGAGCGCAAGCTCTAAGCATATCCTCCAATACCTGGTTGACCCTTTCGGTTTAACCATCGGTCTGTAGGGTGCTAAAGTTCAGCCGGGTGCCGAGCTCTTCTTGAAGGTTCTTCCAAAATTTGGAGGTAAACTGACTCCCATGGTCAGATACAATCTTCTTTGGAACTCTGTGCAGGCACACAATCCGGGTCACATACAACTCAACCAACTTTGCGACGGTGTAAGTTGTCTTGACGGGGATGAAGTGAGCCACTTTGGTGAGTTGGTCGATGATCACCCAGATAGAATCATGACCGGCTTGAGTCCTGGGTAGTCCCATGATGAAGTCCATTCCTATTTCTTCTCACTTCCATTCGGGGACATTGAGGGGTTGTAATAGTCTGGCAGGTCTCTTGTGCTCTGCCTTGACTCGCCGGCATGTGTCGCACTTGGCCACATACTCAGCTATTTCCCTCTTCAAGCTGACCCACCAATATTTTTCCTTTAGGTCTTGGTACATCTTTGTACTCTCGGGGTGTATGGAGTATAGAGTCTCATGGGCCTCTTGAAGGATGAGGGCCTTCAACTCTAGTTTGTTGGGCACGCATATACGGTTTACGAACTAGACGGTACTGTGCTTGTCCTCGGAGAATCCGGGGGCTTTACCTTTTCTCATGTTCTGTTGGATCTCCAAGATGTCCGGGTCTTCCTTCTGTGTCTCTTGGATCTGGCCTATCAAGACAGGTCTGGTCTCTAGGGTAGCGAGATATGCTCTGGTAGTGATCCCTAGATTCAGCCGTTCCATCTCCTTGTATAATAATGGGGCCTGGTCTTGTACCATGATGGCATTGCAGTACCCTTTTCGACTTAGGGCGTCTGCTACCACATTTTCCTTGCTTGGATGATAATGGATGCCCAAGTCATAATCTTTGATCAGCTCCAACCACCTTCTCTGTCTGAGGTTCAGGCCCGGTTGGGTGAATATGTACTTGAGGCTCTTGTGGTCGGTGAAGACCTCACACCGATTTCCCACAAGGTAATGTCTCCATATTTTCAAGGCATGAACCACGACTACCAATTCCAGGTCGTGGGTCGGGTAATTTAGCTCATGTGGTCTCAGCTGACGAGAGGCGTAAGATATCACCTTGCATCAAGACACACCCTAACCCTTGGCGAGAGGCATCATAGTAGACGTGGAAGTCCTTCCGGATGTCTGGTAGGGTCAGAATTGGGGCTGACATGAGCTTCTTCTTAAGGGTCTGGAAGCATCCTTCACAATTGGGGGTCCATTCAAACTTTACTTCCTTCTGCAACAGCCTGGTCATAGGCTTGGCTATATTTGAGAAATTCTCGATGAATCAGCGGTAATATCCGGCCAATCCGAGAAAACTCCGCATCTCGGTCACGTTTAAGGGTTGTAGCCAATTGGTCATTGATTCTACGGTGGTTGGGTCCACTACTATTCCTCCGGCAGATATGACATGACCGAGGAACTTCACCTCAGACGACCAAAACTTGCACTTGCTGTATTTGGAGTACAACTGCTGTTCCCTTAGCTTTCCGAGGGTCAGACGGAGGTGGGTCTCATGTTCTTCCTTGGTCTTAGAGTAGACGAGGATATCGTCGATGAATACCACGATGAACTTATCTAAGAACTCCATGAATACATTGTTCATCATGTTCATGAAGAAGGTCGGGGCATTAGTAAGTTCGAACGACATCATAGTATACTCGTAGAGTCCGTAGCGGGAGGTGAAGGCGGTCTTGGGGATGTCTTCTTCTCTAATCCTCAATTGGTGATACCCTGACCTGAGCTCAATCTTGGAAAACACCGAGGATCCTTTCAGCTGATCGAACATATCGTTGATCCGAGGCAGTGGGTACTTGTTCTTGATGGTTACGTCGTTCAGGGCCCTATAGTCCACGCACATCCTTTTGGTCTTTTCCTTCTTCATGGCGAAGATAACTGGTGCACCCCAGGGTCCTTTTTGCTCTAGGTCTTCGATATTGCTCTTGACTTCGGCTAGTTCATTGGTGGCCGTTCGGTATGGGCGCTTGGAGATTGGAGTGGTCCCGGGGACAAGCTCGATTCTGAA
Source organism: Zizania palustris (assembly GCA_019279435.1). NCBI lineage: Eukaryota > Viridiplantae > Streptophyta > Magnoliopsida > Poales > Poaceae > Zizania > Zizania palustris. The sequence continues at coordinate 37,568,592 of JAAALK010000079.1, read as the reverse complement.
TTCGATATCCCGCTTTGGAGGCATTCCTAGTAGGTCCTTTGGGAAGACGTCCATGTATTCCTTGACTACGAGCACTTCCTCTAGGGCTAGCGAGTGAAGGGACACCTCACGAGGTTTGCGGTTGGTCATCCGAAAAGTGGCGGCTTCGCCTTCGGGGTTGGTCACAGTTACAGACTTGTTGGCGCAGTCGATCACTCCTTTGTGCTTCATCAACCAATCCATCCCCAGGATGAGGTCGAGTCCGGTGCACTCGATGAGGACTGGCTCAACCTAGAATAATAATCCTTGAATCTCTATCCTTACCTTAGGGCTGAATAGGTGGGATAAGGTTTTCTTGCCGGGGGTGGCAATCATCATGGGGGTTGGTAGAGGGAGTACTTCCAAGCCATTGGTTTCACATAGTCCTCCGAGATGGAGTGTGTTGCTCCAGAGTCAAACAATATTATAGCTGGTATAGAATTGACGGTGAACGTACCGAGTACGACTTCTGGAGCTTCCTCCACACTGATGTGGTTGACGCGGGCGTGAACTGCCTAGTTGGGTGTGGCGCCTTGTGGCTGGTTGGGGTGAGGACACTGGTGCGAGTAGTGCCCTTCCTTCTATCAGTTGAAGCAGACAATCGTCTTTCCTTGGTGGTCCCTCATGATCGGGGCCTTGGCGGCGGGCGTCGGTTGAGCGACCGGAGCTGGTGGAGCGAGGCGAGGATGCCCAGCGTTGGATCCACTGGCGGCGTGTGGCGGCCTATAGGCGGGCCGAGGATGGTAGGCGGGTGCCGGTGGTGGAGGGACGAAGCGGGGCCTCTGAGAGTTCGCCTGATGATGCTTGAATGCAGTCATCTTCCTATTCTTGAGGTCCAACTTATGTTGCCCAGTCTCTTGGATGAGCGCTTTATTCACCAACCGTTGAAAGTCGGCATAGTCGGTGGCGACGAGCTGAATGGACAGCTCATCCTTAAGTGCCTAGAGGAACTTGGCCTGGCGGAGGGCATCGGTCCGCACCTCTTCCGGCGCGTAGCGGGGCAGACGGTTGAATTCATGGAGCTACTCCATGACAGTCCGACTTCCTTGTTGCAGGTCGCGGAACTCCTGCTGCTTTACCATGATGACTCCAACAGGGACATGGGCGGCACGAAAGGCGATGGTGAACTCCGCCCAAGTCACCACGTGGTCCTCCGGTTGGGACTCACGGTAGTTATCCCACCATTATGCGGCGGGACCCTGGAGTTGATGAGTGGCAAACGCCACTCTCTCCCGATCGATGCAGGGAAGGAGATCCAACTTCTTCCCGATGGTCCGAAGCCAATCTCCAGCCTCCATGGGGTTTGTTGTGCTGGAGAAGATGGGGGGTCGCACGCGCATGAACTCTGAGAGTTTAGGCGTAAGTGCGGGGGCTAGTGCACGTGGGGCGGGTTCCATGTTCTATTGTTGCAGCCGGTCCAACTGTGCCTGTTGGTGCTCCATATGGGTGAGGAGGGCGGTGATCAGTTGGTTCTGGTTCGCCATCATTTCCGCCAAGGTGGGGTGGTTGGCGGATGGTGTCCCAGTCTGACATTGGCCCGTTGCACCCCAGTTGGACACAACACTTCCGGGCAGACCGTTGCTTGCCCCTTCTCCGTTGTTGGACCCGGTGTTCTAATTATCAGCCATCTTCTGAACATACAAGATTTTTAGTCATAAGAGAAAACTTTAAAGTAAGCTTTACCGAGAAAAATAGCCTAGAGGGGCTCATATGTATGAGTGGTATAAAATGTTCATTACATCAATGTTTTTATTTTAATCTACCCACAACACAAGTTGTTGCGGGTAGTACCACATCCACAAATTTATTCATACATCAATCAACGATGGCTATCATCTACTCACCATCGGGGGCGGTCTCCGTGCTCTCGGAACCACGAGGGTCCTGAGGGACGGTGGGCTCGAGAAAATTCTCGATGATGGGGTCGGAGACGATGGCGGGGCACGAGGCAGGAGCACTGGAGCTGGATGGTCCGATGGCCGTGGGGTGTGGCGGGATCCTCTTGGGGCGAGGGGCGGACTCACGGATGGGCTTCTTCCTCCTTGGGACGAGGGGGACCATCTCTGCTATGTCCTTCTGCAGCTATATGATCTTACGCTGCAGCTCATCATTTTGCTGGATCAAGTTCTTCGTCTCCTGGCGAAGGAAATCGACCACCTCGTGGTGCTCCTCGGCATCAAGCATGGCCTCGGTATGGAGATCGTCCATGGCCTAGAGAAGACGCATCTGCCGGGCCATGACCGGATCGCGATCGGAGTGGACTCCGATGTAGATGCTGTGGTGGGTGCTGGGGGTGCGCTTCGGTACAAGCCGGAAAGACGTGTTCTGAAGATGATCATCGTAGATCATCCTCAGCTCCATGAGGGCTTTGAGGGCGACGCGTTGGCACGCAACGTCAAAGGTTTGGCCTCCAAGTGCTGCCGTGAAGAATGGCAGGTGCTCGCCGGATCCATGGATGGTGAGAGAGACGTCGCAGGTTCCTGCGAACTCTTCCATGTAAACTCCATGAAACTCGGGCTCGAAGAGGAATCCAAGGAAGGTGACCATCATTCGGAGCTCCCTGACGAAGCCCTCGAAGTGGCGGCAAAAGCTATGGACTTGGTAGACCAGCATCTACAAAAACAACAAGTTGAAGAAAAGTGAGGGGAGGAACCAAGTTATAAAGTAGGGTTTTGTGAAATAGCTTTTATCCCACTAAGTGCTAGGCCTGTTTGGCTTCCTATAGTCAAGTTGGCTCTGATACCATCTTGTGACGCCCTGATTTACCAAATCGGAACATTATTGAATTTCCAAAGAAAATAAATAATATAAGAGGTTCATCATGCGACACGTACATACGAGCAATCATTCGTGATACGCAAACCACATTATTACAAAAGAGTAAAATTAAAATAAATAATAAACATAAATTGCATGTTGAACGCCCTCTTCAGGATCTTTCTTCTTGACTGGGTCGCTACTCCAGACCATCTTCCTCGTAGTAGGCTTCCTCTAAATGGTGTGTCCAACTGGTATGAGTACAAAACGTACACAACAAGCCACCGCAAATGCAACAATAATGCAGGATAATAATAAGGGATGATAATGGCTAAAAGTGCGAAAAAGTATATTTTTCAGTTATAGCATTTAGTGTAGTCCAGTTTAATCATGTGGAATATTAAATATGAACAACATAAAACCATCTAACTCGAGGAGTACGTTTTCCCTCCTCGCTCAACAGTCCTTACATGCCAAGTCATCATGCACATCCATTATAATTAAACTAATTGTGGGATGTCACGCAACCCGCCCTTGACTGTGGGCTCGGCTTTTCAAAAAGATTTATGACTCTGATCAGAGCTGTACTACTATACCCACAAGGCACGCACTCATCCCATACACCAAAGTTTAACGAGATGACCCATACCACGGGAACTTGTGCCAAAACCTCAGCATGAAATGCTCCAAGCGATAACCACCCGCTCTAGGTTTCGCCGGCGCACCGGGCCGCATCCCGGCTAATGTCGCACCCCCTTTTGTGCCACGTCGGTACAAGCCACCCGTAGGTGCTGCTTGACCCATATCCAAGTGGTGGCCTCGGTTTGGAACACCCCATACCTTAGTTAGGACTTACCCACTAGACTTGTGGTTAGTATGGAAGTGTATTGCAACGGATCCCGCAGACCGGACCTTATAGTGCCCCGGGTGCTACCGACCAATGCCCTAGCTTGCACCCGGAACCTACCATGCATTCACTCACAACCACAACTCCATCACCAACAGAATTCCAAAGACAAAAATAGCGGGGATCATATAGTAGAACCAAGTTGCTACGACTCATTCTTAACTTATAGCGATTGTGCCAATACATTGGACACTAGCTAATAATACTAATAATATGGTGACAAGGAGTTTAGGCTAGATAACATGGCTTGGGTTGCACCTTAAGGTCGGGGGATCCTAAATAAATATATTGTAAGGGTTTCATTTGGCTAATGCATGTATACCCTATGTGTTTTAGCGATAGTTTAATAAAACATGGGTTCAATATGCTCAAAAGATTGGTTTGGTGACTTGCCTTGTTCAGCGAAAGGTGATGGGGGAACTTCCGGGTAATACTCCGGCTCCTCGGTGGCGTCGTAGTCTTCTCGATATAAATAAATTAAATGTAACATTCAATTAAACAATCCAAAAATAACACAATAGGCATATAAGTTTTGTTTGGTTTGAACCAAGGGAAATAAAGTGGTTAACTTTCTGGAGTTTATTTTATAAGCATTTTAAAATGAACTTTAATGGAGTTATGGCCTCTCTAAAAAGGAATAATAATGTAAACTAATGTATTATAAACTTCCAATTAATTTAAAATAGAAAGTTCAGAATAAACCTATTGTTTCTATTACACCAATATGAAGAGGATAAAAGGTAAATTTTTCTAAAATTGAAATGGATAAATTTTGAGTTTATCCTAAAGTGCATTTGAATATTTTATTAAATAAAAATAAAATACTCAAAATAAACCTACTGTTTTTATTGCATTAACATGTAGAGAATAAAATTATAAATTTTCTGGAATTGAAATGGTTAAATTTGGAGTTAAAATGAACAAGATATGAATTTTAGAAGTTTGAAACCAATTCTAGAACTAAATTTAAATCAAAAACCAGGCGTCGGTCCACGGTGAACCGGATTCACCGAGAACCCATGCACTATGCGCATGCGCCGGATTAAAAGGCCGAACCGGTACGCGATGGATGGCCCAGATCCATTGTGGGTTTTAAATACTACCAGACGCGCGAGATTACACCGTACCACTTTGCTCAGATCTGATGGCGTGGATTAAACCACACATGCAATATAACCTGCGTCGTCCGATCACTATCACACGGCCGCGATCGAATCCGACATGACACGGGTACTTTACCCGTGCCGATCGTCTTCTCCGGCGACGGCGAGCGGGACAGAGGCCATGACGAGCGATGGCGGCCGGATCTAAGGGCTAAAACAGAAAGGGGACACTACGGGGATCACGAGGGTACCGTTAGCGGGATGAAAGGTCATCGGAGCATGGCCGACGACGAGCGGGGGTGGTGAATGCGTTCGGGTCCTCATCGGCGATGGTGTTCCGGCAGGGTTCATCGGTGACGGAGTGGTGGCCGAGGTCGAGGTGGCGCCGGCGGTCACAGAGGTGCGGTCGTCGAGGACAGAGGGGGACTCCGGTGACGGCGATCAACGGCTAGAGCGAGGGCGGCGGTGTGGTGTTAGAAAGGGTGTTGCGGGTGCTCTATTTGATTCCGGTGCAAATGCTAGCGAGGGGTGGACGCGGACGCACCAGGGGCTTAAATAGGGACACCGGTGGGGAAAACGTGCGATGTATACATGGAAAGTTGAGGGGGGTCTTAAATGGCACCGGTGAGGCTCGGCCATGCATGCACAACGTGATCTCGGGGTGTAATCATGAGGATTAACGAGGGGAAACGGCCGGCAGGGCTCGGGGGACCGATTAATAGCGCTAATTTAATGGGAGAGGGGCCAACGAGACGGGTCCTAGGGGGGTTAGGGTTTCGGCCGGTGATGGTGGATTTGCGGGCGGATCCTGCTGGGAAGACGGATCCGATATGTGGGGGCCACCGGGCAACGGGCGCGGGTGTGGCAACGGGTGGGCTGACGGGTGGGGTCGGGCTCGGCCGAGAGGGGGGTTAGCGCTGACAGGTGGGGTCGATCTATTGGGCGCGCGCGAAGGGAGAGGGGGTCGCTGACGAGTGGGGTCCACCTGTCAGTCTGGGACGCGGGGAGGAGTAGGCTGGGTCGGCCGGTTGATTGAGAGATTGAGGGAGAGGGGCCCATTACTGTTTTAAGTCCTTTTTCTGAATAAAAATAATTACTGAAATTAGTTTAAAACATTTGGGTTGTTTCCAAGGGTGATAAAAATCTGTAAAAATTCTCAAAAATATATCTTGGCATTGGGATCATATACAAAACTTTCTAGACCCTGGTTTGGATATTTTATCTAGGTTCTAGTTCAATTAAGCTTAGAAGGGTATTAAAGGTATTTCAAAATTAATTATTTCCAGAAAAATATAATAAAAGGTATTTTTATTTCTCTGAAAATTTGGGGTGTTACAGCTCGGTTCAACCGACTATTGCTGGTTATCTGGCATGGTTCGGTCTGACCATCCTGACATGGTAGGTCAGACCGGGTACACAAGGTCAGTCGGATCGTGCTCACAAAGCCGGTCAGACCAGCAGTAGTATCCTCGGGTGCTACATCATCTTCAAACATCGGCCTTTCCCATGTACAGAATTTACCTCTCCTAATTTGATAGCCTGATGTTTGTTGAGCCAAATCATTTGCAAGTGAGTTGGCCTCTCTAGACACATGAGTAATCTTAAAATCATTAAAGGTAGAAATTAAGTCTAAACATCTATCTAAGTAGCTATTTAACAAACCGTTAAAACATTGAGCAAGCTTGGCTACTTGTTGCACGACTAATAAAGAATCACCATATGCATGAACATATTTCACACCCATGGAGTTTAACAACTCAAGACCTAGCAATAGGGCTTCATATTCGGCTTGATTATTAGTTGAATGGAATTCCAAATGGACCGAGGTTTCTAAGCGCATACCACCTAGTGATACGAGTACCACTCCAACACCTTAGCCATTTTTGCAAGCCGAACCATCGAAGTAAAGTTTCCATGGTAATACTTCAATTAAAGCGACTTTATCGCCCCAATTGACATCTATGTGGTGATCCGCTATAAAATTAGCAACGACTTGGCCTTTCATAACTTTCAACGGTTCATAAGCCAAATCATATTCGATTAACGCATACGCCCACTTGCCGATTCTACCACTTAGAATCGGCTTTTGCAACATGTATTTTATGACATCTGTTTGGCAAGTGACAATACATGTGCTAGGGAGAAGATAGTGACGTAGTTTGGTACACGCATAATAGAGGGATAAACACAAACGCTCCACGAACACGTACCTTGTCTCGGCTTCTAGAAGTCGATGACTCAAGAAGGTGATGATGTAATCTCTCCCTTCAATGTCTTGAGTCAACACGGCTCCAATCACACTCCTCCGCGGCAATATAAAGCCAAAACGGAATCTCGGCCTTCGGCGCCCTTACCACTGGCGGCGTCGATAAGCACTCTTTGATTTTCTCAAACGCACGTTGCTGGCTTGCCCTCCAAGTGAACTCGGCCTCATTTTTTAGCTGGAGTATTGGGACAAAAGCATCAATTTTGCGAGACAAGTTAGATATAAAGCGTCACAAACAATTAACCTTGCCTAGCAGTTTCTGCACATCTTTCTTACATGTCGGCGCTACACATCCTCTAATTTTCTCAAGCCTCTTAGGATCAATTTCAATGCCTCTTTCATGAATCATGAATCCCAAGAACTAACCCACCGACACACCAAAAGCACACTTGAGCGGGTTCATTTTTAAGCCATACTGACACATTCTTTCGAAAGCAACTCTCAAATCGGCGAGGTGATTTTCCATAGCGTCCGATTTGACCACAACATCATCTATATAAACTTCTAACATAACCCATAGCAAGTCATGAAAGATTAAATTCATGGCACGTTGGTATGTGGCGCCAGCACTCTTTAAACCAAACGTCATTACTACCCACTCAAACAAGCCGACAAAACTCGGGCAGCGAAAAGCCATTCTAAAAACGTCTTCTTCGGCCATAAAGATTTGATTATAACCAGCGTTGCCGTCAAGGAAACTTAATACCTTATGTCCCGAGGCATCGTTGATCAACATGTCGGCTATCAGCATGGGATATTCGTCTTTCGGAGTAGCCTTGTTCAAATCCCTGAAGTCGACGCAGATGCGGATATTGCCACTCTCTTTCTTCTCGATAGGCACGATGTTAGCGACCCATTCCGCGTACCTGCATGGCCTAATAAAACCTGCTGCTAAACGATGTTCAACCTCCTCTTTAACTCGGTCATAGATGGACGAATTGAAGCGGCGCGGAGGTTATTTATAAGGCCTAAACCCGGGTTTGATGGGGAGCCGATGGTCAACAACTCTCGGCTTAGCACGGGCATCTCGCTGTAATCCCATGCGAAGCAATCAACATACGATCGAAGCAATTTTATTACTTCGGCCTTTACATCATTATTCAGATTCTGATTTACAAACGTCGACCTCGAAACACTACCAAATCCTATGTCTACTTGTTCCAAAGGGTCAGCCGACGAGAAGCCTTGACCTAATTTTTCTACCTCGCTAAAATCTTCAATGGCTTCGACGATACCATCTTGAGAAGACCGATATTGCTCCACACAAGATTTTAGCCAATCAAAATTAGCGCTAGACATTCTCCTATCTTAGACACAACCGAGCCACACCGGCCGGCTTCACGGAAATAGGAACGAACCTCCCCTCTGATATACTAACAAAGTTGTAATCCGAGAGGTCCCGTCCTGACAAGCACTCTATCTCATCATGGGCAGCGTCGCCGAACGCATCGGCCAAACTAACATGGGTCGATGTATCGGCGTACACTATCTCGACCTGATCGTCATCCCATTGTATTAGGCACTGATGCAGGGTAGACAACACACAATGATTTGCGTGGATCCAATCACGCCCAAGAAATACATTATAATTGCCTTGTATGTCGACGACAAAGAAAGCAGTGGGTAGCGTCTTGTTCCACACCGTCAGTTCCAGTGACAACACCCCTTTTGCTTTTGTCATGTGACCGTTGAAGCTGTTGAGGGTGACATTAGTCTTCTTCAGGTCATCATCATCCTTGCCGAGATTCCTTAGAAGGGAGTACGACATTAGGTTCACGGTGGTGCCGCCATCGACAAGCATCCTCGAGATAGGCTTCCCGTCGATGTGCCCCCTTATGTAGAGGGGTCTCAGGTGACGGTTCATGTCTTTGGGCTTCTCGAATACGGCATCCCGCGAGCCAAGGTTTAGCTGAGTGACCCCGGCCTCCTCCTTTAATGGAGCAAACTCGAAAGGTAACATGATGACACCAATATTCATCGCCTGAGGCGCAGGCCCCTCAAAGACAGGAGTGCAGTCGTTGTCGAGCAAATCATCTTCGTCGGAGCTAACAATGGGGCCGAGTCATCGACCATGGCCGTCCTGGGTCTCCAGACTTTCTTCACCATGGGCTGAGGATGAGTTTCCTCGAAAAACGCGTCTCGTGCCTCCTCAGCCTTCTCCTCTCGTATCTCTTGCACCGTCAAGCACTGCAACCTCCTCTTTTGTGATTTGGACATCCCCGAGGGTGGCCACGATGGCTGAGGACAGGTGTCGAGTGCCACAGTCTTGCCTCTAGCACTTTTGACCGAAGGGGATTTGTTTGTATCAACCTCGGATGTCTTGTGCTTGCCATGATAGGTCTCCTGCTCCTGGTCGGTCGGACCGACCGTATTGTGCCGATCAGACCGGTCTATGCTAAAAAACCGTCATAAGGCCGGTCGGACCGGCCATAGTAGGCCGGTCAGACCGAGCTTCGGCCGAGTCTTCGCGCAGTCCCATCGGGGCATCCTTTGGGATTGGGACCTCCTGGGATCCAACCCTGATGACTATAACCTCCGAGGCGTCTCCACGTTCATCCCTTCTGGTGACATCTCGCGGAGCCCGGTTCTAAGGCACTACGGACAGACGGTGAACAATATTGTCATCCTGCGCCGGCCCCTGAACCTACCACTCGGAGGCACTAGAAGGAGTGTAAGTGTTAGTAGACGGACATTGCACAAAGTTCTCCAGTGGCGGAGGCCAAGCTAGAGCCATCGCCCTGCAGTAGGGCGGCGGCATCGGAGGCTCTAGCGGCTTCACCCACTGAGTGTCGAACCCGTTGGCTAGTTGGGAGCCCGGCCACATTGATGGTACCTCGGACCAGACCAGCGAAGGGTCCTGCCAAGCCAGAGGAAAATTAGCCCATGGAGGAGGCAGGCCCGGCCACCGGAGGCCGAGTCCATCCGGAGGCTGCAGCCCGCTCGGAGGAGGTGGGTTTGGCCACCGAGGCCCAGATCCACCCAGAGGCTAGAAACCCTCCGGAGGAGGCGGTTCGGCCACTTGGGCTCGAAGCTTCCCGGAAACAGGGTCCAAGCCGGGGGAGGGTTCGGCCAATGAGGTCCGAACCTTGCCAGAGGTTGGGACCAACCCGAAGGGGGGTTCGGCCACTAAGGTCCAAACCCTGCCGGAGGCTATACCCACTCCGAAGGGGTGTTCGGACCTTGAGTTCCGAACTCAACACTCACGAGACTCGCCATCCTAGAGGGCTTCGACCGTCCCAGAGCCCGTGGGTGAACACCTCTTCTTTCGGACCTTCGCTGGTGCTTGTCCAAAAGCATCTTGTTAGTCACCTTCGGCCTTCTGTGATGTTTGGCCGAAGATGATGATTTAATATTTTCTTTCCACACCTCTACCTCCGGATTCTTTGGTACAAGCATGTGTGTGCGAGTGTCTCCTATGACGATTGCTTTCCCCTTAGCCGACTCGGCCTGCTCTGGCCGAATCAACACCTTCTTCCCTTCTAGCTCAATGTTGTTCATGGGAAAAGGGTCTCTTTCTAATTTCATCTTTGGTTTTTCTTCTATTTTCAATCGTACTTCCTCTATGGCCGATTGTACCTACCGACGAAAAATGTTGCAATCGTTAGTGTAGTGAGAATGCGAATAGTTCGACTTGCAGTAGGGATGCTTTTTTAATTCGTCGGTGGATGGTGCCCTTTCGGCAACCATAGAAGTTGATTTTTTAATAGGAAGTCAAATATCTTATCACATTTAGTTACGTCGAATGAATATCTAATTTCATTAGGATGACTCTTAGAGGGAGATGGTCACAATTCGGAGCAAGTGACGGGCTTGGACTTCGTGCTCCAAGTCCATTCGGTCGTGTACGTATCGGCCGGATCCTCTTCCTCTTCGGATTCTCCCTCGTCGGAGTGCTCCATAGTGTGGATCTAAGCCCTTGTTTTATTAAAAGTTTTAACGAATTTTTTATCTCTGGCCTGGCTTTCTTCGACCAGAGTCTGTTGCAATACTTGGCTAATGTCCAAGAGGTTTTGATTATCCATACGCTCCTTAATTTCTGCCCGTAGGCCATTGAATGCTAGATCTGCTAGGTCTCTTTACGATATGTTTAGGCTAAAGCATTTATTCTTGGTGTCTCCAAAGCGTTTAACATACTCAGAAACACTTTCGCTAGATTTTTTCTTAATTGTTGTGAGGTGTGATAGCCTAAGCTCGGTCTCGCCTGTGTAGAAATAATCATGAAACTTCTTCTCTAGTTGATCCCATGTCTGCACGGAGTTCGGCGGAAGCGCCGAAAACCAAGTGAATGCGGTGCCGGACAACGATAGGGAAAATAACCTGAGTTTTAATGCATCAGATCCACTAGATTTGCCACATTGTGCTAGAAATTGGCTAATGTGTTCTAACGTGGATTTACTACCTTCGCCATCAAATTTCGTGAAATCTGGGACTCTATAACTGCGAGGGTACAGAATGGTGTCAAAGTGGTTGGGATATGGTTTTCGATAAACCCTAGCTCTATCCCGAGGTGCAAAGCCGGTGCATTCCCTAAATAGCACGCGAATATGTTCCTCGATATTGTCGTGATCTAATGCTTGCGCACGTCTTTCATGTGGTGGCGGGACACGTGGTGGTATATCGACATGCTCTGGCCTATGATGTGGTGTGGGAGTGTGCAGTGCGAGCGGTAGCAGAATAGGTATGGGCGCAGGCGGCGGTGGTACTTGATAAGCTGGGTTTGCCTGGCCATAAGTGTAGTTATGTGTTTCGGTTGTGGATGAAGTAGCCGGAAACATGATGGTTTTTCCAGTATTGCCATCGGTTCTTCTATAAATATGTTGTGCTGGCAGAATACTAGTGATTGGTGCTGGTGAATCGGCCTTAGTAAAACCGAATCTTCTAAATACCGTCACCACTTGCGAGACAACTGCGGGTTCTAGTTTATTGGCTAGCGAGGAGTTAACTGCTTGATCAACAGATGCAGCTATCCTACGGTCGACTTGTGAGGTAGATAAAGGGGGTGATGACGGGCGTACCTGGGTTAAGTTGAGGTTGTCGCGCATGATGAAGCCCGAGCGCGTCATTATGAAATCTCTGGGCATTAGTTCTTCGAGTTCCTTCTTTTTTGCTTTGATCTTTGCTCGGTATTCCTCAGATATGTCCGCCATGGTGGGCATCATAATGTTGCGGTCGTCGATGTCCGCGCTCCCCATAGTGTTCATTGGCGATGTAGTAGACGTAGACGTAATAGAGGTACCCGCTGCCAATGTAGAGGTAATAGTCATGGTTGGCGTTTTCCCTAGCGGAGTCGCCAGAAAGTGTGTTGACGCGGAAATGCGCCCCCGCACTTGGGCCGGTTCGACGTCAAAAAGTATCGCAACGATACCGACGTCGTGTTCCGACTACCCTGGATAGTGACAAGGGATTTGGAGTCGCTAGGCAATCAGATAAATAATTAATATTTTAATCCTATTGGCCGAAAAGTATTAGTAACAATGTGAATAGTAACAAAATAACCAAAACACCTAGAATTGGCTAATTCGGAGGCCGATTCGGAGTTACAGCGTAATCTGGTCCGAAGGGTCCCTGGGACACCTTCGGCCTCAAGCCCGGTCAGACCAGAGGTATAACCTTGGTCGGACCGGAGGTTGCGAAGTGACTCCGGGCGAAGTCCCGAAGGTTGGCTGCGACGTAAACTCCGGCACGGTGCGGAGGGCTCCAGTCGGACCGATGAAGCCTCCCTGGTCAGACAGACGAGGTAGGCTTAGAAGTGCACGGGCTCCGGTGCGTAAGGCTCCAGCGAAGGACTTCGGCGAAGGGCTTCAGCACAGTGCGAAGTATTCTGGTCGGACCGGCGTGTTACCTTCGGTCTGACCGGTCGTTGCCGACAACATCCTGATGAAGGGCTCCGGTCAGATCGGTATCTCAATGCCGGTCGAACCAAAGTAACAAATCTGATCTGCTAAACCTCGGTAACCTTATCAAATAATCTCCAATCGCCTCCAAACTTTGCAGAGATGTTTAGGAAGAAAATTGATCTGCAAAAACAATAAGAGATCAAACACAATTCGGCCGGAGGGCCAAATTGCTGAGTAGGGCGATAAAAACCGATAAAAAGGATAGCAATCCCTTACGTGGATTAATGGGAGGTTCAAAAGTGAACCAGCAAGGGTTACCATGATTACGGACGCGGTAGACGGAGGGCTTTCAAGCAAACCCACGAAGATGCGGAAAGTAAAGAAAATAAATGTGATTCAAAGCTAGGGCTTTAGATTTGTGTCTTCGAGAGAGCCCTTGAATCGGCCTTGCCCCTAGCATTTATAGGGGGTGGGTTGGTTATCCCTAGCTAGAGATAGAGTTAGATGCGTCCAAAACCCTGTTGAGTTAAGTTTTGGGCGAAAACACCTCGAATCCTACTCGGATCCATAATCTGGACCCTGGCCGGTCTGACCGAGCCCATGGGTCCGGTCTGACTGAGCCCATGGGTCCGGTCTGACCGGACCTGGCCGGTTAGACCAGGCTACCATAGCCGGTCAGACTGGCCTTTGCCAGGTCTGACATATTTTCGGTCAAAAATACTATTTTTCAGTATTTGCCTAGTTTGACCATTAATGCCATTTTTGCTATAAACAAATTTCTTATTATTTTATTACTAATATAGCTTATACTTTGCCCCCAATTATCACTAAGTATTTATCTCATATTGAGCTACATAAGTGTAAATTTGATATGCCTCCCAAGTCTTTATCTTATGTTGAGTTACATAACTATAAACTTGTCTTGCCTCCCAAGTTTAGGGATAGTTCCACATTTAACGTTGCAGAATTGAAACCAACCATGGGAGCAAAAGATGAGTATGAGTCGAGGACGACTCTATTTCAAGAGGGGGAGAATGATGAGAACATCACCAGTTGGGATAGGATCATGATTGTGAGGAAACAAGTTAAGGTGCATGCTTTCTATGTTAGATTTAATTTTTATATATTTGAATCTCAGATGCTACACCATGAGATGCGTTCATTTTCAATTTCAGAAATACTTTCTTGGATCAATAGAAGAGATGCATGTATATGGAACTCTTGTATTATTATGGAAGTTGATTGGGGACCAATAGATGTTGAGTTGAGGACGACTCCAAATCAAGAAGGGGAGGATGATGAGGACATCTGTAACACCCCAAATTTTCAAAGAAATAAAAATATTGTTTAATCCAATTTCCTGAAATTTATTATTTTGGAAATACCTTTAATACCCTCCTTTACCATTTTGAACTACAACATAGGTGAAATTACCAAACCAGGAGCTGAAAATTTTTATATATGGTCCAAAGGCCAAGATATATTTTTGAGAATTTTTACAAATTTTTATCAACCTTGGAAGTAGCCCTATTATTTTAAACCAAATTCTGCAATTATTTTAAATCAGAAAACCTTTTAAAACAGTAATGGGCCTCACCTCCCTTTCTCTCTCTCCCAGCCGGCCCAGCCCACCCCTCCCCACGCGCGCCACCTGACACTCGGGCCCCACCTGTCAGAGACCCCCTCTCTCCGCGCCCGCGCGCCCGACTGCCTTGGCCCACCTGTCGGCGCCAACCGACCCCCTCTCGCGACCGAGCCTGACCCCACCCGTCAGCCACCGCCCTCATGCGCTCGCGCCCGCTGACCGCCTTGGCCCACCTGTTGGACCCGTCGTCTTCCTCCCGCCTCCGCCCCCAAATTGCACCGGCCGACGACCCCCGCCTCAGATCCGCCTCGCTGCCCCCCCTCTTAAATCCGTCGCCATTAAACGGTCCCCCACGCCCGGCCGATCGTTTCCCCTCGTTAATCCTCGCGATTACGCCCCGGGATCACGCTGCGCGTGCATGGCCGAGCCATCGCCTGTGAGTTAAGCCCCTCCCTAGACTTTCCTTGCATGCGAGCTCCGTCGGTGGCCCTATTTAAACCCCCTGACCGTCCGTGTTTGATCCCCCCACGCTCACTCGCTGCGAGAACGAACAGAGCCCCTGCACTTCGGTTTTTAGCGCACCACCGCCGCCCACACTCCGGTCACCACTCCCCATTGCAGGTGACCTCTTCCATCCACGCCGACCGCACCATTGTGACCGCACGGACCCCGCCAACCTCGGCCACCCCTCCGCCGATGACGAACCCCGCCGGAGCACCATCGCCGACGAGGAACCCGAACCACTCCGTTGTCTACCCTCGCCGCCGACCGCGCTCCGTCGACCTCCTGCCTCGCCAAAGGTACCTACGTGTTCCCCTAGACGTCCTCTTTCCGTTTCTAGGCTTAGCTAGGGCCGCCGTCACTCATCGTGGCCTCTGGCCCGCTCGCCGTTGTCGGAGAAGATGATCGGCACGGGCTGAGTACCCGTGCCGTGTCGGATCTAACCACGGTCGAGCGATCGCGATCGGACAACGCCTATAACCCCACGTGCGCGATCTAATCCGCACCGTTAGATCTGGACAAAACGTTACATTTTAATCTTGCGCGTTCGTTTGTATTTAAAACCCTCGTTTAATCTGGAGCGTCCATCGCGTACCGGTTCAGTGTTTTAATCCTGGCCGTCCGCGATAACTTAACGCCCCTGCCTCGCTCTCGCGCGTTGGATCTGGATCCAACGGTCCAGATTGGGCCGGACCACACGCACAGTGTGCGAGTTCACCGTGGGCCTGGCTCACCGTGGACCCGAGAGGATTTAAATTTAAAAATAAATTCCAGAAACTGTTTAAAACTTGTAAAATTCATATCTGGCGCATTTGAACTCTAAAAATTGTCATTTCAATTCCAGAAATTTTATAATTTTATTCTCTACACTTTAGTTCACTAAAAACAGTATGTTACTTTAGACTTTTTCATGTTTATTTAAGTAAGTATTCAAATGCCCTTAGGGTAAAAATGTAAATTCAATTATTTAAATTTCAGTAAAGTTCATATTTATTCCTTTCTGTTCATATACTGAAAACCACTAAATTGTACATGAACCTTTCATATTAAATTTTATTAGGAAACTTAAAATGAGACTACTCACATTTAAAACCCCTTTTTATAAAGGACAACCTTTCATTATAATTCTTTCTAAAATTATTTATAAAATAAATTTCAGAAACTTAATGACATGGTTTTCATTCAATTAAACCAATTTAAACATATGTGCTTATTGTGTGATGTTATGTTGTTTGATTGAATGTCGTATTCTACTTTATTTATAATGGGAAGACTACGACGCCACCGAGGAGCCGGATTATTACCCGGAAGTTCCTCCCTCTCCCTTCGCTGAACAAGGCAAGTCACCAAACCAATGTTTTGAGCATATTGAACCCATGTTTTATTAAACTATCGCTAAAACACATAGGATATACATGCATTAGTCAAATGAAACCCTTACAATATATTTATTTAGGATCCCCCGACCTTAAGGTGCAACCCAAGCCATGCTCTCTAGCCTAAACTCCTTGTCACCATATGATTAATGTTATTAGCTAGTGTCCAATGTATTGACACGATTGCTATAGGATTAAAAATGAGTCGTAGTAACTTGGTTCTACTATATGATCCCCGTTATTCTCATCTTTGGAATTCTGTCGGTGTTGGAGTTGTGGTTGTGAGTGAATGCATGGTGGGTTCCGGGTGCAAGCTAGGGCATTGGTCGGTAGCACCCGGGGCACTATAAGAACCGGTCTGTGGGATCCGTTGCAATACACTTCCGTACTGACCACAAGTCTAATGGGTAAGTCCTAACTAAGGTATAGAATGTTCCAAACCGAGGCCACCATTTGGAGATGGGTCAAGTAGCACCTGCGGGTGGCTTGTACCAATGTGGCGCAAAAGGGGGTGTGACGTTAGCCGGGATGCGGCCCGGCGCGCCGGCGAAACCTAGAGCGGGTGGTTATCGCTTGGAGCATTTCATGCTGAGGTTTTGGCACGAGTTCCCGTGGTATGGGTCATCTCATTTGGGATGAGTGCGTGCCTTGTGGGTACAGTAGTACATCTGTGATCAGAGTCATTAATCTTTTCAAAAAGCCGAGCCCACGGTCAAGGGCGGGTTGCGTGACATCCCACAGTTAGATTACTTTGAATATGTATGTGCATGATGGTTTGACATGTAAGGACTGTTGTGCGAGGAGGTAAAACGTACTCCTCGAGTTAGAAAATGTTATTGTTGTTCATGTTTACATTTCCGCATGATTAAATCTGACTACACTAATTGCAACAACTGAAAATGTACTTTTTCGCACTGCTAGCCATTACTCCTTCCTTTGTTATTACCTTGTATTATTACTTGCATTTGTGGTGGCTTGTTGAGTACTTTTTGTACTCATACCCGTTGAACACCACAGAGGATGCCTACTATGAAGACGTTCTGGAGTAGCGACCCAGTCAAGCAAAGATCCTAAAGAAGGTGTTCGTCATGCATTTTTAATTATCTTTATTATTGTTTTTATTAAAACTATGATGTAATAATTATGGTCTGCACACCATGAATATTGTCGTATGTACGATTGTCGCATGATGAAGCTCTTGTATTATTGTTTTTCTTATGAAATTCAATAATGTTCTGATTTCGGTAAATCGGGGCGCCACAACATCCCTACCAATGATACAACCATACATGAATATCAATACCAAGATCCAATTATTAATGTTCGAGCACGAAGATTAAATCTCCAGGTCAACTCGTTTCTAAGTATCTTAGTATATTATCTTGGGAATAAATTACTACCTAATATTATTATTATTAGGAACAATGGAGATGATGAAAATCACTTGGAGATAAACAAAGAATTGGAGAAGAACCAGGAAGGACGTCCAAGCCAATTTGAGAATACAATCCAACTACAATTCGTGTCCAACTTGGATTCCAAGAGCAGCGTACACTAAAATCATTGCCCAGGCTGGATATGTACTCTGTTTTTGATTTTCCACCCAGCCACGTAAAGATAACTTCGTAACCTTTCCAATGTTGTTGGTTTCATCTCAAAATGCCTTCTAGATCAACGGGAATCGTCAAAACAATATAGCATCCAGAGTCTGTCAGCATGTTGTTTTCTGCGTTATTGGGCCTTTGGGCCATGTATCCAGTTGAGCCCATTAGGGGTGCATCCCAAACTACTATATAAGGTGTTTCTACAACCATCTAGGGTTTTTGGGTTTAGTTTATATGTGACTTTGATAGCCACCGCTTCGCCGGATTTATAAGTGAACCCCGACTCGCGGATTCCAATAGAATTTCAATTTGATTGGGTTTTCTGCGTTCTTGCTTGTGTTCTTCAATTAGCGGGCAAGGATTAACCTTCTTGGTGAGGTCAATCAGTCTGTTCTTGGTTGATAACCAATGGAGTAGTGGTGTAGCGATTGCAAGGGCCGATCTCGTGGATCAGAAGCCGAATCATCAACGTTGAGGTCTCCACAAATCGTTGTTTATCCCCCACCTGACGGAAGATCGGGCACCCCCTCCTCCATCAGGTCCCACAAAATCCGTCGGGATCGGTTTGACCTGGCTGCCGAGGAGTTTCTTTTACTCTATAAGTATCCCCATACACTCTTCTCTTTTCTTCTTAACGCTTTCTGCATATGTTGTCCTCACTTTAGCCCTTGAGCTCGTCGCTGTCTTGCCTCTAGCGCCCTCGTGACTGTCGTCTCGTCGTCTTCACCTTCTCCATTGGTATCAAGCTCCGGTAACCTCCTCGATGGCAACCAATGACATCATCCCTGAGGTAAGCCTTCGACATTATTTTTACTTTTTTGTTGTTCTCTGGTTCTCTTGGTTCTTCCACCTCCCTTCTTCTTACTGGTCATGATCCCTATTGCCAACCATTCTCTAGCTATTTCTTGGGCCCTTTGGGTAACCTTGACCCCACCGATTTCATTAATGTCGAGACCAGTCGAATCCCTTTCAAATATTCTCACATGCTTTTTCCGATTGGGACTCCAGCTTCGGGTCTTTTCCTTCCCCTCTCCCTGGCTGGCGTGATTGGTACCTTAGGGTATCGTCTGTCTACCATGCATGCCTTCTGGGATGAGATTGACATCGGACACTACAAAAGCCTCTCCCTTGCTGAGCCATATTAGAATGAGTTGATGCTAGCCGTTGCCTGTTATTTTTTATCCGACGCCTTGAATGCTTTTGTTTTTGTCCATGGTCCGATGAGTCCCGCCTTGCTCGGTGTGTTCTTCTTGACTTGTCTCAACATTGACTCATCGACCAACCCCCTCTTCTTCCGTTCTAAACCGACTCATCGCCTCGGCACCAAATCCACTGATAGTTGGGGCAGGTATCTTGCATGACACAATAAGAAAGCTGGTCCCGTAGACGTTCATGAGCATGTAGCCTTTATTAATCTTTGTTAAGAGAGGTTCTTTTTTTGCATATCCGCCTTGAGTCCGACCTTCCAATTTCAATTCTTAGCCGAACAACTTGCCACATAGGTGAAAGTTTCTCTTGGCCAATACCTCCTTGGAGCTACCTACCATCTTCTCCATCTCGTATCGGCCAAGATATCGTCTAGTGATTTCGTCGGCACCCTAATAGCCCTTGGGGGTTTCTTTAGCTTTGACTCAACATCTATATCACCGATATTGTCAGTGACCCTCCTCTTTCTTCAATGCGGTCCGCTTCTGATTTTCTAGAATTGGCTGCTCCTATTTATCGCCGATGTTCTTCCTTGGGTGAGGCAGCTTCCTGTCGTTCCACCTTTTTCATGTCTCCTGAACCCATGGTCGTCTGCTTTAAGGGTTTTTATCTTGGATTCTCTGATCAGACCATCTGGTACCCCTATGAACATTATTCAAAGTATGAATGCCCCCATCGACTGATTTGACCAATGTGTGCCGGGATGTGGAATCCATCCATATCTTCAAGGCTGTGATTCTTTCTTGTCTCCTTCCCAGTAATTTCACCGTCGGCCATCCTCAGAAGGCCTCTTATGAGTTCTACCATCTATCGATCTTTGTATGGCAGTTAGGGTTCGGTCAGCTTCCACCCCATCTTTTCTTCATTGATCAAATCCAAGTTTATGGAGAAATCAAGGATAGCGTGGAGTGGGATCGCCTCCTTCATATGATTGATGAGGTCCCCAATGGTGATTTCACCTCCTAGACGACCTGTCGAGCGTCCTCCACCAACTACCGTCGATGGTGAGATAAATTAAGGAAGCATCTTTTTAACCTCCCCTCAATGGTGCATCGGGAGCAGCTATATATGGGTGATACTGATGTGGGTCTTGAGGTAAATACTTCGACTCACTCTTTTACTTACCCTAATTGTCTCCCTTTCTATCTTCTCAGCTTCCCTTGTGTAGGAGGATGACCTCGACACCCCTTCTATGAGCTTTAGCGGTCGACCGATATGTTATAGACCTGTATCGGCCACCACCAATTTGGGCATCAACGCTCCCACTCCCACAGCCTAGGTGAATGGGAAATGGTCTAAAGTACTGGTGCACAAACACCAGACTTCGACTACAGTCGTACGCCAATCCACTAGGACACGGACTGGTTAGGCGAGTCCATCGACTTTGACTCCACGACTCTTGGTATGTCTTTGACTTCTGCCTATAACGTTGCTTTCTAGATTGTACTTATATCTCTTGTTCATTTTATAGTCGACGCAGGTCGCCTCTTTGGCTACACAAGTCCCCGATGCCAGTGCTCCCTTGTGAACAATCAAAGTTCCTCCATCGGCCCATGTTTGTATTTGTCTTTGCGTCGTATATATTTCTCCTTCCATATTCCTAATGTCAGATGTTTCTCTTGTTCTTAGACACCTTCTTCTCCCATTGACGTTGACTCCCTTTACGTGGCGTTCGACAACTTGGATGATGATCTTGTTGGTTCCTAGCCTGCCCAGGCCACTGAGGTTGTTGTCATGGTAGCCACCGCTCGAGCCGATACGCTGGAGGTTGCTGCCACCGCTCCTAACGTATCGGTCATTGATGCTGCCGTCGTCGTTGCTTCGGTGGATGCCGATGCTAAGGATCCTCCTGCCACCGCCAATGCCTCTTGCTAGGTACCTCTACCTTTTTGTTCTCCTTTTTCCTTCTACTATTTTTCATATAACCTACACTGGCCTTTGATGCAGCCGATGCCCGATACCATTGATTTGTCTACTGCCCAAGGAAGCCTTGATGAGGAGGGTTCACATACTCTCCCGATTACTACGACAAAGAGTGATGCCATAACTTCTTCCACCAATGGTGCCCCACAAACTTCCGCCCTCACTAGGTCAGCTGACGTAAGTATTTTTGTATTCTTCATTACAACGTGATCGCCCTTCGTTCTTCTTACTTTCTTATTTCTTCAGTCCTCACCCAAAATTTTCCCTTTGACATCGGTCCATATCTTGAGGCCGAAGAGGTCACTGACATCCCTTCTTTTGACGTGGCTCAACTATGTTCGGAGGTGAAGGAGACTTTATCAAACCTATTGCATCGCTTGGAGGACCTAGTGGAGGTCTTGGTCAATGACTCGGGTCCAATAAGGGCTCGTTTGAATGATATTCTGGACTCCATAACTCCGGATCTAGTCGACGTCCTCACGCCGACCGCATTCCTTGAGTTTCAACGATGGACAGGTTAGCGCGCCTTGAAGCAGATGGTTGATCACGCGAGTCACGCATCACAGTGGGAGGTGCTCAAGACTCATGACGAGGCGATTTTGGCCGAGGGTACTGTCCCGAATCACATTCGGGATGAGTCATCGGCCATGTCACTGTAACTTTATCATTTGCGGGTGGAAGAAGTCTGAGAAACCAAGGGTTGGTTTCAGAGTGTGATGAGTGATTGACAGGCTTTTAACCTCTGGTTCAGAGGTTGGACCTCCGAAGGGGGTTCGGAGGTGGCTTCACCGAAGGGTTCGGTGGTTTGGTTGCTGCAGCTATTGCAGCGGAGTGTGCCTGTCAGAGGGGTCCGACAGTACACGATGACTGGGTTCGTACCGAAGGTCTCGGTACTTTGGGCGGTACACCGGAGTGTGTACCGAAGGTTGCTAACCCGGAGAGGTCTTCGGAGTACTGGATACACTTGTCTGTTTGGCTGTGGTGCGCAGGGGACTTCGGAGGTGATGGACAGGTTCGTAGCAGGTGAACCTGGGTAAAGCAGGAGGCTTGATGCCAGTGGAGCAGGGAGCTCCATCACAGTGGCTGCGAAGGGGTCTGGGTCGGACCTCGGGTCGAGGTGCACCAGGAGAGGGCAGTAAGTGCGTAGCGTGGCTCTGGGTGAAGGTACTCCGAGACAAAGTCCTCGGAGGTGAGGCACTTCGAAGGTACTCTGGATGGAGTGACTTCGGAGTTTGGATGGATCAAGTCCTCTGCGGAGGCAAGGCGTTCGAAGTGTGCTCCGGAGGGAGACATTCGAAGGTACCCGACGAAGGTCTCAGAAGTCGAGGCGCATCGAAGGCATGGTCCGGGTGAGGCTCATCGAGGAGTGTACTCGGGGAGAGACACTGCGACGAAGTGCTCATGGAATGCTTCGTGCGGAGGCCTTGGACGAAGGAGGGACTTCGAAGAGTGGTACTCCGAAGGTGGGACTTCGGAGTGAGGAAGGCTTCGGAGCGAGGCTAGCTCCGGAGCGAGGTTGACTTGTGGTACTTCGGCCATGCATGGCTTCGGTACACGGACTGATGGAGTTCGAGCTGGGAGTAGCTGCGAAGCCGTGGTGGTCCACTCCGGAGGTGGTGGTGCGAAGGCCCAAGGGCTTTGACGGCTTCGGCTCAAAACCGTCACTGTATCGAAGGCTATCTTCGGTGAAGCGAAGGCCATCAGGCTCAAGGCTTCTCACCGAAGCTACCGCACCCTTCGCGTGCGAAGGGGGGCTTCAGGAAGGTCAAAGACTGCAAAGGCTGACACTGTCTGCTCTGCAAAAAGCTGATGCTATCCCCTCTGCAAAGCTGACAGAGAAGCCTCCAGAATAAAGTTGACTACCGTTTGTACCCCTCTGTTCTGTAGAGACAAAACTGGTGTAAACCCTAGGGGTAAAGTAGTCAATTCACTTGGGTGAACTGTGGGCTATAAATATGGTGGCTCGGTAGGTAACATTTAACACTTTGAGCATTTACTGTTGAGCTCTTGTACTAGCCTCCACTCTGTATTCATCCAGTGAGATCAATTTTATTGTGTTCCTTGTTCAAGCGGCGAAGCCCTGCTTCTCTGTTGTTTTTCTGCTTGAACTTGTTTGCATACCTCGCTAGTTGTAGTACACCGAAGCCTGTCTAGGCGAAGTGTGTTTTTGTGCGAAGTGTGCTTTTCAGTGTGCGTTCGCTCTGTGTAACAGGAGGCTAGACCTCGCTGCTTACTAGCGAAGCCTTGATCGAAGCCCGTTTTGCTTCTCGTGTCGAAGCCCTTAGCGGTGTCCGTTTAGTGTGCGTTTAGACCTTCGCAAAATGAAGCCCAACACTAGTTGTTGTCGCTAAGTTTTAGGTCGAAGTGCTCAGAGGGTAGTCCACTCTTGCGAAGGGTGAAGTGCGAAGTCTGCTCGAAGCACCCTGTGTGCGGGGCCTGCACTGACTTAGCAGAGTTGTTTACGGGGTGTGAGTGGAGCGAAGTCTTCTTGGCTTCGGACTTTTACTCCTTGCGAAGCCTGTGTTCGGAGCTGTCAAATACCTCCGAACCAGACCTTCGAAGGTTGGTGTTCGAAGCCTGTTCCGTAGTAGACAGAATTAAAACCGAAGGTTGTCTTTAGCCCAAGTTTTTAAAAGCTCCCATTCACCCCCCCCCCCTCTGGTCGCCGTTTTCGGTCCAACAATTGGTATCAGAGCAGGTTAAGATCACCAGTTGACCTTAACCGGTTTTGTGATCTATTGGCGACATGGACAGAGCTAGTAAAATTCCTCTGTTCGATGGGACTGATTTTGCATACTGGAAGGTGCGCATGGAGGCTTACTTGTTAAGCCAAGGAAATGCAATTTTGGAGATTGTGGACTCACAATACTCCATCCCTAAGACTCGCACCTCTCAAACAGAAAAGGATCAGTATAATGCCAACTCGAAGGCTAGAAATATAGTGTTCATTGGTTTGAGTAGAAGTGAGTTTGATAGGGTACAACACCTTAGGACTGCTAGGGAAATTTGGACAACACTCAATATTTTTCATGAGGGCTCTACACAGATCAAGGCCAGGCGCCAAAGCACATGCAATCAACAGTATCAGCTGTTTGTGCAGGCACCTGGTGAATCTATAGATGCCATGTTTTCGCGCTTTGATGCTATAGTGAGTAACTTGCGGTCCAACGGGACGCTTGCTTACAATGATCATGACAGGGCTATCAAGCTTCTCTATGCTCTTGACCGTAGCATATGGGAAGTAAAGATATCCAGCATTGAGGAGTCCACAGGTTATGACACATTGACCTGTGATGAGCTCTTTAGCAAGCTGAAGTCCACAGAGATTGCCAAGGCATCTCTTGTTGTGCACAGAAGCTCTTTGCCACAGCCATTGGCATTGGTTTCTAGCACTAGCTGTGGCACCACTGCAGAACCAAGCACATCTGGTACTTGTGTTCTTGCAAATGGTTTTGCTTTGTCCTCCCTGGTCTCTGTCACAAAGGAGCAGGTGGACACTCTGGATGATGATGAGCTTGCTCTCATTGCCAGAAGGTTCACCCGTTTTCACCATGAGAGACGGGATCAGAGGAGAAGTGGTTTTAGTGGTTGATTTGAATGTGGCGACACTTCTCATATTAAGGCCAATTGCCCTAAGCTCAAGAAAAGAGATGAGAGTGAGCGCCCCAAATACCACAAGAAGGAGAGGAAACCCTTTGTGAAGGGCAAGCGCGGCAAGATGGCTAAGAAAGTAGCCAAAGCCGCTTCCAGAGCATTTGTTGCTGCTCTCAGCGACATCGACACTTCCTCAACTGAGGAGTCAAGCTCTGAGGAGGAGGAGTCCCCAAGGAAGGAGGACAAGAAGGACAAGAAGGGACGAGACTTCACCGACCTTTGCTTCATGGCTGACAGCGATCACAGCGGCGATGAGCTTGACTCATCTGAGGTACCTCTATCCTATGACCAGCTTTCAATAAAATTAGATGAGCTGAATGAAGTAGTTCTCGGTCAGGATAGATTACTTGTGCAAGCCGCTAGAGAAAGAAAAGACCTTAGACTTAGGCTAGAATCTGTTTCTACTGAATATGCCATGCTTAAGTCTAAAGTAAATGATGTTGAATGTGAATCTTGTACTGTAGTCATGGGTGAGCTTGCTCAGTTGCGTTCTGTACATGCTCAAACTCTTTCTGAGCTTGAGACTGCACAGAAGCAGCTTTTTGCGGTGGATTCTAGACCTCATGATAATATTGAATGCATGAACTGTTCTTTATTGCGCGAGAGCATTAATTTACGTGATAAGCATGTTCATGATTTAGAGGCTAGATTGGAGAGGGCCGGTAGTTCTAAGGATGTGCAACCTGTTTGTGACACGTGCATTACCCTTAAGGACCAGCTAGGCACTGTTAGAGAGCGAGCTGAGAACCTCATGTCTGAAAATGAATACCTTCTTTCTGTGGTTAACAAATGCACTGAGGGAAAGGGTAGGATGGATTTGCTCTTGGCCAAGACCAAGATGTGTGCTGACAGAGCAGGGTTAGCTCTAGGATTGGGTTTTGAGAAGATTCCTTCAGATAGTGGAAACAAAACTGTTTTTACCTCACCCACTACCCTAGAGAAAGAGAGAGCTCTATTAGACACTCCATCAGCCAAAAAGCCTACCCGAGCTCAAAAGAAATCCACTCCTCCTGCCAAGAAAATCCCTCCAAAGAAAACCACTCAACAGAAGCCCAAGGAGCATGTGAGAATTGCTCCTAAGACCCATGAGAGTGCCCCTAGGAGAGTCTTCCATTGTTCCTACTGTCAATGAGCGGGTCATTTGGTTGGGTTCTGTTTTCGTCGCATCAAGGATGAGCGACGCTTTCAGGCGATGAGTTACCAGGACATGCATTACCCATCTTTAGGTATGCATGAGTCTGAGTTTTACTATCATCCTGCTTTTGAGGCTCCTCGTGCTTCTCGGAGAGGTTTTGCTCCTCGAGGTGTTCACCATGTTCCATATGGTGGTAGACCCCGGGCGAGTAGCTTTGTACCTCGTCAGAGTAGGAGACCTCGACATGTTGTTCGATCACAGCATGTAGGTAGACCTCGCACTTTGCATCATTCAGATTATCATGTGCGTAGACCGTCTACTTTTACTGCACCTACTACTCGTGTCACTCAGTGCTGGATGCCTCGTCATTTTTTCACTCACCCCAGCACTGAGCGATCAAGATATTCTTATCATATGTAGGTGACAGATCGAGGCTTGGAGGGCACGTGGATCATGGACTCCGGTTGTTCGCGCCATATGACCGGAGATGCAGCATGGTTCTCCAGCCTCACCACAACCAAGCAAAGGGAACATATCACCTTCGGAAACAATCGAAGGAGTAGAGTGAAAGGTAAAGGTGTGGTAAGAATTAACTCGAATTTCACTCTTAAAGATGTTGCTTTGGTTGAGAACCTGGGATACAATTTGCTGTCTGTATCTCAGTTGCTTGATGAGGGCTTCGAAGTGCGATTTCATCGCGATACTTCGCAAGTGCTCAATTCTGATGGCGTTATGGTGTGTAAGATCTTTAGAGTTGGGAGAGTTTTTGGAGCTGATTTTTCAGAGTCATCTGGTTCTTCTCATTGTCTTGTTGCACATTCAACTTCTGAGCTTTGGAAGTGGCATAGGAGACTAGGGCATATGAGCTTTGAGTTGCTCACTCGTCTGAGTGCCCTAGGTCTGATCCGAGGATTGCCAAAGCTCAAGTTTGAGAAGAATTTAATTTGCGCTCCTTGTCGACATGGAAAAATGATTGCCGCTTCGCATTTGCCAGTCACCATAGTGATGACTGAACAACCCGGAGAACTTCTTCATATGGACACTGTAGGTCCTTCTCGGGTTAGTTCTTTAGGCGGCAAGTGGTATGTTTTAGTGATTGTTGACGATTTCTCTCGCTACTCTTGGGTCTTCTTTCTTGCCAGCAAGGATGAAGTGTTTTCACACTTTCGGAGCTTGGCTTTGAGACTTTTTACTGAACTCCCTGGTGCATTAAAATTCATTCGAAGTGATAATGGCACCGAGTTCAAAAACAGTCTCTTTGTTGACTTTTGCATGGAGCATGGCATAGAACATCAATTCTCTGCTCCGCGGGTTCCTCAACAGAACGGTGTTGTTGAGAGGAAGAACCGCACTTTGGTTGAGATGGCTAGGACAATGCTCGATGAGCACAGGACTCCTAGAAAATTCTGGGCTGAGGCCATGAACACTGCATGTTACATCTCAAACCGAATATTCTTGCGCTCAATTTTAAACTTTACATCTTATGAGCTACGTTTTGGGAGACAACCCAAGGTTACTCATCTTCGAGTATTTGGCTGTCGCTGCTTCATCCTAAAACGTGGTAATTTGGATAAATTTGAGTCGCGCTCTTCTGACGGGATCTTTTTGGGTTACACTACTCATGGTCATTCTTATCGTGTTTATAATTTGGAAACTAACACTGTCATCGAGTCATGTGATGTGACTTTTGATGAATCAACCCCCTTTGTTAGTTCTGCTTTTGAACAGGCAAATGAACACGACATGGAACAGACCATATTCGAAGAAGAAGATCCCGGAGAATTCGAGGATGAACCCCTACTACCCTCGACATCAACCCCCGAAGCTGACCCCGCTTCGACCACTTTGGCACAACGTCCCGAAGCAACTACCTCGACATCGGTCATCTTGGACCACTCCAACGCACAAGTTGAGGGGGAGACTGCATCCCGCCGCGAGGCTCCACACCATGTTCAAAGGATGTATCCTCCCGAGCAGATCATTGGTGAGCTTGATCAAAGGGTAACACGTTCCCATGCTCATTTCATTGATTCCGCTTTTGTTGCTTCTTTCGAGCCCTTAGATGTTAGTCATGCACTTTCTGATTCTAGTTGGATCAATGCCATGCATGAGGAACTTGAAAATTTTGAGAGAAACCAAGTCTAGACTTTAGTTGATCCTCCACCAAATGTTCATTTCATTGGAACAAAATGGATTTTCAAAAATAAACAAGGGGAGGATGGGACTATAGTTAGAAACAAGGCTAGACTTGTGGCTCAGGGTTTTTCTCAACTAGAAGGGATTGATTTTACTGAAACTTTTGCACCAGTTGCTCGCCTTGAGGCCATTAGGATTTTGCTTGCCTTTGCGACATCCCGGGGATTCAAGCTCTATCAAATGGATGTCAAAAGTGCTTTTCTTAATGGCTTCATAGGTGAAGATGTTTATGTAAAACAACCTCCTGGTTTTGAAAACCCCAAGTACCCACATAAAGTCCTTCAACTTCATAAGGCTCTTTATGGACTCAAGCAGGCCCCTCGGGCTTAGTATGATAGACTTAAGTCTTTTCTGCTTAAGCGAGGGTATTTGATGGGCTCTGTTGATAAAACCCTGTTTACTCTCAAGCATGGCAAAGATTTCCTTCTAGTGCAGATTTATGTGGATGATATCATCTTTGGTGGCTCGTCTCATGCTTTGGTTGCCGAGTTTGCAGATGCCATGAGCAGGGAGTTTGAAATGTCCATGATGGGTGAACTCACCTTTTTCCTTGGTTTGGAAATCAAGCAAAGCAAACAAGGTACTTTCGTCCACCAGATGAAGTACACCAAGGACCTGCTCAAGAAGTTTGACATGGCAGATGCGAAACCCCTCGCCACTCCAATGGCTACATCTGTAGCATTGGATCCTGACGAAGATGGAGAAGCCGTAGATCAGAAGGAGTTCCGAAGCATGATCGGCTCCCTCCTCTACTTGACTGCTACGAGGCCGGACATACACTTCACAGTGTGTCTGTGCGCTCGTTTTCAGGCTTCACCACGAGCTTCGCACCGCCAAGCGGTAAAACGCATACTCAGGTATCTCAAACATACCCTTGAATTTGGCATATGGTATTCAGCGTCTTCATCTTTATGTCTTCGAGGTTATTCCGATGCGGATTTTGCTGGGTGTAGAATTGATAGGAAGAGTACCTCTGGTACTTGTCATTTTCTGGGTACATCGCTGGTTTGCTGGTCTTCCCACAAACAGTCTAGTGTTGCACAATCGACGGCTGAGGCCGAATATGTTGCTGCAGCTAGTTGTTGCTCTCAGATTTTGTGGATGGCTTCCACTTTGCGGGATTTCGGGTTAGATTATAAGAGTGTTCCACTTTTTTGTGATAACACTAGTGCTATTTGTATTGCAAATAACCCGGTTCAGCACTCCATAACCAAACACATTGATGTGCGATATCATTTTCTCAGAGATCACAATGAGAAGGGTGATATTGAACTTCAATATGTTGATACCCAACACCAACTAGCCGATATTTTCACAAAACCCCTCGATGCTTCTCGATTTGCCTACTTGCGTGGGGAACTTGGTATTTGTCACCCTTACGGCATTTTATGAGGGGGAGCTGATTTTAATTATCTTGCATATGCTCATCATGTGTGGAATTGCATTTACAACTGTTGCACTTATATGCCTCATTTTAATTCATGAAATCATGACAGCTCAGCTCTTTTTAATTTATCTGAAACATTCATGTGCATGATGTTTTCTTTCCAAATTCAAATCATGCTCATTGCTTAGTCTTGAATCTAGCATGTTTAGGCAGGACTGCTTTAGCTATCTTATATCTGCTTGATAGCAAGACACTTTTCTTTGGATGCTAAACATTGCAACTTGAAAAAATTGATCTACATATTCATGGATATTCATAAAGTGCTAAACAATTTGTTCACTTAATCAAATTCCCAAAAATCCATGATTTGCATGCTTCAAAGTAAAAGATCCAGGTGGGTTTGTTTGTAGCACTACCCTATTCTAGACTGCTTACCATTGCACATCGGTCTGAACTGGAATAGTGCAGTGTATGCCAAAATCATTGCTTTAAACTTCTGATGGCTTTCATGCCTAGGCTTGGCCTGATTGGAAAGAATAAGGTGGACAAACAAATAACCCCTGGCATTAAGAAAAGAACAACAAAATTCATTGATCATCAAGTTTGCTTTCATAGCTCCATTTGAACTGGACTTGTCTGAATTGACTAGCTTTGCGCGGTCCTTGCTTTTACTTGTCTAGTTTCCTTGACTAAGTGCTGATGCTTTTATTTCAAAAATGATAAAATCACATGATGTCATCATATTTTTAGAGAATGTTAAATTGAGCTGAGCCCATGATCATTGGTATTACTGTTGGCATATTTTTGCTTTATATGTCTTTGCAATTCTGCTCATTTCCAAGCTATGCATCTTGTAAATGCTCCTTGATGCTTGCATTGCCAAAGGGGGAGAAATTGCTACGTTCTCTGCCGTAAAGGGGGGAAATTTGGGTTCTCTGTTGCAAAAAGGTATAATTTTCACAAAGGGAATTTTTATCTTGAAAAAGGGGAGATTTGCCGAAGGGGTTTTTACTCTTTTGAAAAGGGGGAGGAAAATTCTTTTATCAAGTGACATGATTTGGCTCGTTTCTGAGTTTTTATGGTCACTTGTGTGCTGAAATTTTTCATATTTTCTTGAACTTGAATTTGGTTGTCAATGCACTCATCAAGGGGGAGATTGAGAAACCAAGGGTTGGTTTCGGAGTGTGATGAGTGATTGACAGGCTTTTAACCTCTGGTTCGGAGGTTGGACCTCCGAAGGGGGTTCGGAGGTGGCTTCACCGAAGGGTTCGGTGGTTTGGTTGCTGCAGCTGTTGCAGCGGAGTGTGCCTGTCGGAGGGGTCCGACAGTACACGATGACTGGGTTCGTACCGAAGGTCTCGGTACTTTGGGCGGTACACCGGAGTGTGTACCGAAGGTTGCTAACCCGGAGAGGTCTCCGGAGTACTGGATACACTTGTCTGTTTGGCTGTGGTGCGCAGGGGACTTCGGAGGTGACGGACAGGTTCGTAGCAGGTGAACCTGGGTAAAGCGGGAGGCTTGATGCCAGTGGAGCAGGGAGCTCCATCACAGTGGCTGCGAAGGGGTCTGGGTCGGACCTCAGGTCGAGGTGCACCAGGAGAGGGCAGTAAGTGCGGAGCGTGGCTCCGGATGAAGGTACTCCGAGACAAAGTCCTCGGAGGCGAGGCACTTCAAAGGTACTCCGGATGGAGTGACTTCGGAGTTTGGATGGATCAAGTCCTCTGCGGAGGCAAGGCGTTCGAAGTGTGCTCCGAAGGGAGACATTCAAAGGTACCCGACGAAGGTCTCAGAAGTCGAGGCGCATCGAAGGCATGGTCCGGGTGAGGCTCGTCGAGGAGTGTGCTCGGGGAGAGACACTACGACGAAGTACTCATGGAAGGCTTCGTGCGGAGGCCTTGGACGAAGGAGGGACTTCAAAGAGTGGTACTCCGAAGGTGGGACTTCGGAGTGAGGAAGGCTTCGGAGCGAGGCTAGCTCCGGAGCGAGGTTGACTTGTGGTACTTCGGCCATGCATGGCTTCGGTACACGGACTGACGGAGTTCGAGCTGGGAGTAGCTGCGAAGCCATGGTTGTCCACTCCAGAGGTGGTGGTGCGAAGGCCCAAGGGCTTTGACGGCTTCGGCTCAAAACCGTCACTGTATCGGAGGCTATCTTCGGTGAAGCGAAGGCCATCAGGCTCAAGGCTTCTCACCGAAGCTACCGCACCCTTCGCGTGCGAAAGGGGGCTTCAGGAAGGTCAAAGACTGCAAAGGCTGACACTGTCTGCTCAGCAAAAAGCTGACGCTGTCCCCTCTGCAAAGTTGACAGAGAAGCCTCCAGAATAAAGTTGACTACCGTTTGTACCCCTCTATTCTGTAGAGACAAAACTGGTGTAAACCCTAGGGGTAAAGTAGTCAATTCACTTGGGTGAACTGTGGGCTATAAATATGGGGGCTCGGTGATGGGGGACTGGTCCCGATCTTCCGCTAGGTAAAGGATAACTTGGGTTGGTGGAGAATCTCGACGTTGGCGATCCAAGGCTCCGGTCCGGCGGATCAAAACCTTGCAATCATTACACCACTGTCTCCGTTGGTTATCAACCACGCAGGACGCGATTGACCTCGCCACGAAGGCTAATTCCTGCAAGCGAACCCAAGAACACAAGCAAGAACAGGAAGGATACAAGTCGAATGTCAAATCACAGACAAACGATGATAAGGTGAGGTTTCACAAACGCCAATGCAGCAGCCAATCGGTCCGGTGCAAGAGGCGAGATCTAAACACACAAGTGTAGATGCAAACAAAGCAAAACCTAACCCTAGAGGCGGCTGGCGTGAGAATATATAGGGCGGCAGCCTGTGGAAGGCGAACAGACACGGGCTGTGGGCTAGAAGACGTACAGACTCAGACTATGGGCCAACATGGCCTAGTTCTGTCACGCAGGACTGTTTAAATCACACAGAACGACTCGAGACTCCAAATGAGGTGAAACCAACGGCAAACAATCTGTCTTCTCCTCAGCTTTCCAAAAAGTCAAAGAACGCGCCAATCGGACTTCGTATGAGGAAGTTATGCCCATTTTGGTGCAGGGTGGTTGATGTAGTCCGAACCAGCGAAATCTTGACTTCAAAACATCCGTGCGACTCCGTCTTCAGCTCCAACTCTTCTATTCCATCTCCCATGTTCCTAAGTAACAAAATATCACTAGTATTCAGTAGCATCCCATCCAAACAAATATTGACATAGTTGCTAAGGAAAGAATTAACCTCATGGTTCAAGCGACGGGCACGGGCGCGTGTGATTGGTCCTTGTAGTTGAATTGTAGGTGGAGGCTCCATGTGTGTATCATGTGAAGTGATGTCCTCATCATCCTTCCCCTCTTGAATTGGAGTCGTCCTCAACTCAAGCTCATCATCATCTCCCAAATAGGGCTTTAAATCTGAAATGTTAAATGTGGGACTAACCCCAAAAGCTGCAGGCAACTCAAGCTTATATGCATTGTCATTTATCTTCTCAAGCACACGGAAAGGACCATCGGCACGTGGCATCAATTTAGACTTTCTCAAATCAGGAAAACGATCCTTGCGCAAGTGCAACCAAACAAGATCACCCGGTTCAAATGTTATCTATTTTCTACCCTTACTACCATAAGCACGATATTTCTCATTCATTTTCTCTATGTTTGCTTTAGTAGTTTCATGCATCTTAAGCAATAATTCAGCACGTGTAGTAGCATCAAAATTCAAGTTTTCAGATGGTGGTAATGGTAGCAAATCAATAAAAGCACGCGGATTAAAGCCATAAACCACTTGAAACGGACTTACCTTAGTAGTGGAGTGTACTGACCTATTATATGCAAACTCAATATGAGGTAGACACTCTTCCCAAAGCTTCAGGTTGGTCTTCAAAACAGCCCTTAGCATCGTGGACAATGTACGGTTGACGACCTCCGTTTGCCCATCCGTTTGGGGGTGACAAGTAGTAGAAAACAGCAGCTTCGTCCCCAACTTATGCCACAACGTCCTCCAAAAATGACTTAAGAATTTGGCATCACGATCTGAAACGATGGTATTGGGAACTCCATGCAAGCGTACGACCTCTCTGAAAAACAAATCAGCAACATTTGTAGCGTCGTCGCTCTTGTGACAAGGTATAAAATGCGCCATTTTAGAGAAACGATCTACCACCACAAAAATACTATCTCTCCCCCTCCTAGTTTTAGGTAATCCTAACACAAAATCCATAAAAATATCCTCCCAAGGTACACTAGGAACGGGCAGAGGCATATAAAGACCATGTGGGTTTAGACGGGACTTAGCTTTATTGCAAGTAGTGCATCGTGCCACATAGCGCTCAACATCTCGTCTCATCCTAGGCCAATAGAAGTGTGTGGACAGCACATCTTCGGTTTTCTTTGATCCAAAATGACCCATCAAACCACCACCATGTGCTTCCTGCAATAACAACAAGCGAAGAGAGCTAGCCGGTACACATAACTTGTTAGCACGAAAAAGATATCCATTATTCAGCACATATTTGTTCCAAGCACGGTTGTCTGTACAATTTGTAAAAGCGTCTTTGAAGTCCAAATCAGTAGCATACATGCCCTTCAATGTTTCTAAACCAAAGATCTTATAATCAAGTTGAGAAAGCAATGTATAACGTCTAGATAAAGCATCGGCAATCACATTATCTTTCCCTTTCTTATGCTTAATGATATATGGAAAAGTCTCAATAAATTCTACCCATTTAGCATGTCGTTTATTCAGATTTGCTTGACTACGTATATGCTTCAATGCTTCATGATCCGAATGAATAATAAACTCCTTAGGCAAAAGGTAATGTTGCCAAGTTTCAAGCACACGCACTAAGGCATATAATTCCTTATCATAGGTAGAATAATTCAACTGTGGACCATGTAATTTTTCACTAAAATAGGCCACGGGTTTACCTCCTTGTAGCAGCACACCTCCTAATCCCAACCCACTAGCATCACATTCTAACTCAAAAGGCTTACTGAAGTCGGGTAGCTGAAGTAGAGGTGCATGTGTAAGACGATCTTTGAGTGTGGCAAAAGCTTGTTCATGTGTTGGCTCCCAAGTAAAAGTAACTCCCTTCTTGGTCAACTCATGCAAAGGACCGACTATGGTGCTGAAATCTTTCACAAAACGCCGGTAGAAACCTGCAAGACCAAGAAAACTACGTACCTGTGTGATAGTTTGGGGTTGCGGCCAGCTGTTGATTGCTTCTACCTTTGTCGCGTCAACCTCAATACCCTGTGAAGTGACAACATATCCAAGAAACACAACTCGATCCGTGCAAAACGTGCACTTCTCAAGGTTACCAAACATTCTAGCCTCACGGAGGACAGAAAAAACAGCACGTAGGTGTTCAACATGTTCAGTGAGAGACTTGCTATAAACCAAGATATCATCAATGTATACAACCACAAAGTGTCCTATAAAGTGTCGTAGGACTTCATTCATCAAGCGCATGAAGGTACTAGGTGCATTAGTAAGTCCAAAAGGCATGACAAGCCACTCATATAATCCAAACTTTGTTTTAAAAGCAGTTTTCTATTCATCACCTAGTTTCATGCGAATTTGGTGGTAGCCACTACGGAGATCGATCTTAGAAAAGATAATGGCACCACTAAGCTCATCAAGCATGTCATCCAATCTAGGAATAGGGTGTCGATATCGAATGGTGATATTATTAATAGCACGACAATCAACACACATGCGCCAACTACCATCTTTCTTAGGTACCAAAAGAACGGGTACTGCACAAGGACTAAGGCTTTCACGGACGTACCCACGATCAAGAAGGTCCTGTACTTGGCGCTCAATTTCTTTTGTCTCCTCCGGATTGGTGCGGTACGCTGCACGATTAGGAAGAGACACCCCCGGGATTAAATCAATTTGGTGCTCGATGTCGCGTATCGGTGGCAGCCCGGGTGGTATCTCAGCAGGAAAAACATCGTTAAACTCCTGCAAAAGGTCAGTGACTGCAACAGGAACAGAGCTAGGAATGTTCGCAAGTGAAAACAACACGTTTGTGCAAATCAAGCCGTATAGCAAGGGAGTATCATCACAAATTTCAGCAAGGTCAGTTTTAGTTGCAAGCATGACATGTCCTTTCAGATTAATAACTTGTGATGAAGAAGGAGAAGAAATTTTATCTTTCTGTTGCCTCAAAAGCGTCTTAGCTACTTGCTGATTTTCAGAAGGTTGTTTGCTCTTTTGTGCATCCCTAGCACGTTTTTCTTGTTCAAATTTTACAATTTCAGCAGGAGTCATAGGAAGCAATGTAACTTTCTTTCCTTTATTCATAAATGTATACTTATTGCTCCTACCATGGTGTGCCTGTCAGAGGGGTCCGACAGTACACGATGACTGGGTTCGTACCGAAGGTCTCGGTACTTTGGGCGGTACACCGGAGTGTGTACCGAAGGTTGCTAACCCGGAGAGGTCTTCGGAGTACTGGATACACTTGTCTGTTTGGCTGTGGTGCGCAGTGGACTTCGGAGGTGACGGACAGGTTCGTAGCAGGTGAACCTGGGTAAAGCAGGAGGCTTGATGCTAGTGGAGCAGGGAGCTCCATCACAGTGGCTGCGAAGGGGTCTGGGTCGGACCTTGGGTCGAGGTGCACCAGGAGAGGGCAGTAAGTGCGGAGCGTGGCTCCGGGTGAAGGTACTCCGAGACAAAGTCCTCGGAGGCGAGGCACTTCGAAGGTACTCTGGATGGAGTGACTTCGGAGTTTGGATGGATCAAGTCCTCTGCGGAGGCAAGGCGTTCGAAGTGTGCTTCGGAGGGAGACATTCGAAGGTACCCGACGAAGGTCTCAGAAGTCGAGGCGCATCGAAGGCATGGTCCGGGTGAGGCTCATCGAGGAGTGTGCTCGGGAAGAGACACTGCGACGAAGTGCTCATGGAATGCTTCGTGCGGAGGCCTTGGACGAAGGAGGGACTTCGAAGAGTGGTACTCCGAAGGTGGGACTTCGGAGTGAGGAAGGCTTCAGAGCGAGGCTAGCTCCGGAGCGAGGTTGACTTGTGGTACTTCGGCCATGCATGGCTTCGGTACACGGACTGATGGAGTTCGAGCTGGGAGTAGCTGCGAAGCCGTGGTGGTCCACTCCGGAGGTGGTGGTGCGAAGGCCCAAGGGCTTTGACGGCTTCGGCTCAAAACCGTCACTGTATCGGAGGCTATCTTCGGTGAAGCGAAGGCCATCAGGCTCAAGGCTTCTCACCGAAGCTACCGCACCCTTTGCGTGCGAAGGGGGGCTTCAGGAAGGTCAAAGACTGCAAAGTCTAACACTGTCTGCTCTGCAAAAAGTTGACGCTATCCCCTCTGCAAAGCTGACAGAGAAGCCTCCAGAATAAAGTTGACTACCGTTTATACCCCTCTGTTCTGTAGAGACAAAACTGGTGTAAACCCTAGGGGTAAAGTAGTCAATTCACTTGGGTGAACTGTGGGCTATAAATATGGTGGCTCGGTAGGTAACATTTAACACTTTGAGCATTTACTGTTGAGCTCCTGTACTAGCCTCCACTCTGTATTCATCCAGTGAGATCAATTTTATTGTGTTTCTTGTTCAAGCGGCGAAGCCCTGCTTCTCTGTTGTCTTTCTGCTTGAACTTGTTTGCATACCTCGCTAGTTGTAGTACACCGAAGCCTGTCTAGGCGAAGTGTGTTTTTGTGCGAAGTGTGCTTTTCAGTGTGCGTTCGCTCTATGTAACAGGAGGCTAGACCTCGCTGCTTACTAGCGAAGCCCTGATCGAAGCCCGTTTTGCTTCTCGTGTCGAAGCCCTTAGCGGTGTCCGTTTAGTGTGCGTTTAGACCTTCGCAAAACGAAGCCCAGCACCAGTTGTTGTCGCTAAGTTTTAGGTCGAAGTCCTCAGAGGGTAGTCCACTCTTGCGAAGGGTGAAGTGCGAAGTCTGCTCGAAGCACCCTGTGTGCGGGGCCTGCACTGACTTAGCAGAGTTGTTTACGGGGTGTGAGTGGAGCGAAGTCTTCTTGGCTTCGAACTTTTACTCCTTGGGAAGCCTGTGTTCGGAGCTGTCAAATACCTCCGAACCAGACCTTCGAAGGTTGGTGTTCGAAGCCTGTTCCGCAGTAGACAGAATTAAAACCGAAGGTTGTCTTTAGCCCAAGTTTTTAAAAGCTCCCATTCACCCCCCCTCTGGTCGCCGTTTTCAGTCCAACAAAGTCGATCTTGCCTTGGGGCTGGATGGGGTCCGGGTGAAGATTGCCTAGATGGAAGGTGCTCTGGCCTCTTTCCCAACTTGGATCGAGGCCTAGGAACGCCATCTTGCCGGTACTGTCCGCCACGAACAACATCGATGCCACGCCATCCAAGACATCCCTAGATCGGACGCAGAAGATTGAGCTGTTCTTTGGAGCATTGATGTGATTCGATTGTGGGCGATCGAGGCAATCCGTTGTGCTCTTCTTTGAATCTTTTCTTTGTATCAGATCTTGGACCTGTAAAACTCAAAACGTTATGCTTTGTTTATCATTATTGATCCTTGAGTTGTCCTTTAGTCTTTTGTGTATAAGGACGATGTTTCACCATCGTCCGTATAAAGGCAATACTATCGGTGGTATCGGCTATCTGATGCTTGCGTGTATATCTTTAGGCATTTATCCAAACGCTCAAGAAATACTTCTTTAGATACTTTCCATTCAGTGCCTTCTCCAATACTTCTCCGTCTAATCCTTCGAGCAAATAGGCATTACCAGGCACCAATCAATGTATTTGAAATGGTCCTTAGCAATTAGGTGACCACTTATCAAACCGATCTTCTCTAGACCCGATCGGTATGATAAGCTTCTACATGAGTTCTCCCTCTTAAAATGACTTGGGCACCACTTTCTTGTTGTAGAACCTGGAAATTCTTGTTTTGTTCTCTTCAATCTTCTCAAGGGCTCTCAATCAGACCTACGCCAAATCGTCTAAGCCATTTGTCATTAAACTATAATAATAATCAGTTGTGAGTTGGTCTTGTAGTGTTATCCTTCTTGAGCCGATGTTATTTTCCCAGGACAGTACTGCTTCATGGCCATAAACTAACTAATATGATGGTACTTGAGTAGACCCATGACACGACATTCGATAGGCCTAGAGTGCTTCTAACAGAGACCAATGCCAACGCTTCAGCTGATCATTGATCTTACGCTTTATTAACTTGATCAAACTCTTGTTGGGCGCTTTAGCCTGACCATTAGCCTACACGTAATATGGTGATGAATTTAAGAGCTTGATTCCCATGCCGACTGCGAACTGCTGGAACTCTTCTGATACGAAAATTGTCCCCTCATATGTGGTGATGGTCTGTGGAATCCCGAATCAATATATTATATGTTCCCCGATGAACTCAATGGCATTGGCAGAAGTAACCCTTATGAGTGGAACAACCTCTACCCATTTTCTGAAATAATTAGTAGCTACCAATATAAACTTATGTCCTTTACTTAATGCTAGGTAGATTTGGCCGAGCATATCGATGCCCCATCCCCATAATGGCCATGTTTTAATTATTGGGTTCATTGCCGATGCAGGTGCCCTCTGAATAGCTCTAAACCTCTAACAATACTGGCATCCCCTGTAATATTTTATGCAGTACTCCACCATAGTCGGCCAAAAGTAACCTACCCTACGAAGCAACCATTTCATTTTCTTTGTCGACTAATGTGTTCCGCATATGCCATCGTGTACCTCACACATCACCACTTTAGCTTCTTCAATGCTTATGCATTTGAGGAGAACTCTATCGATCGTCCTATGGTACAAGTCTTCGCTGAGCAGCACGTATCTCGTTGCTTGATATCTAAGTCTTCTTGGTGCCGATGTCGAAGGATTTTTCAAATAATTAATAATATTGTACCTCCAATCATCAACCTCTATTTCTACGATTTCTACCTCGATCGACCTGGTCATAGGCTTATATCTTGATGCCTTTTGGGCCAAATCGTTCACTTCTGAGTTCTGTTCACTCGGGATATGAGTAAGGGTTACGCTTCGGAAGTTTGACATTATAGCTTGACACCGTTCATGATATTCTTTCAGCATATCATCTTTGCACTCGTATTTATCGAACAACTGCCTCATTACCAGTAGAGAGTCTGCCAAAACTTCTATTGTATCGACACTCACTTCTTCCAATAGTTGCAACCCCTTCAATACTGCTTCATACTCGGCCAGATTATTGGTGGATAAATGTTTGATGGTATATGCAAATTCAAAGTTGCCCCAAAGGGAAATAATATCACTAGGCCTATGCCACATCCATGCCGACACATCGATCCGTCGAAGAATAGGGTCCATGGTGTCGACTCAACATGAGTCACTGCCTCATCTCTGTGCTAGACTATGAAATCGGCTATCGCTTGTCCCTTTACTGCCTTAGTAAATTCATATCTAAGATCAAACTCGGTTAGAGCGAGAACCATTTTCTGATACACCTTTTTAACACTAGGGTCGATAGCATTTAATTAATGACATCGGCCTTACATATCACAATGCACTCTGATGATAGTAGGTAATGTCTCAATTTAGTGCACGAGAAGTATAACCATAGACAGAGCTTTTCCACCATGCGGCATCGGGTCTCAGCGTCTAGTAGTCTTCTACCGAGATAGAAAATTACTCTCTTTTTTATCAATTTCCTACACCAGGACCGACCCGATGGCTTCACCATCGGTTGAAAAATATAACCTGAACAGAATTCCTTTTTGTGGCGACATCAACACTGGTGGTGAGGATAAGTATTCCTTAATCTCATCAAACACCTTTTTCTGCTTTTTCCCCATATAAATTCCTGATCGGGCTTCAATTTCAACAATGGGGTAAATGGTTCTATTTTTCTAGAAAGATTAGCTATGAATCTCCTACGAAAGTTTATCTTCCCAATCAGTGACTGCAACTTGGTTTTATCAGAAGAGGTTTTAGTGTTATTAATTACTTCTATACTGCGCTGGCTTATTTCAATCCCTCTTTCTTACACAATAAAGCCCAGAAACTTCCCCGCCGATACACCAAAAGCACACTTTTCGGGATGCATTTTTAGTCCGTATTTACTGGCTCTCTCCAGAACTTGACACAGATCGACCACATGGTCTTAGGTATTGCTTGATTTTACCACGACATTGTCTATGTATATATCCACTAACAAGCCGATTAAATCATGGAAGATGTAGTTCATGGCCCTCTAGTAAGTTGCTCCGACATTTTTCAAGCCGAAGGTCATCACCACCTACTCATAAAGTCTGATAGTGCATGGGCATCGGAAGGTCATCTTGTGGATGTCTTCATCAGCCATAAAAATCTGATTATAGCATGCGTTCCTATCTATGAAGCTGATAATCTTGTGACCCAATGCGGCATACAATAGTAATTCCACGATCGGCATTGGGTATTCGTCTTTCGGGGTTGCCTTGTTCAAATCTATAAAGTCAACACATATCCTAAGCTTCCCACTTTTCTTCCATACCGGTACAATGTTCGATACCCACTCTACGTATCGACACGGTCTTATGAATCCTACATCATATAACCTTATTACCTCGGCCTTGATATCTAGATATATTTCTGCCTTGAATCGCCGAGGTGACTATTTGAATGGCCGATACCCTGCTATATTGGGAGCCGATGTTCTTCAATCAATCGGCTTAAACATAACATTTTGTGATACTCCCATGCAAAGAAATCATGATATTCCCGTAATAATGAAATTAATTAATTTTTTATTTCATCGGAAAGTTGAGCACTTACAAAGGTTGGCCTCGGTCTGTCACTGGGTCTGATGTCTACTTCCTATAGCTCATCGATTGCGGCGAAGCCATGACCGAGTTTACATTTTGCTTCGTTGGTGTCACCTTTAAAGGGTAAGCTTGGGCTATTCATTATTAACTGATTTGACACCATAATTTGTAATTTCGAGAAAATCATCATACCAAGCTCTGTCGTACAGACAAACAACTTCTTCCATTTCAGATACCGATAAATCGGATATTTCTACATTAACTGATTTAGCGGTGGGAACGATTTCCACTTGATCACCGGCCCACTGCATGAGGCTCTAATGCATTGTTGATGGGACACAAGAATTCACGTGAATCCAATTGTGCCCGGTAGCATGCTATAAAATCCTTTTCCTTCTATGATGAAGAAAGTGGTCGGCACGGTCTTGCTCCCAACCATCAACTCT
The DNA here is from genome assembly GCA_019279435.1 of Zizania palustris. Lineage (NCBI taxonomy): Eukaryota > Viridiplantae > Streptophyta > Magnoliopsida > Poales > Poaceae > Zizania > Zizania palustris. The sequence goes on along the minus strand of JAAALK010000079.1, from coordinate 37,526,949 downwards.
GCATTTAGCACTCATTATTTCTAATGAATTGCCACCGAAGTCCCTCAGTACAATATTGGTTTTGTGGAGGTCCTCCAGCCCTTTCCCCTACTTCCGGAAGGTGTCATACGACATCAAGTTGACGGCTTCCCCTCCATCTATCATCATCTTGGACATCGTCTTTCCGTTGACCAAACCCTTGATTTAAAGAGGTCTCAGGTGCTGATGCTCGTGATCTTCTGGCTTGTCGAATATTGCCGGCTACGAGGTCAAGTTGGGCCATTGTATCGGCCTATTCGGCATCGTCTTTAGGAGTAGCCCGGTACTCCGCAAGGAGGAAGAAAACCATGTTTACCCCTACATATCTCTTATCGTCGTGATCGACCTTGTCTTTCACTCACCATTCACTTTTAATCCTTCGGGGCCGATCAGTCTCGTTTTTGTGATTCTACACTTTCAGTTCTTTCTGCCACAACCGTTGTATTCCTCTTTTTTGGTTCTTTGTGAAGATCCCGTTGGGGCACCACTGAGGCTTTCTGGACGTGGCACCACCATCAGTCGATCGACTATTTTCCTCAGTGTTGACAGGGCCGAGTCTTTCAGGTTTTGACGCCCTCGGTGGTGACAACCTCCGATGAACGGACATCCTCTCCTGGTTACGTGGCCTTGTCCTGTTGGTGCGTGGGTCATGGTCACCTTGCCACCTACCCTCGCTGCCTTACTCAAGGCAGTCGTCCATCAACGGTAAACACAACCCTTTATTCTAGAAAAATCTAAAGAACTCACAATTTCAATGGGGGTTGAATCGTGAGAGATTTCGATCGTATTCACTATCCATCCCTTCTCTTGACTTTAATTCATATTTCTTAATCAAGCTCGAAGAGGTGACACAACTGTTGACTCACCTGCTTTTCTTCGCATGTCAATTTTTAGCACGGTGCACATGCACCTGCATGTTTACCAAGAAAGAGTGGTCGTCGATATAAATTGTCTTCTTCCCATCGTCAAACTTGATTTGGCCTTGCTCCTTGGCTGATTGCATTTGCTGTCTAAATACCTTGCATTAGTTAGTGTGGTGCGACGGGGAGTTATGCCACTTACAATATTTCCTCTTCAACTTATCGACAGGTGGAATCACATGATTAGGTGGTAACTGGATCTACTTCAACTCATACTTTTCCTCTTTATCAAATGGCTTTACCTAGGTACACACGATTTGTTTTTTGTTTCTGGTCCATTTGGCCAAGTCGACCTCTGCATTAGACCCGCTATCCTCATTGGAGTCCGGATGAAACGCTTGAGTGCACGCCACCTTCTTCTGATATTTGTCCATTTTTGCTTCCTGGAATCGACTCTGATGGTCTGATACTCGTTGTACCAAGTGTGTGAGGCTCTTAAATTCTTGTGATGAAAACCTTTCCTTTATTGGATTTAGGAGTCCTTGGAATGCTAACTCATTCAATTGCGTGTTGCTAAGGATTAGGATATCGCACCGACTTCTCACATCACATAACTTCTGCGCATAATCCCGCACCGACTCGTCAAGTCAGTAAGATTCATCTCATGTATGCCGGTGAAAAAATACTTGTGAAATTTCTTTTCCAGATCCGTCCATCCTCCAACTAAGTTCACCGACAGTGATGAGCACCACGCGAAGGCTGATCCTGATAGTGACAACGGGAAGAACCTGACCTTGAGTGCTTCCTCGGCCGATGCCTTACCTCACTAGGTGAGAAAACGACTGATGTGATCAATCGTGGATACCGAGTCCTACCCAAAAAACTTGGTGAAGTCAAGAATCTTGTATCGGTTTAGTAGAGGCACCCAATCAAACCACTCTGGGTACGGTTGCCCATACACATACATCAGGTATTTTGGTTTGAGCCCAAACTAGTCCCGAATGACTTTAGTGATTCAGTTCACCATATCATCTTCCTGTTGGTTCGGCGCGAGATACCGATCAGTCATTGGAGGTTGTTGGTACTGATCTTGCCGAACAATGTTGTATCTTTGTTCTTCATTGGGATAGTGTTGATGCCAAGATATGGTAAAGCCTAGAGCCCACCAAGGATGTCGTACGGTTAGCAAAAGTTAAGAAGAGTCTAGTCAAAGATGGTCAAAGAAGCATGTCCATTACAATGCTGACCGGATATAGAGGAGCCGATGAGGAGAAGATAAAGATTATCCAGAATTGGTTAAGATAGAGTACTTGAATGGCAAGTTCTAGACTATAAATATGTATGACTTAGTTAGGTTAAACACACATCTCTGTCAAATAACTACTCGACGCATCGCCACCCTTCGTTCCCAAGGTTTATCCCGACGGGATTTGGCACTCGGAGCTAGGCTGCATCGTTTTGATCTTCGGCGAAGAGGTGAGTCCCACCACCCCCGACGACCGTATCAACTAGGTCAATATCCTCACGGCTGCATCAGATTGATCTCTTGAGGTGAACATCGAAACGTTGTCGATTCTTGGTGTATTGGCTAGGTCTAAGGCTGTATCAGATTAATCTCTTAGATTGATGTGATCTAGATGTGGTAGTTTGAGGCTTCATCGGTTAAGTCTGACATCTCTTGCTATTGTATCTTTTTCATGTTGTATACCGTTCATCTAAATAATGTATGCCCGATACTTTGATATATTATTTAGATCATCGTGATTAGCGACTATCTTGGTTAGGTCCGATGTAGTTATTGTGATGATTTTCATGATGTAGACATGTTATCTGACACATTTTATTTATTTCTATCAGAGTACAAGCCGACAGGTTATCTCGATTCAGCGCCACATTTTATTCGCCATCAGAAAAGCATTCATCGGCCTATATGTGTAAACTGCCCATCTCATCGACCTATATGTGTAAACTACCCATCTCATCGGCTGATGGCATGCTCGCCCGATCGCTTTACCCATGGTCATTGGCCTTATGGCCGATCGACATGATATTTGTTGGACCGAAAAGGGCGACCAGAGGGCTACTCCAAGCTCGAACTCTATCAGTCCGTGTACAGAAGCCATGCATGGCCGAAGTACCTCAAGTCAGCCATACTCCGAAGCCCCACCTTCGGAGTACCTTCGCCACCTTTTGAAGTCCTTCAGTCCAAGGCCTCCGCATGAAGCATATCCATAAGCACCCCTTCATAGTGTCTTAGCCCCGAGCACACTTCTGTGAAGACCCTTATCCGGAACATGCCTTCGATGCACCTTGACTTTCGAGACCTTCGTTAGGTGTCCCTTCGAGTGCCTTTATCCGCAGTGCACTTCAAACTCATTGCCTCAATGCTGAGGACTTCGTCTCAAGGTACCTTTAGCCGGAGCCACCATTCGCACCTTCTGCCTTCGCCTGGCGCACCTTGACTTGAGGACCGACCTTGAACCCACGCAGCCTTCGTGACTGAGCTCCCTGCTTGCCTCGTATCAAGCCTCCCACTTGACCCAGGTTCACTTGCTGCAAACCATCCATCGCCTCCGAAGCCACCTGCGCACCACCGACAAACAGAAAGTGTATCCAGTACCCCGGATACCTCTCCGGTAAACAACCTTCGGTACACCGGTGTACCAGCCAAGGTACCGAACCCTTCGGTACACATGTCATCGTGCTCTGTCGGACTCCTCTGACAGACACACTCCGCTGCACAGCTACAGCTAGTTAAATCCGCACCCTTCGGAAAACACCTCTGAACCCCTTCAGAGGGACCAATTCGCTCAGAGAAGGAACCTTGGCAATCACTCATCACAGACTTGAAACCAAGGCACACAACTTGGTTTCTCAATCTACCCCTTGATGAGTGCATTGACAACCAAATTCAAGTTCAAGAAAATATTAAGATTTTTAGCACACAAGTGACCGTAAAAACTCAGAAAAGAACCAAAACATGTCACTTGATTAATGAATTTCAATTGACTTGAGTCATTAAAAGCCATTTTGCAAAAATATGCCAAATCACTGTGTCAGGTTCAGATGCTCAGTTCAAGGTAGTATATGCCAAGTTCAATGTGTGATGAATGAGTTTTGCAAATTTTTGAAAAATAAAAACATCACCACTTAGACTAGTCATCTAGACACGTTAAAGCGAGAATTGCAAAAGCTAAACAATTTCCACCTAGGAAAGCAAGTCCAAGCACCATGGTGCATTTAGCAAGCTTGATTAGCAATTGATTCGAACTTAGCAATTCTTTTGATTTTGCCAGGGGTTATTTGCTTGTCTATCTTATGCTTTCCAACCATGCCAAGCCTAGGCCAAGAAAGACCATTATAAGCTTAAGACAATGATTTTGGCAGACACTAAGTTATCCGAGTTCATACCAAAGTGCAATGGTAAGCAGTCTAGAATAAAAGAAGTGCGATAGGCAAACCCGCCTGGATCTTTTCATTTTTAGAACAAAAATCATGGATATTTGATTTTTGTCATGTCATATTTGTTGTATGATTCCATGAGTAGCAATATTATTTGCAAGCTGCAAATTTGCATCCATAATAAAGGATTCTAGCTAACAAGTAGATAAAAGATAGCTAAAGCAATTATGTACGACACATGCTAAACTCAAGACTAAGCAGTGATCAGGTTTTGAATTTTGTAAATTAAAATCATGCTCATCTTGAAGTGAGATTTATTAAACAGAACTGAGACATCATGATCATGACAACCATGCGAAGACATATAAAAGCAACAAAATGCCTCAACAAATCATCATAAGGAAGCCAATGCTACACATAACACATGTTCCCCCTCACAAAATGTCGTAAGGATTACAAATGCCCAGTTCCCCACGCAAATAAGCAAATCGGGAGGCATCAAGTGGTTTGGTAAAAATGTCGGCAAGCAGGTTCTGGGTATCAACATACTGAAGTTCAATGTGTTTGGTTCTGGAATGTTGAACCGGGTTGTTTTTAATGCATATAGCGCTAGTGTTATCACAAAATAGTGGAACACCTTTATAATCTAACCCGAAATCCCGCAAAGTGGAGACCATCCACATAATCTATGAGCAACAGGTAGCTGCAGCAACATATTCGGCCTCAGTCGTAGATTGCGCAACGCTAGACTGTTTGCGGGAAGACCAACAAACCAAAGAAGTACCTAGAAAATGACAAGTATTGGATGTACTTTTCCTATCAATTCTACACCCAGCAAAATCCACATCTGAATAACCACGAAGACACAAAGAGGAAGATGTAGAATACCAAATGTCAAATTAAAGGGTATGCTTGAGATACCTGAGAATGCGCTTTACCACTTGGCGGTGCGAAGCACGTGGGGAAGCCTGAAAATGAGCGCACAGACACACTGCGAAGTTGTAGGACCGAAAGTAGCGACCAGAGGGGGGGTGAATGGGCGCCTTAAAAATTCTTTCGAATCAATGGCCTGTTCCCAATACCCAACGCACCTCAAAATACTACGCAGCAGAAAGTAAACAGAAGGCCTAAGTCTAAAGGTTTCTAACCTAGAAGCAACTGATGATAAACAGTGTAAAACTAAAGTGGTGCAACTAGGCAGATGAACAATTTGTAACAGGCCTAAACTTCTCAATGAAATGATCTAAGTATGTATAAAATGAAAAGAGAAGTTACTGTCCAAATTTGTCTCCTGTTCGGAACTTGGCGAAGCCCCCTTCGCACGTCGAGGTCTGCTTCGGAGATTGGTGACGGAGTCTGTCCGAAATGCCGAAGGTGTCACTGTCTAGCCTAGTTCGAAGTGGTAAGAAGCGAAGTGTACTTCGGAGCGAAGTAAAACAGTGCCGGAGCCTGGTTCGAAGTATGTGCTTCGAAGACAAGGCTTCGAACACAGCTTCGAACCAAGAGCTTCGGAGCAAAGTAACAAAGTCGGAGCCTACTTCGAAGTGAGCACTTCGAAGACAAAACTTCGAACACAACTTTGAATCGAAAGCTTCGAAGCACGACCTTCAAACAGAAAGCTTCGAACACAACACACAAAAGGACAACCTTCGAACAAAGAAGCGAAGTCTGTCACGCGACAGAAAAATCAAGTCCGAAGCCTACACTCTATCTTCGAACAGGGAAAGCTTCGGAAGGAGAATCGAAGGCTGACACGCCACAAAGAAATCCAAACGAAGTCTATCAGAAAAGACAAGCTTCGAACCCTACTTCGAAACCTACCGAAGTGTGGACTTCGAACAGCTAGATTCGGAGTATGTAATTCGAAGCATGCGATGCTGTCCGTTCACAAGAATACTTCGAAGCTTATCAACACAGACCGTACACCGAAAATCGAAGGTTGAGCGAAGCCTTCGAAGATTCTAAGTCGAAGCCTGTCTCATGGAGCTGAGGGGCTTCGAACAGAGAAAGACTTCGCTAGAGACAGCCAGAAAAGGTAATAGACCCTGTCAGCTTCGATCAAAAAGTTGTGCAGTAGAAGGTGAAAAGTTGCACAGTACACTGTAGCTGCAGGGAAGTAGTACTACTTGCAACAGCAAGAACTAGTACTACTAGAATGAAGAACACACCCAGCCGAAGCCTCCAAAGCCTCAAAAATCACGGGAAAAACTTGCAATGCTAATGAAATAAAGACATTTAAAACCTTTGCAGATGCAGCACACAACGAAATAGAGCATTTACTGCAACATTAAAAGCAAGGGATTAAACACAGGGGCAAACACTCCCTGGCGGCGCAAGCAAGGAGTAAAGAGTAGAGAGACAAAGCAGGAGACAAAAAGTGACCCAAATAGAGGATTTGATTTCAGCACAAAGGGGGTAGTCCAAACCCTAGGGATTGGGGTCCTATTTATAGGCAGCCCAACACTAGGAATATTCTACCAGCCCCTTAGGGTTTTTACAGACTAAAAAATAAAGGAAAAGACTCTACTGCCCTTAGGAATTTTTACAGACACAACTGACTGACTGTGGGCCTAGAGTTACAGATGACATATCCGGAAGCTAAGTTTTCGTAGCGACTACGGCTTCTCTTCTGGACAGTCGGATACAGAATCAACGGTTGTCAGTTTTACGCCGAAACTGACAAAGCCTCCACCAGCTTTGCACCAGGTACCCGGATTGGGCCGGCCCGACTCCGCAGCTCTCTCAGCCCGGCAATCGCTCACCGCCCGTGTACCTGAGTCAGTCCTGGTCAACAGCTCAGTGGGTCTTCTACTGCTTCTGGCCCATGCACCCGGATTGGGCCAGCCCGACTTCGCAGCCTCCTCTGCCCGACAGTCGCTCGCTGCCCGTGTACCTGAGTCACACGCGGTCCATGAAACAGCAGATCTCCTCTCTTCTTCAGTCCTCTTTGACTATCGTTGACAATGACTCATCACTTCTGGAGCCATGAGGCCCACGCTATTCAGCATGGCTCCTCAGAAGTGTATGTCCGGCCTCGTAGGAGTCAAGTAGAGGAGGGAGCCGATCATGCTTCAGAACTCCTTCTGATCTACGGCTTCTACATCCTCGTCAGGATCCAATGCTAAAGATGTAGCCATTAGAGTGGCGAGTGGCTTCGCATCAGCCATGTCAAACTTCTTGAGCAGGTCCTTGGTGTACTTCGTTTGATGGATGAATGTACCTTGTTTGCTTTGCTTGATTTGCAAACCAAGGAAAAATGTGAGTTCGCCCATGATTGACATCTCGAACTCCCTGCTCATCAATTCTGCAAACTCAGCAACCAAAGCATGAGAAGAGCCACCAAAGATGATATCATCAACATAAATTTGAACTAGAAGGAAATCTTTGCCATGCTTGAGAGTGAAGAGGGTTTTATCAATAGATCCCATCAAATACTCTCGCTCACGCAGAAAAGACTTAAGTCTGTCATACCAAGCCCGAGGGGCCTACTTGAGTCCATAAAAAGCCTTATGAAGTTTAAGGACTTTATGTGGGTATTAGGGGTTTTCAAAACCAGGGGTTGGTTTGAAACCTCGGGATGCCACAAATGCAAGTAAAATTTTAATGGCCTCAAGACGAGCAACAGGTGCAAAAGTTTCAGTAAAATCAATCCCTTCTAACTGAGAATAACCCTGAGCCACAAGTCTAGCTTTATTTCTAACTATAGACCCATCCTCCCCTTGTTTGTTTTTGAAAATCCATTTTGTTCCAATAAAATGAACATTAGGTGGAGGATCTACAAGAGTCCAGACTTGGTTTCTCTCAAAATTTTAATGTTCATCATGCATGGCATTGATCCAACTAGAATCAGAAAGTGCGTGACTCACATCTAAGGGCTCAAAAGAAGCAACAAAAGCAGAATCAATGAAATGAGCATGAGAACGTGTTACCCTCTGATCAAGCTCACCAATAATCTGCTCGAGAGGGTGCATCCTTTGAATGTGATGTGGAGCCTCACGGCGGGATGCAGTCTCCCCTTCAACTTGTGCCGGTGAATGGTCGAAGATGACCGATGTTGAGGTTGTAGCTTCAGGGCCTCTTGCCGAAGTGATTGAAGCTGGGTCGGCTTCAGGGGTCGATGTCAAGGGTAGTAGAGGTTCATCCTCGAAATCTCCGGGATCTTCATCTTCAAAGATGGTCTGCTCCATATCGTGTTCATTTGTCTATTCAAAAGAGGGACTAACACAGGGGTCAATTCATCAAAATTCACATCACATGACTCGATGACAGTGTTAGTTTCCAAATTGAAAACACGATAAGAATGACTATGAGTAGTGTATCCCAAAAAGATCCCGTCAAAAGATCGCGACTCAAATTTGTCCAAATTTCCACATTTTAGGATAAAGCAGCGACAACCAAAAACTCGAAGATGAGCTGTCTCCCAAAACGAAGCTCATAAGAAGTCAAGTTCAAAATTGAGCGCAAGAAAATTCGGTTTGAGATGTAGCAAGCAGTGTTCATGGCCTCAGCCCAGAATTTTCTAGGAGTCTTGTGCTCATCAAGCATCGTCCTAGTCATCTCAACTAAAGTGCGGTTCTTTCTCTCAACAACACCATTTTGTTGAGGAACCCACGAAGCAAAGAATTGATGTTCTATACCATGCTCCATGCAAAAGTCAACAAAGAGATTGTTCTTGAACTCAGTGCCCGGCAATCGCTCACCGCCCGTGTACCTGAGTCAGTCCTGGTCAACAGCTCAGTGGGTCTTCTACTGCTTCTGGCCCATGCACCCGGATTGGGCCAGCCCGACTTCGCAGCCTCCTCTGCCCGACAGTCGCTCGCTGCCCGTGTACCTGAGTCACACGCGGCCCATGAAACAGCAGATCTCCTCTCTTCTTCAGTCCTCTTTGACTATCGTTGACAATGACTCATCACTTCTGGAGCCATGAGGCCCACGCTATTCAGCATGGCTCCTCAATCTCCCCCTTGATGAGTGCATTGTCAACACTCCTCAATTCTCAGCTCTTCAGCTCCTACGAACAAATGTGGAAACACGAAAACAAAATACAAGAGAACAAAGAAGACGAAAAAAATAAGGTAAAAGTTTAACCCTAATGACCAAAAGCCAAAAAAACAAGAAATGGTCATTATGGTTAACCAAAAACGAAAAGGATCAAAATGAGTGCGATTTCAGAACAACAAGGATATCGACAGAGTAAGAACTCCCCCTTAAACTCTGATCCCAAATTTTCTCCCCCTTGTTGACAAGTGAACTCATCAAGCACTCAAAAGAGACACAGACTCCCCTGAAAAGCAACTCCCCCTCAAAATATGCAGTGAATGCAACTGGGGTGCAGGTGGAGTGTAGAAAGCATGCTTCTCAGATATGATTGACTGCAAATACAGTATCTAACAAGTATAGCAAAAGAGATATTGTCTAAGACACATGGCATGATCAGTGCAACAGATGATATCTAAAGAAAGTCATTTAGCACGCATTTTTCAGTTTTTGCAAATAAAAGCATCACCATACGTTCCAATAAGTGAGCAAGGTAAAACATGAGATGCAGAAGCTAGCTGATATCTACCAAGATAAGCATTGTCCAAAAACAAAATGCTTCAGCAAACTTGTTATCCTTTAGATGTTCAGGCTTTTTCATTTTCCTTTGTCATTTTTGCCAAGGGTTATTTGCATGTCAAACCTTATGCTATCCGACCAAGTCAAGCCTAGGACACAACTGGACCATCAGAAGCTTAAGACATTGGTCTTGGCATACACTACACTGTCCTAGTTCATACCAAAGTGCTATGGTAAGCAGTCCAGAACAATATAATGCGACAAAGCAAACCCACTTGGATCTTTTCAACTTAAGCATAAAAAGGCATGGAATTTTCATTCATTTTTGATTTTTATCATTTTTATAGCACATTTTCCATGTTAAAGCATAAAGATGTCCAAGTTGCAGATCTGCATCTATGTGATGAACTAGCTACAAGGCATGTAACAAATAGCAAAAGCACTCAGCCTACACATGCTAGTTACTAGAAGCAATGGTGATCATTTTTCAAGTTGAAAGCATAAAAGCCATGCATATGACAGATATCAGACATATCAAGCGAACTGAAACAAAGCATGATCATTGACAAGTAATCAAAAGCATGTACCAGCTAGAATAAGTAAAGCAGTTCAATCATATAACAGAAGCATCTCTAAAGTGTGATATGTGAAAATGCAAGGTATGAACACACACAAAAAGACTCAAGAAAAAAATAAAGCAGAAAGAAAACTGACGCAAAATATCCTAGAAAGGATACACAACACCCAAATCCCCTCGTAAACGCTCAAAAGTAGACTGATCTAGGGGTTTGGTGAAAATGTCAGCCAACTGATGATGGGTATCAACATGAACAAGGTCAATGACACCTTTCTCATATTGATCCCGTAAGAAGTGAAAGCGCACATCAATATGTTTGGTTTTTGAATGAAGACACGGGTTTTTCCCTACACTAATAGCACTAGTGCTGTCGCAAAACAATGGAACCCTGGTAGGAAAGAACAACCCAAAGTCTCGTAGAGTGGAAATCATCCAAACCATCTGTGAGCAGCAGCTGGCAGCAGCTACATACTCAGCCTCTGTGGTCGAAAGAGCAACTCCAGATTGCTTTCGAGAAGACCAAGATACAAGGGAAGAACCAAGAAACTGGCAAGTACCGGAAGTCGACTTGCGATCCAACCGGCACCCACCAAAGTCGGCGTCCGAAAAGCCAGATAAATCAAGAGATGATGATGCAGAATAATAAAAACCAAGATCAAGCGCATAAGTAAGATACCTAAAGATACGCTTGACAGCTTGCCGATGAGACGCGCGTGGTGAAGACTGAAAACGCGCGCACAGTCCTACGGCGAACTGTATATCTGGCCTCGTTGCCGTCAAGTACAACAGCGAATCGATCATCCCTCGAAATTCTCTCTCATTGACCTTGACACCGCTCTCGTCCTTGTCCAAACCCCCAGACGTGCTCATCGGGATCATCTGCGGCTTCAATTCACCACCAAAGTCAAATTTCTTAAGCATATCACGAGTGTACTTACCTTGGTGGATGAAGGTGCCGTCCTTGGTCTGCTTGATCTGGAGCCCTAAAAAGTACTTAAGCTCACCCATGAGGCTCATCTCAAATTCACTGTGCATCTGCTCAGAAAACTTGGACACAAGAGAATCAGTAGTACCGCCAAAGATAATATCGTCCACGTAAATCTGAGCAACTAAAAAATCTGAAGCATCTCTGAGCAAGAAAAGAGTTTTGTCCACAGAACCCATCACAAAGCCCTTCCCCAACAAAAATTGCTTTAACCGGTCATACCAAGCCCTGGGGGCTTGCTTCAACCCGTATAAAGCTTTGTGCAACTTAAAAACATGTCGAGGAAACTTAGGGTTCTCAAAACCGGGGGGTTGCCTAACATAAACCTCCTCTTCTATGTACCCGTTCAGAAAAGCACTCTTAACATCCATTTGAAACAGCTTAAAACCCTTCGAAGCGGCAAAAGCTAAAAGAATGCGAATGGACTCAAGACGGGCAACAGGAGCGAAGGTTTCTTCAAAGTCAATACCTTCCTTCTGGCAAAAACCCTGGGCAACTAGTCGAGCCTTGTTGCGCACCACAACCCCATCTTCACCTTGTTTGTTCTTGAATACCCACTTGGTGCCTATGGGGTTGCATCCTGGTGGCGGCTCAACTAGTGTCCAAACCCGATTGCGGACAAAATTCTCAAGCTCTTCTTGCATAGCATTAATCCAATTAGAATCAGAAAGAGCATGAGAAATGTCTCTGGGCTCAAAAGATGCAACAAACGCAGATTCAGCAAACACAGCGAGAGAGGCAGAAGAACGCAAAGTCCTCTCAGTCAAATCACCAATGATGAGCTCTGAGGGGTGGTCACGCTGAACTGCTCGGGTTCCCTGGTGATCTAAAGTCACCTCACCGGAGTCAGCAGCTGGCACCTCTGGACTCGACTGAGGGGGCTCGATCGAAGTGGAAGAAGTGATCAGAGGTCCGCCCTCATCATCAGTCGAAGTCACAGAAGGTGTGGGCTCTGCGGGGGATGCAGAAGGCCCACCCTCAAAAGCAGCTGGAGTATCCTCATCTTCCTCGAAGATGGACTCTCCGAGCTCATCATCACCAGAAAGCTCAAAAGAAGGAGTCAAAGAAGGCAAGGACTCATCAAATGAAACCTCACACGTCTCGACAAGTAGCTGGGATTCGAGGTTCCAAACACGGAAGCCTCGAGAATGCAATGCATAACCAAGAAAAACACCATCCCAGCAACGAGACTCAAACTTGTCCAAATGCCCTCCCTTCTTGAGCACAAAGCACTTGCAACCAAACGCTCGCAAGTGGCTCACCTTGGGCTGTCTGCCAAAACGCAACTCATATGATGTCTTACCAATGTAAGCTCTAAGAAAAATGCGGTTGGCCAGATAGCAAGCCGTGTTCTTGGCTTCAGCCCAAAAATGCCTAGGAGTCCTGTGCTCATCGAGCATCGTCCTAGCCATCTCAACTAGCGTGCGGTTCTTTCGTTCCACAACGCCGTTCTGTGGGGGAGTGTAAGGAGAAGAAAACAGATGGTCCAGACCTTGATCACCACAGAAGCTGACGAACTGAGAGTTCTTGAACTCAGAGCCGTTGTCGGAGTGAATTGCTCGCATCCGACCATTGTTCTCATTCTTCAGCTTCAAAATCAGGTCATGGACAAATTGGAAAGTTTCATCCTTAGATTCCAAAAAGAAAACCCACGAGAAACGAGAAAAGTCGTCAACAATCACTAGTGCATACCACTTCCCACCGACTGAGCGTACCCGAGCTGGACCTACAGTGTCCAAATGTAAAAGCTCGCCTGGATACGAAGTCATCACCTGAGTCACAGGTGAGTGAGAAGCGGCAACCATTTTCCCATGACGACAGGGATGACAAACTAGATCCTTCTCCATTTTAAGCTTGGGCAATCCTCGGATGAGGTCCATAGAGCTTAACCTGACTAGCAGATCAAAACTCAAATGACCTAGCCTCCTATGCCACTTCTAGAGCTCAGAAGATCCAGCAATCAAACAGCGAGAAGGGCCAAAAGAACTAGAGAAGTCAATTCGAAAAACTTTACCGAAAGGTAAAATCTGACAAACCAAAGACCCTCTAGAATCAACCACAAAAGAATTGCCCTTCTTAAAACGCACTTCCAAACCATCCTCAAGAAGTTGCGAAACAGAGATTAAATTAAAGTTCAGATTTTTGACCAAAGCAACATTCTTTAAAGAGAAATGATCTGAAATGCTGATTGAGCCTATGCCACTTACTTTCCCTTGACCGCTGTTCCCGAATGTGATGTACTCTTTGGAGCTCGGGGGAGTGAGACTGGAGAACCATCTGCGATGTCCCGTCATGTGGCGAGAACATCCTGAGTCCATAATCCAAACATCCTCCAGTCCCCGGTCCTGCACAATCAGTGTCTGTAAGTGGGAGCAAATGGTCCGGCACCAGGTTTAGCAAAAGAGCTAAACCAGTGTCGAGCCATCTGCTCAAAAGATGGAAAGCGAAAATCATCAAAAGAGTTTGGACCAAAACGCGGCTCAAAGCGCGGTCCACGGTTCTTCCTAACCCTGCGGCCACGAGGTCCAGAACCGTAGCCAACACGGTCTGGAACTCTGCCGGAACGAGCACCACCACCTGGAGCACGGGCACGAAAACCGTCTCCTCTACCACCACCTACACGACGCGGCCTGGCCTCCAGCCTCTCCCCGCGCCGAGGAACACGCAGTCTACCACCCTGCTGATAGAACTACTCCTGATCACTACGAGCCCTCTCTGCTCTCTCAACCCGCTTCCTCCTGAAGCAGAACTCCGCAAGATGCCCGTCTCTCTGACAGTACTCACAATGATAGGTAGGCTTCTTGGGATGTGGTTGAGGCTTGGGATTCTTGGGCTTGGTAGTGTTAGGTGTGGTCTTCTTGGGCTGAGAGGGTCCAGGAAGAGAGTCAAGAGAAGTGTGGAGATTTTTGGGCTTTGGAACCCAGATAGGTTTCTTGGGTGGAGCTTTAGGTGGTTCATTGATCACTCCATCCTTGGGCTGACAAGCCTGGGAAGACTCAGTGGAGTGAGTCTTGGGATATCTCTGCTCTGGAGTCATTTTACTCCACTCCACTGCCCGGCTGATGGCACTCTCAAAGTCAGCCTTGGTGTAGGTGTAACCTACCCCAAACCCATCCTGCCTCTTGAACTGCTGGATCATCATGCCAAGCTGTGGCTCTCTGGCACTAATCCAACTCAGGATAGACCGGAGGTAAAAATTCTCATTCTGAGAATCTGCTAGCTCCTCTCTCAAAGAAGCTAGAACCTCCACCTGAGACAAGCAGGTCTCACACTCATTCTCTACTTAGACAGACTTCCCGGCTTTTAGCTTAATCAACTCCATTCTAAGAGACAGGCAGTTCTCACAGACAGTGGGTGGAACTGACAATGTCTCAAGCTCTAGCCTAGTCTGCGCAAGCTTAGCTCTCAACCTCTCCAAATCACCCAAATGCTCATCGCCCTTGGATTTCAGCTCAGCTAAGGCAGCTAGATGAGTTGGGCAATGAACACAGGGTGTGACGAGAGTGGCTTGAGCATCTTTCAGCTCCAGCTGAGCGCTTTCAAGCTCAGTGGCCAAAGCGTCCCTCTCATCAACCCTTTCTGTGTACCTGGACTTCAGAGTCGACAGGTCACACAGAAGCACCTCACACTTTGGGCACTCACTGCTATCACCCAAGCAAGGGGAAGAAGATAGACTTTCTATTCTACCGTTGGCCACGGCAAGCTCACTCTCTAACTGGTCTATCCTTTTCTTAGCCCCCCTAAGCAGTTTCTCCCGATATTTCAACTCCTAATGATTGCTTTCAAGTAAATCAACAATTTCACGCTCATAAGATGATACCTTGCTATCGTCGTCGTCGGAGTCGTCGGAGGAGCTCTTTTCTTCTCTATCCCCAAGAGCCATGGAGCAGAAGCTCTTGCGGGATCTTCGGCGCTGGTGTGAGCGGCTCTTCGGCTTGTCCCCGAAAGCCATGAAGTAGAGGCCCGCCGGATCATCCTTGTCCTTCCCCTTCTTGACAGAGATCTCCTCATCGCTTGAGCTCGATGAAGAGGAAGAAGAAGTGGATCTCTTGGAGTAGCTCTTCTCCATCTCGGCGAAGAAGGCCTTGTCGCGCTTCTTGTTCTCTCGCCGGTAGTCCTTCAGGGCCTTCTTGAAGAACCGGGTCTTCGGCTTGCCCTTGTTGAAGGAGGGGCTCTCATGCTTGCCGGAGTCGTGGAAGCTGCTGCCGGTGCCCTTCTTGTATCCACTGCGCTTGGGGCAGTCGGCGATGAAGTGTCCTGGATCACCACATTCAAAGCATCCGGATTTTGTGCCGTGTCTTTTGAACATTCTTTTATCATAGACACGACGCACCCGGTTGTTAAAGAGACACAAATCATCATCTCCCAACAACTCAAGCTGGTCCTCAGTGATAGACATCAAGGAGAACCCAGCACAGCTCACAGCAGAGGGATCAACAGAAGGTGTAGCAAGGGCCAGGGATTTTGATCCAGAGCCAGTGAGATTTGATCTCAACTGGATATCTACCTCAGTGGCCTTCAGCTTGCTAAACAACTCAGAAATGGTCAAGGTATCGTAAGAAGTACTCTCAACGATAGATGATACCTTGATCTCCCAGATCTTTGGGTCCAAGGTATGAAGAACCTCGAGCGCCTGCTCGTGATCTGAGACTAACTGAGCACCCTCAGCCTTGTTGTCCCGAAGCTTGTTAATGATCGACTGAAAGCGACCAAACAAAGCCTCAACAGATTCACCCGGCTTCTGTGTGAAATTCTCATATTCACGCCGGTAGGTCTGATAGAGCCGAGCCTTGACCTGTGCTGTTCCCTCATGGTGTGCCTTGAGGGTAGCCCAGATCTCTCTCGCAGTGGAGAGATGACTCACTCGCTCAAATTCAGTGGGACCTAAACCAGAAAATAAAATGTTCACAGCCTTACTGTTGCTCAGATGCTGAGCAATGATACCAGCAGTACCATGCTCAGCGACTGGCAAAATGACAAATGTGCTGTGAACGCAAATGTCCCATATGTCTGAACCCTGGCTCATGAGATAGGCTCGCATGCGAGTCTTCCAATAATTATAGCCATAGGCTTCCAAGAACGGGACCTTGCCAGGAGACGTCATAGTCACTACTGGGGTTTAGAACCGGTTAAGGTATGGAAAAACCCTAACCTCGCTCTGATACCACTTGTAGGACCGAAAGTAGCGACCAGAGGGGGGGTGAATGGGCGCCTTAAAAATTCTTTCGAATCAATGGCATGTTCCCAATACCCAACGCACCTCAAAATACTACGCAGCAGAAAGTAAACAGAAGGCCTAAGTCTAAAGGTTTCTAACCTAGAAGCAACTGATGATAAACAGTGTAAAACTAAAGTGGTGCAACTAGGCAGATGAACAATTTGTAACAGGCCTAAACTTCTCAATGAAATGATCTAAGTATGTATAAAATGAAAAGAGAAGTTACTGTCCAAATTTGTCTCCTGTTCGGAACTTGGCGAAGCCCCCTTCGCACGTCGAGGTCTGCTTCGGAGATTGGTGACGGAGTCTGTCCGAAATGCCGAAGGTGTCACTGTCTAGCCTAGTTCGAAGTGGTAAGAAGCGAAGTGTACTTCGGAGCGAAGTAAAACAGTGCCGGAGCCTGGTTCGAAGTATGTGCTTCGAAGACAAGGCTTCGAACACAGCTTCGAACCAAGAGCTTCGGAGCAAAGTAACAAAGTCGGAGCCTGCTTCGAAGTGAGCACTTCGAAGACAAAACTTCGAACACAACTTTGAATCGAAAGCTTCGAAGCACGACCTTCAAACAGAAAGCTTCGAACACAACACACAAAAGGACAACCTTCGAACAAAGAAGCGAAGTCTGTCACGCGACAGAAAAATCAAGTCCGAAGCCTACACTCTATCTTCGAACAGGGAAAGCTTCGGAAGGAGAATCGAAGGCTGACACGCCACAAAGAAATCCAAACGAAGTCTATCAGAAAAGACAAGCTTCGAACCCTACTTCGAAACCTACCGAAGTGTGGACTTCGAACAGCTAGATTCGGAGTATGTAATTCGAAGCATGCGATGCTGTCCGTTCACAAGAATACTTCGAAGCTTATCAACACAGACCGTACACCGAAAATCGAAGGTTGAGCGAAGCCTTCGAAGATTCTAAGTCGAAGCCTGTCTCATGGAGCTGAGGGGCTTCGAACAGAGAAAGACTTCGCTAGAGACAGCCAGAAAAGGTAATAGACCCTGTCAGCTTCGATCAAAAAGTTGTGCAGTAGAAGGTGAAAAGCTGCACAGTACACTGTAGCTGCAGGGAAGTAGTACTACTTGCAACAGCAAGAACTAGTACTACTAGAATGAAGAACACACCCAGCCGAAGCCTCCAAAGCCTCAAAAATCACGGGAAAAACTTGCAATGCTAATGAAATAAAGCCATTTAAAACCTTTGCAGATGCAGCACACAACGAAATAGAGCATTTACTGCAACATTAAAAGCAAGGGATTAAACACAGGGGCAAACACTCCCTGGCGGGGCAAGCAAGGAGTAAAGAGGAGAGAGACAAAGCAGGAGACAAAAAGTGACCCAAATAGAGGATTTGATTTCAGCACAAAGGGGGTAGTCCAAACCCTAGGGATTGGGGTCCTATTTATAGGCAGCCCAACACTAGGAATATTCTACCAGCCCCTTAGGGTTTTTACAGACTAAAATAAAGGAAAAGACTCTACTGCCCTTAGGAATTTTTACAGACACAACTGACTGACTGTGGGCCTAGAGTTACAGATGACATATCCGGAAGCTAAGTTTTCGTAGCGACTACGGCTTCTCTTCTGGACAGTCGGATACAGAATCAACGGTTGTCAGTTTTACGCCGAAACTGACAAAGCCTCCACCAGCTTTGCACCAGGTACCCGGATTGGGCCGGCCCGACTCCGCAGCTCTCTCAGCCCGGCAATCGCTCACCGCCCGTGTACCTGAGTCAGTCCTGGTCAACAGCTCAGTGGGTCTTCTACTGCTTCTGGCCCATGCACCCGGATTGGGCCAGCCCGACTTCGCAGCCTCCTCTGCCCGACAGTCGCTCGCTGCCCGTGTACCTGAGTCACACGCGGTCCATGAAACAGCAGATCTCCTCTCTTCTTCAGTCCTCTTTGACTATCGTTGACAATGACTCATCACTTCTGGAGCCATGAGGCCCACGCTATTCAGCATGGCTCCTCAGAAGTGTATGTCCGGCCTCGTAGGAGTCAAGTAGAGGAGGGAGCCGATCATGCTTCAGAACTCCTTCTGATCTACGGCTTCTACATCCTCGTCAGGATCCAATGCTAAAGATGTAGCCATTAGAGTGGCGAGTGGCTTCGCATCAGCCATGTCAAACTTCTTGAGCAGGTCCTTGGTGTACTTCGTTTGATGGATGAATGTACCTTGTTTGCTTTGCTTGATTTGCAAACCAAGGAAAAATGTGAGTTCGCCCATGATTGACATCTCGAACTCCCTGCTCATCAATTCTGCAAACTCAGCAACCAAAGCATGAGAAGAGCCACCAAAGATGATATCATCAACATAAATTTGAACTAGAAGGAAATCTTTGCCATGCTTGAGAGTGAAGAGGGTTTTATCAATAGATCCCATCAAATACTCTCGCTCACGCAGAAAAGACTTAAGTCTGTCATACCAAGCCCGAGGGGCCTACTTGAGTCCATAAAAAGCCTTATGAAATTTAAGGACTTTATGTGGGTATTAGGGGTTTTCAAAACCAGGGGTTGGTTTGAAACCTCGGGATGCCACAAATGCAAGTAAAATTTTAATGGCCTCAAGACGAGCAACAGGTGCAAAAGTTTCAGTAAAATCAATCCCTTCTAACTGAGAATAACCCTGAGCCACAAGTCTAGCTTTATTTCTAACTATAGACCCATCCTCCCCTTGTTTGTTTTTGAAAATCCATTTTGTTCCAATAAAATGAACATTAGGTGGAGGATCTACAAGAGTCCAGACTTGGTTTCTCTCAAAATTTTAATGTTCATCATGCATGGCATTGATCCAACTAGAATCAGAAAGTGCGTGACTCACATCTAAGGGCTCAAAAGAAGCAACAAAAGCAGAATCAATGAAATGAGCATGAGAACGTGTTACCCTCTGATCAAGCTCACCAATAATCTGCTCGAGAGGGTGCATCCTTTGAATGTGATGTGGAGCCTCACGGCGGGATGCAGTCTCCCCTTCAACTTGTGCCGGTGAATGGTCGAAGATGACCGATGTTGAGGTTGTAGCTTCAGGGCCTCTTGCCGAAGTGATTGAAGCTGGGTCGGCTTCAGGGGTCGATGTCAAGGGTAGTAGAGGTTCATCCTCGAAATCTCCGGGATCTTCATCTTCAAAGATGGTCTGCTCCATATCGTGTTCATTTGTCTATTCAAAAGAGGGACTAACACAGGGGTCAATTCATCAAAATTCACATCACATGACTCGATGACAGTGTTAGTTTCCAAATTGAAAACACGATAAGAATGACTATGAGTAGTGTATCCCAAAAAGATCCCGTCAAAAGATCGCGACTCAAATTTGTCCAAATTTCCACATTTTAGGATAAAGCAGCGACAACCAAAAACTCGAAGATGAGCTGTCTCCCAAAACGAAGCTCATAAGAAGTCAAGTTCAAAATTGAGCGCAAGAAAATTCGGTTTGAGATGTAGCAAGCAGTGTTCATGGCCTCAGCCCAGAATTTTCTAGGAGTCTTGTGCTCATCAAGCATCGTCCTAGTCATCTCAACTAAAGTGCGGTTCTTTCTCTCAACAACACCATTTTGTTGAGGAACCCACGAAGCAAAGAATTGATGTTCTATACCATGCTCCATGCAAAAGTCAACAAAGAGATTGTTCTTGAACTCAGTGCCATTATCACTTCGAATAAATTTTAATGCACTAGGGAGTTCAGTGAAAAGTCTCAAAGCCAAGCTCTGAAAGTGTGAAAACACTTCATCCTTGTTGGCTAGAAAAAAGACCCAAGAGTAGCGAGAGAAATCATCGACAATGACTAACACATACCACTTGCCGCCTAAAGAACTAACCCGAGAAGGACCTACATTGTCCATGTGGAGAAGTTCTCCGAGTTGTTCAGTCATCACCATGGTGACTGGCAAGTGTGAAGCGACGATCATTTTTCCATGTCGAGATGGAGCGCAAACTAAATTCTTCTCAAATTTGAGCTTGGGCAATCCTCGGATCAGACCTAGGGCACTCAGACAAGCGAGCAACTCAAAACTCATATGCCCTAGTCTCCTATGCCACTTCCAAAGCTAAGAAATCGAATGTACAACAAGGCAGTGAGAAGAACCAGACGACTCAGAAAAATCAGCTCCAAAAACTCTCCCAACTCTAAAGATCTAACAGACCACAGCGCCATCAGAATTGAGTACTTGCGAAGTATCACGATGGAATCGCACTTCGAAGCCCTCATCAAGCAATTGAGATACAGAAAACAAATTGTATCCCAAGTTTTCAACCAAAGCAACATCTTTGAGAGTGAAATTTGAGTTGATTCTTACAACACCTTTACCTTTCAGTCTACTTCTTCGGTTGTTGCTGAATGTAATTTGTTCCTTTTGCTTGGTTGTGGTGAGGTTGGAGAACCATGATGCATTTCCGGTCATATGGCGCGAACAACCGGAATCTATGATCCACGTGCTCTCCAAGCCTCGTTTAGTGCTTGGGTGAGTGAAAATATGACGAGGCATTCAACACTGAGTGATACGAGTAGTAGGAACAGTAAAAGTAGATTGTCTACATACAGGAAAAATAGAATGATGCAAAGTACGAGGTCTACCTACATGCTGCAATCTAGATGCATGACGAGGTCTCCCAACATGTCGAGGCACAAAGCCACTAACACGTGGTATAGCACCATATGAAACATGGTGAACACCACGAGGGGCAAATCCTCTCTGAGAGGATCTGGGAGCCTCATACATAGGATGTGAGTAAAACTCAAACTCATGCATACCTAGAGATGGATAGTGCATGTCCTAGAATCTCAACATCTGAAAACATTGCTCATCCTTGATGTGACGATAGCAAAACCCAACAAAATGACCCGCCCGCTGACAGTAGGAACAATGAAACACTCTCCTAGGGGCATTCTCATGGATCATAGGAGCAATCCTCACAGGCTCCTTGGGCTTCTGTTGAGTGTTTTTCTTGGGAGGAATTTTCTTGGCAGGAGGAGTGGTTTTCTTTGGAGTTTGGGTAGGCTTTTTGGCTGATGGAGTGTCTAACTGGGCTCTTTCTTTCTCTAAGGTAGTGGGTGAGGTAAAAACAGTTTTGTTCTCACTGTCTGAAGGAATCCTCTCAAAACCCAATCCCAAAGCTAACTTTGTCCTCTCAGCACACATCTTGGTCTTGGCCAAGAGCAAATTCATCCTACCCTTTCCCTCAGTGCATTTGTTAACCACAGAAAGAAGGTATTCATTTTCAGTCATAAGGTTTTTAGTTTGCCCTTTAGCAAAACTGAGTTGGTCCTTAAGGGTGATTCAGGTGGGACAAGCAGGCTGCACATCCTTAGAACACTCAGCACTCTCCAATCTAGCCTCTAACTCCCTAACATGCTTGTCTCTTAAATTAATGCTCTCAATTAATAAAGGACAATTTGAACGAGCATCAGAAGAAATAGGTCTAGACTCCACCACCAAAAGCTGCTTCTGTGCAGTCTCAAGCTCTAAAAGAGTTTGAGCATGCATAGAACGCAACTGAGCAAGCTCACCCATGACAACAGTGTAAGATTAGCATTCAGCATCATCAATCTTAGACTTAAGCATGGCATAATCAGTAGAAACAGATTCTAGCCTAAGTCTAAGATCTTTTCTATCTCTAGCGGTTTGAACAAGTAACCTATCCCGACCAAGAACTACTTCATTCAGTCCATCTACCTTAATTGAGAGCTGGTCATTGGATAGAGGTACCTTAGATGAGTAAAGCTCATCGCCGCTGTGACTGCTGTCGGCCATGAAGCAAAGGCCGGTGAAATATCTTGCCTTCTTCTCCTTATTCTCCTCCTTTCTTGGGGATTCTTTCTCCTCATCAGAGCTCGACTCCTTAGTTGAGGAAGTGTCGATGTCGCTGAGTGCAGCAACAAATGTTTTGGAAGCGGCCTTGGCTACCCTCTTAGCCACCTTGCCACACTTACCATTCACAAAGGGTTTCCTCTCCTTCTTGTGGTATTTGGGGCGCTCACTTTCATCACTCCTCTTGAGTTTAGGGCAATTGGCCTTGATGTGAGAAGTGTCACCACACTCAAAACAACCACTAAAGTCACTTCTCCTCTGATCCTGTCTCTCATTGTGAAACCGGGTGAACCTTCTAGCAATGAGAGCAAGCTCTTCATCATCCAGAGAATCCACCTGCTCCTTAGTGATGGAGACCAGGGAGGACAAAGCAAAACCACCAGTAAGAACACAAGTACCAGATGTGCTTGGTTCTGCAGTAGTGTCACAGCTAGAGCCAGAAACCAGTGCCAATGGATGTGGCAAAGAGTTTCTGTGCACTGCAAGAGATGCCTTGGCAATCTCTGTGGACTTCAGCTTGCTGAAGAGCTCATCACAGGTCAATGTGTCAAAACTTGTGGACTCCTCAATTCTAGATATCTTCACTTCCCATATGCTATGATCAAAAGTATGGAGAAGCTTGATAGCCCTATCATGATCATTTTAAGCAAGTGTCCCGTTGGACCGCAAGTTACTCACTATTACGTCAAAGCGAGAACACATGGCATCTATAGATTCACCAGGCGCTTGAACAAACAGCTGATATTGTTGATTGTATGTGCTTTGGCTCCTAGCCTTAATCTATGTAGAGCCCTCATGAATGAGTGTAGTCCAAATCTTCCTAGCTGTCTTTAGGTGCTAAACCCTATCAAACTCACTCCAACTCAAACCAATGAACAATATGTTTCTAGCTTTGGAGTTAGAATTATATTGATGTTTTTCTGTTTGAGAGGTGTGGGTTTCAGGGATGGAGTATTGTGAGTCCACAATCTCCCAAATTGCATTTCCTTGGCTTAGCAAGTAAGCCTCCATGTGCACCTTCCAGTATGTAAAATTAGTCCCATCGAATAGAGGTATTTTACTAACTCTGTCCATGTCGCCAAATGATCACAAAACCGGTTAAGGTCAACTGGTGATCTTAACCTGCTCTGGTACCAATTGTTGGACCGAAAAGGGTGACCAGAGGGGGGTGAATGGGAGCTTTTCAAATTTCAGGCTAAAACACCTCAAATCAGTCTCTTGTTTTAAATCAGTCTCTCGCGGAATAGACTTCGAACACACCCTTCAAAGGTCTGGTTCGGAGGTATTTTGCAGCTCCGAAACTAGGCTTCGTAGAGAGCAAAAGTTCGAAGTCAAGAAGACTTCACTCACACCCTCAAACTCAAAAACACCTCTGCTAGGTTCGTGCATGCTCCGCACACAAGGTGCCTTCGAGCAGGCTTCGCACTTCACCCTTCGCAGGAGGAGGTTTCCCTCTGGGGACTTCGACCAGATACTCCGCACTAGCAACTGGTACTAGGCCTCGTATTTCGAAAGTCTAAATACGAACAAAAAAAACCGATTTTGCTAAGGGAAGAAAGCAGGCTTCGAACACACTCGACTCAATGCTTCGCTAGTAACAGAGAGGGGTTACCTCAGTTTACACAGATCAAACACACATTGAAAAAACACACACTTCGCACGCACAAACCACTCACACACTTCTTTAGAAAAGAACTAGTGCAAAAATGGTTTGAACAGAAAGAAGTTGAGCACAGAGGATTCAAGGCATGTAGTGCAAAATAGGGATACAAGTTTAAACAGTAAATAAAGAACAAAATCAAAGTTTCATTGCATGAACATGGAACACAAAATGAACTCATAGAACTGAGTACATGGGTGTGGCGGCTAGCACAGGAGTTCTAAAATGGTTTCTCAAAAGTGTTGCCTAGCACTATCCAGCCTTCACTATTTATAGGCACCATTCAGCTCTGTGAATAGACTACTTTACCCCTAAGGTTTACACTATTTTTATCTCAGCAAGATAAGGGGGTACAGATGGTAGTCTACTTTATTTGGAGGCTTCTTTTGTCATCTTCACAGAGGAGACAACATCAGCTTTTGCAGAGCAGACACGATCAGTCTTTGCAGTTTTAGAGTCTTCTAAAGCCCCCCTTCGCACGCGAGGTGTGCGGTAGCTTCGGCGAGAAGCTTGGAGCCAGATGGCCTTCGCTTCATCAAAGTTAGCCTTCGATACAGTGACGGTTTTGAGCCAAAGTTGTTAAAGCCTTGAGCCTTTGCACCATCATCTCCAGAGTGGACCACCACGGTTTCGCAGCTACACCAAGCTCGAACTCCATCAGTCTGTGTACCGAAGCCATGCATGGCCGAAATACCTCAAGTCAGCCATACTCCGAAGTCCCACCTTCGGAGTACATTCGCCACCTTTCAAAGTCCTTCAGTCCAAGGCCTCTGCATGAAACATACCCATAAGCACCCCTTCACAGTGTCTCAGCCCCGAGCACACTTTTACGAAGACCCTTATCTGGAACATGCCTTCGATGCACCTAAACTTTCGAGACCTTCGTTAGGTGTCCCTTCGAGTGCCTTCATCCGAAGCGCACTTTGAACTCCTTGCCTCAATGTTGAGGACTTCGTCTCGGGGTACCTTCAGTCGAAGCCACCCTTCGCACCTTCTGCCTTCGCTTGGTGCACCTTGACCCGAGGACCGACCTCGACCCCACGCAGCCTTCGTGACCGAGCTCCCCGCTCGCTTGGTATAAAGCCTCCCTCTTGATCCATGTTCACTTGCTGCGAACCGTCCGTCGCCTCCGAAGCCACCTGCACACCACCGACAAACAGAAAGTGTATCTAGTACCCCGGAGATCTCTCCAGTAAACAACCTTCGGTACACACTCCGGTGTACCGCCCAAGGTACCGAACCCTTCGGTACACATGTCATCATGCTCTGTCGGACTCCTCCGATAGACACACTCCGCTGCACAGCTGCAGCCAGTTAAATCCGCACCCTTCGAAAAACACCTCCGAACCCCTTCGGAGGGACCCCTTCGCCTAGAGAAGGAACTTTATCAATCACTCATCACAGACTTGAAACCATGGCACACAACTTGGTTTCTCAGTGTGTTCCATGTGTTATGTTTCTTTGCTTTATAATTATGTGTCGCATGTTTAGAATGAGTCGTTCTTTGTTCTTGCACATAATGCATGAGTCGAAATTTTTTGAGATGAGTATTTACGGTCTCCAAACAATTATGATACTGCTAGATTACTTATAATTAGAGAGTAGAGAGGTTTTCCTAGAATGCTAGGAAGTATAGATTGCATGTATTAGAAAGAATTTTGGTTACAATCTGAAACGAAGTTCTTGTTATCATGGAAATATTGATGAATCCTTGCCCAATAAAAATTACGGCTTTGTTCATTTCTTTTCACTGCATCTAATGAAATATTTAGCCACGCCGACACCAATAATTTATCTTCTTATTCACATAAATTCTTTGTTCTTTTGTTATTTGCTTTAAAAGAGAGAGCAATTGGTGCATTTGGTTCTCTCTGCTCCTCAATTGGGTTAAAATTTCTATTCCCTCCCCAATTTTCTATGTCAATGTTTGAGTTTAATAAATCTACGTACTGATCCATTAAATCACCTACAACAAATAATATTTTAGGCATAGAAATTAGATTACAACCATACAAATAGCACACATTTAAACGATATGCCAAATCTTTAAATAAACTTGGTATAAGTACAAGCAACAAATACTGTATAAATGAAAATAAATGAAAATACAACAGTATGTCAGTTGCAGAATGTTCGGCGTATGTCAGTTAATTCAGTAGTAAATTCAAATTACTAGGCAGAAGTAAACACAAACCATATGCATAGAGAAAAATCAGCTGATATGTAATGCTATTGGTGAAATGAGGGTTTCACGTTAAACATCAATATGCAGAAAAAAATCATGTGCATAGGGAATTTGTGTTCGTTGGTTTCAGAACAGTTGCAATGGAAAAATGAACATGCGATTCAGCAGAGAATTTGCGGATTTTTTAGTGCAGTGCCTTAACAAGAAACAAAAACTTCACAGTCTTCCAGTCAGTGTTCATCGCCGAATCGATCTAGGCCAGCTCACGTTTCAATGGAGGAAGAGGGAGAGGAAGAGAGGGAGAGGGAGAGAGATACCCGATCTGAGGCTCCTCGTTGTTGAACATGACAATGCAGTGGCTTTCCATGGATCTGATCGCTGTGCGCGTGTGCGGGCACTGCGTGTGTCGCCGCTGACCGAGCGCGCACCTGGAGCTGGCTTATGCGCACGCCTTCCGCAATTGCGAGCGAGTGCACATATCTTCCTCCGACGAATAACGTTTCGAGCAGACGCGATAGAAAACTACGGGAGCAGATAGTGCGAGGAGAGAGACACACAACTGACCAAAGTTAATGTGTCTCTCTCCAATTTGAACGGTCATCCATTTTTAACTGGTGTGATACATTGCTTCCGAGATGTAATTACGCTGGATAGCTCCAGCTAGGATGCTATTATTCTCTTTTATCTGATTTGTGAGTTGTGACACAGTCGCCCTCTACCCTGCCACACCCAATCCACAGAGCGGCGGCGGCGGCGGCGGCATGGCTTCCCCTTCCTCCCTCCTCTCATGGCCTCACCTCCCAATCTCCCTCTCCTTTCAACCGAAGAACCCGTCTTCCTCCGCC
This sequence comes from Zizania palustris, assembly GCA_019279435.1. Taxonomy (NCBI): domain Eukaryota; kingdom Viridiplantae; phylum Streptophyta; class Magnoliopsida; order Poales; family Poaceae; genus Zizania; species Zizania palustris. The sequence continues at coordinate 37,499,845 of JAAALK010000079.1, read as the reverse complement.
TCCTCTCTGGCAACCGCTCGTGTCTCCGTCCAGGACCCGCCTCCCCAAGAACCGCTGCCTCCCTCCGACGCCAAACCAAGTCCCAAGAAGTCGAGCAATACGAGTTACCTCTGGGTCAACCCCAACAGCCTGCGTGCCGCCGGCCTCGCCCGCGCGCGTGCCGGGTCCAGCCGACGCGCCCGCCTCGCTGCCGCTGTCGCGGCCCTTAGCGCCTGCCAGCCCGAGGAGGCGCTCGTCACCGCGGCGCTGGAGGCCGCCTTCCTCGACCCCCCGTCCGAGCAGGACGCCGTCATCGTGCTCAACACGGCCGCTGCCAAGCCGGCCACCTCCGTGCTCGCGCTGCGCTGGTTCCTCCGGAACGCCGAGGTCCGTAAGGAGGTCATCCTCTACAATGTCGTGCTCAAGGCTTTGCGCAAGAGGCGGCGCTGGGGCGACACCGAGGCGCTCTGGGACGAGATGCTGCGGGAAGGCGTGCGGCCAGACAACGCTACCTTCTCCACCGTCATCAGCTGCGCGCGCGCCTGTGCTCTGCCAAACAAGGCCGTGGAGTGGTTCCAGAAGATGACGGACTTCGGGTGCTCGCCGGACATGCTCACGTACTCTGTGGTGATCGACGCGTACGGACGCGCCGGGGACGCCGAGATGGCCCTCCGCCTGTACGACCGCGCCCGTGGGGAGGAATTGCCGCTCGACTCCGTCATATGCGCCACGGTGATCAAGGTGCACTCGAACAGCGGCAACTTCGACGGCGCACTCAACGTGTTCGAGGAAATGAAGGCTACGGGCGTCAAGCCAAACCTGGTCGTGTACAACACCGTGCTGGATGCCATGGGTCGCGCCATGCGGCCGTGGGTGGTGAAGACCATCCACGGGGAGCTGGTTAGCCAGAAGATGCTGCCCAACAGGGCGACCTACTCCTGCCTCCTGCAGGCGTACACCAGGGCGCGCTACGGCGAGGATGCCATGGCCGTGTACAGGATAATGAAGGACGAGGTAATGGACATCGACGTGGTGCTGTACAACATGCTCATGTCGATGTGCGCCGACATCGGCTACGTCGACGAGGCCGAGGAGATCTTCAGGGACATGAAGGCCTCCATAGCTGCCCGGTCCAAGCCAGATAGCTGGAGCTACTCATCAATGGTGACACTCTACTCCGGCACCGGCAATGTCCTGGGTGCAGAGGGGATACTGAACGAGATGGTGGATGCCGGCTTCAAGCCTAACATCTTCATCCTCACATCGCTCATCCGGTGCTACGGCAAAGCGGGCCGCACCGACGACGTGGTCAGGTCATTCACCATGCTCGAGGACCTCGGCATCGTACCCGACGACCGGTTCTGCGGCTGCCTTCTCACGGTGGCGGCGGGCACGCCGGCGGAGGAGCTGGACAAGGTGATCGACTGCATTGGCAAGAGCAACGCCCAGCTGGGCTCCGTGGTGAAGCTCCTTGTGGACAGGACCGCTCCCGGAGAGCATCTCCGGGAGGCAGCCGGCGGCCTGCTGGGCAGCGTCCGCGGCGTGGTGAAGATACCCTACTGCAACTGCCTGATGGACCTGGCGGTGAACCTGAACCAAATGGAGAAAGCATGCGCGCTCCTCGACGTCGCACTGCAGCTGGGCATCTACACCAACGTGCAGACGAGGACGAAGACGCAGTGGTCGCTGCACCTCAGGGGCCTCTCCGTCGGCGCCGCGCTGACCACGCTGCACGTCTGGACGAGCGATCTGTACAGGGCGGTGCAGGCCGGGGAGGAGCTCCCGCCGCTGCTCGGGATCCACACGGGGCAGGGGAAGAACACGTACTCGTCGGACAGGGGGCTCGCCGCCGTGTTCGAATCGCACCTCAAGGAGCTCGACGCCCCGTTCCACGAGGCGCCCGACAAGGCCGGCTGGTTCATGACGACGAGCGTCGCTGCCATGCACTGGCTGGACACCAGGAAATCGGCAGAATTAGTAGCCGTGTAGAATGCTGCAGAATTACTGTATACAGTGTCCGTTCCAAAATAGAGGTGCTTATGATTTAGAAAAAATAGTTTTTTTTTAATTTTTGACTAACATTTAAGTTAAAATATTTAGATTTAGTGTTTCATCTACTGAAGACTTGGTTCCAGTTCATCATTCCCAACAGAAAATAAAAACTCCTGCTAGCATCAAGACCGTCATGCAGTCAGCAACACAATGCACAATGCTTCCTTATCAAAATACTTACACCAATTTCTTATATAACTTATTTTAGACTTCTCAATTATTTTCTAAATATAAGTTGTTTTATGACTACTAGTAAGAACGGCGCGCTACGCTGCGCTTGACTATATTGTGTTAGTTAAATTGGTGGTATATATAGTGAATCATATCAATATGAAATTCACCAAAAACCGTAAGTATTAGCAAGTTCTTGATAAGAGAGGCAACCATAATATTTTACATAAACATTTTGTTGCATTTCCTAACACAAAAACTAATTATTCAGCTAGTAAAACAATAAACATTAGTTTTCTAGAGGCTAGGACATCTTAGTTTACAGATAATACATGACATGATAAGTGATTTTGTTCTTGTCACATGCCATAGGATTATGACAATAAACATTAGATAAAGATGGTTGACTTTAGACATAAGCCAAGTGGATTATAACATTGAGGAACTATCTATGTTTCCACGTGGCACAAAAAATCAGAACATGTTATGATTCCAGGTGGCACAAAAAATCAGAACATGTTATGATTCCAGGTATGGCCAAACCTACATGTCAGAGCTGCAAGATGAAGAAGATATTATCAGATTACCATTGTATAACAATGTCAGTATAAAAATCATTAATATAGATAAAGTGATCATTGTTGTGGAGCCTATTTTACCTATTACTGGCATCAGGTGGCTTATCTAAGAAAAGCGATCGCGCACACCTTGGCCTTTTAAGTTTAGTATCATCAATCATATCCCTGTATTTATAATTTGTTTGGGTAAGTATATTTCAATATTTGGTAGGCATCATAGTTTCTACGCTGGAATTATACCTTTTCGTACCACTAGTGCTGGCTGGTGTATCGTCATCCTTTGTGTATGGTCTTTTTTGATCTGATGATTGTGGTGGGGATGTCTAATAATGGGAGAAAGAAAGAGATATTACTGCTCAAGATAAATAAATGATACAGAAATATGTTAACAATAATAATATAATTTTAAATGATATAAGATATAAACTTGTAGGCATTTCTAGAGCTAATATGTTGATGCATCTAGATCAAGGCATGCAAACATGGTTGTCATAAGACAAAATAAAATGTGTTTTGCAATTCTATATGTGTGTGTGCGCGCTTGGGATAAAATATACCTCAATAATGTCTGTTTGATTCAATGTAGAGCTAGGTTCTGCCCCAACTGTCTTATTAGCCAACATGGGTAGTTGAGTACTATCTGAAGGTGTAAACTTATCTGTGATCTTAGAGGTTATAATGGACATGGATTCAATCTGATAAGAGACCCTATGCATCTGGAGTGATCTACGTGACGCGCTTACTTTGACAATCATTTCTCTACCATATAACCTTGTAATTTCTATAGGCACCAAGTCATGATGGCCTTGCACTGATGCAACCAGCGTCAGAGCTGGGATACCAATGAGCTCCTCAGCTATTTGGCCAAAAAAGACAAAATCTGCATTTGTGGCATCATCATTTTTGAGGTCAGAGGGACAAACTCCATGGATGGAAAGTCGATACCTACAGAAAAAAGACAACATGTAGTTGTGAGAGGCATGTTCTAGTATAGCTCTTTTGTATGACTACAGAAGCATAAGTTTTTTCTAGACCTAGCCTCAGCCTGTGTGGCACCACATCTGATACATTTGTAGGAGGTCCCATCCTTAGACGCAGATCGTTTACATTTGTCACAAGCCATGTACCACCAGGGCTCACCAGGAATAATTCTTTTAATAGCAATGTTGACCATGTATGTATTACCCTAAGGGAGTTAAAAAAAATCAGAAAAAAACTTGTATTCTAGGTATTGTCATAAGCATTCTGATTTATACTTGAAATAAAGAATACTAAATATGATGATGATTGCTTACCATTATATCATGAGGATTAAGATCTGCAATATCATGAATCGTTGCATTCAAGACCTGTTTTTTTTAGGGGCTTGCCCAAACCAAGTGATCTCATGTGCTTTTCCACTAAGGCTACATGTGAAGTAAGCTGGATTATAACATACAATATTGACATGAATGATATATGACTGTAAAGTCACTAAGTTGATACCTTTGCTGTAAGGCAACTACCTCTGGTATCATTGGGTTAGAATACCATTTGCATATGGTGCTACCATATAATGTTAGTTGTCCTGGAGAGAATATTAAAAGAGATGATTGAGCATTTTATGGGAAAATAAATCTGCATGGCAGGTGACATGCTGTAAAATAAACAAGTCAAAATGTTTAAGGCCTATAGTCCGCTCTTCATTTCATTTTTGTTTTTCATATCAGCGCAAAATTTAAAATTGTTAACTTCCATAGTTCCAAATCAGCATAGCATTCATCAATTAGTTTGTTCCTATTTTGTAAATCCTTGGGACACAAATGCTACCAAGGTAACAAAACATTAAAAAAAGAACCAAGAAACTGATAATCTATATATGAGAACATAAACAGTATATAAAAAAATTAAGAAAAGGCTTACGTTCACGGATTTTAGATGTGAGACCGACGAATAACATAACAACTAGTTGTTTGTTAGCCTCAGCCTGAAGACCTTCAGCATCAAAATGTGTTGCATGTGGACCCCATAATGAAACTGGCAAGGTCTCCCTAAACATATTGAATATCATTAGTAACATATAAAAGGAATGTACTATGCTATAAGCATGAAATTTATTTGTGCCTGGTTATATTCTAAAACACGAAGAGAAAAAATATTCACTCTACTAATCAGTACATAAAGCTCAATGGAAATTTCTAGTATTGAGTTGAGACATCTATGATATGACTTTGTTAAATATGCAAATAAAAAGGCAAGAATAAAAAATGAACAATGCATAATTGAAGGCAATATTATAAGAGAAATGTACTGACAGTTGAAAATTGTTTAATGTGTCTTGGATAGAATATACACGCAGATTATTATAAATATCATGCAGTGAGCATTGCATTACCTGCCATCTGTTATTTGGACATTACGTACTGGCTTCTCTATTCCTCTCATCCGTACCATAGACACAGGTGAAATTGCAATCAACATTCCAACAGTATATGTAAGAGTTTTCAGAGTATGTTTAGGAAATAATCTACCATTAAATTCAATTAGAATTTAGAAATATATATATATAAGTGAGAATAATAACCTGATAAGACCTTGTTTTCATCGATGCGTGCTCTCAAAGTTTCGAAAGGGACGACTTTGCATGCATAGCGTGGAAATGTCTCCATAATCGTGGTAATTTCTTTTACCTTTGTGTACTTTGTGAACTTGGCCATTATGTTGTTATCAACCGGGCGATATGACGCTCTTGCATTTGCAACTTCAAAATATGTTATGTCGTAGATACGATCCTCTTTCAGAATTGGCTTGAAAGTTGTAATGTGTCTGCCAGGTATCTGAGCATCCATCATTGTACCCTGCAGATTTAAGTAGAGAATAATACCTAGGACAATTTGACAGTCAAAAGTAGATTACAATAAAAATTGCATAATTTGGCTCACCTCTTCATCGATTATAACAAAATCAAGTCGAAGGAGCACTGGTGGGTTATCTTCGCTGTTGTACTCTGAGAAACGCGTGGCACGCACACGCACATGCCATGAATGTGATTCCTGTGTGATATCCTTAAGCAATGAATGTTGCATCTGTATACAAAATGTTGTGAACATTAGTAAATGTACATAATGCTTACCAAGAATACCTAAAGACATATGCATATTTAAAATATAAATGACGAAATCTCAAATAAGCAAATATTTCAATTTACCAAGAAAACAAATATAAAAGAGTGATATAACAGGAAGAACCAAAGAAACTTGGTAATGTAAGATTAACACATATAGAAAGAATAGGGTAAACAATGGGACTGCAATAGGCACACAGAATGTAAATAAAGTAAACTCACAAGGTTATAATGATAACATATATTATTTATAATGCTCATCCACGGTATTCCACTTTTGTATATAGAGAAAAGCAGAATGTCTGGAACATTAAGCAACGGCGTCTGTAAAACAATATGTATCATTGCCTAAGCTCTAAAGTAAATTAAATATATGACATAATCTCTTTGTAGACGATGTTCTTGGTAGTTGAAGCAGTATTGCCATCTTCACTTTCTATTAATATTTTGAGTCCTTTCCTTGATGTCACTCTTGAAACAGCAACATAAAATTGTCCATGTGTGAAGACGGGATTTCTAAGATAGACACCTACATAAGCTAATGTTTGTCCTTGGCATTTATTTATTGTCATTGCATAGCATAATCTCAGTGGAAATTGACGACGCTTCAACATGAATGGCCAATTCGGACTATTCCCATTAAGAACTATTCTTGGAATGGATACCATATCTCCAACATGTGTGCCGGTGATAATCTTACACTCTAGCACATGATCACCTAGTCTGACTATAATTAATCTAGTACCATTGCATAGACCAGATGATTGGTTAATATTACGAAGGAGGACGACAGGAGCAGCTATTTTTAGAGAGAGGTTATGGTCAGGGAAATTATTGAGCACAATGGAATTCAATAGCTCAGTAGGGTACAAAAGATCAATGTCAGCTGGTTGTTCAGATGAGTTGGAAATTGTATCATAGCTAAGGTAAGACTTTGTAGGTAGAGGTATTCTCTGTAGAATGTTGTTGTTGATCTCATCAACAACTGTATTTACTGGGCAAACAATAGCTCTTTCAGCTAGGTATGTTTCAGATGTATAATTTTGTTGAAAATCATAATAGATAGCATCAATCATTGCATTTATTTTGTCTCCGGTAGGTCTAAGAAGTAGGTCCTCAGGTATATCTATCCAAAACCAATCAATCTCACCGATCTGTTTCCTAGCTGGTATACGACCTTCACCAATGTCAAGCACCCATCTAGCAAATATAGAGAGTTCTTGTCTATCAGCATCTGATAAAGCAGGATTGGATAGCCTCATATTAATTCTTAGATGCATAACCTCCACATTTCTCCAAAGAGGTGATTTGATCAAAGAGGCCGAGATTATATCAGCCCGTGTCCCACCCTCAATAACAGGTAAAACCTGCCTGAAATCACCCCCAAATAAGATTGGTTTCCCTCCAAATGGTTTTCCTTCATTTGCTGGATTATCCATACATGTTATATCTCGGAGCGAACGATCTAGTGCCTCAAAACAAAACCTATGAGTCATAGGGGCCTCATCCCATATAATCAACGCAGTCTTCCTAATTAATTCAGCAATGATAGTGCCTCTTTTTATGTGACATAGGCTTCTATCATTTATATCAAGAGGAATATGAAATCGAGAATGTGCAGTGCGGCCACCTGGTAATAACAGTGCCGCAACACCTGAAGATGCAACAGCAAGTACAATTTGTCCTTGTGATCTCATTCTAGCAATGATAGCATTCCATAAAAAGGTTTTCCCTGTTCCACCATGTCCGTATATGAAATATATGCATTTTGTGTTTGTTGACATAGCAGTGATTACTTTATCAAATATTTGCCTTTGATCCATATTGAGAGCTCTATACATTTCTTGAGCCTTTTGATATAACTCAATTCTGTTGTAGCATAACTCTTCCAAAACTAATCTATTTGTGTTGTCTAACTCAACTGTATGTGGTACTGCTGGGAGATTGTATGATGACATGGATAGTCCATTGCTAGAAAATAGAGTGTCCAGTTCTTTGAGAAGAGCAGATTGTAGCAATCCATCATTAATGGCTTGAGCCTGATGACCCAATGCACAACGCAATCTATAAGCAATGTCATCTACCATGTATTTCCAATATTTATCATATAATACCCTTATATCTCCTACATCACAGTAAACGACCACAGTCATGAACATATTTCTAAGCTGACATGCAGTTGCCCAAATGATAGCTTCGTCAAACAGATATATCCATTCAGCATCATCACCAATGAGACCATGGGCCTGACATGCCTCACGATATGTGCCATAGAGTGTCCCTTCATATGTTCTCACATTTTCATAAGAGGTTGCACCTCTTACAACCATTAGAAGCATTCTAAGATAAAATGGTTCACCGGTACTTGGATGGATGTGTCTCAATCTACCAATCTTCGTCCCTCTTTCCCTTTTTTTCCAAATTTTCTGATCAGGTTTCCATGAGTACTTGGACGGGAAATCACAATAGGTTAGACTACGGGCCTCTTCAAACAACTCATTTGTTCTAAACCACTCAGTTAACATAGTCTTTGATGAATCTGGATCTTCGACAATATCTTGTAGATCAGATTCTTCTTGGTATGTCAATACATTCATGTTGGGCATATGAACGAATAGTCTTTCCACAGATGGTGTCCTGCCATGTATCTCAAAACCAAATATTCTCCATATGGACTCATATGAAGATAAATATCTTGCCTTGATGTATTCAGTAATCTCATCGATACCAGAATTATCGCTTTCATTTGCAGTAGTTGATTGTAGCACCATATTTGCACAATCATGCCCTTTTGTGATGTATTTGAACAAATATTTCACAAGATACGTCTTGTTGCACCACTCAACATTTATGTGTGCTTGGAATCTCTTAAGCAACCTAGAATTATAAGGGACAACCCATCTGTTATCTAATTTGATATTGTTTCTCATAACAAATCTGGCATCATCACGTCGACGATACTGAGGAAATCCATTCTGATCAATAGTTGTTTCCGAACAAAATTTCTTGGGATAGTTCTTTGAGCACCTCCCATCTTTCATACACGGGCTTTTAGAATTGAGATGACCACATGGGCCATGGATCATCACATCATCTACCAATGCATATCCAAGATGATCCATGTTTATATCTGGAATCTCGGCACATATAACATTGTCTATGAAAGTTGGTGTTGGATCTCTTCCCCTATCAGCTAACCAAGCAAGTATATGTGCATGAGGTAAACCCCTTTTTTGGAATTCAACTGTGTAGACAACTGTAAAAGATACTTATAAATATAAGTAGATAGCAAATAGAATGGATGTGTCAATGAAAAAAATAAAGCTAAACTAACCTGCACGCACAACACCAAAAATATGACCTTCCTTGATGTCAGAAATAAACTCAGTTAGCTTGGTGTGGTATAGCCTACTAACCATGTCACTTCTATCACTTGGATGCTGGCCAGGCTCAAACTGTAATGCCAAAGCTATCTCAGGCCATTTCGCATTGCATGTAAAAGTAATGAAAAGTTGTGGAGGACCATAGGCTCGACATATCGCCATAGAGTCGTGATAATTTTGTACCATGTATCGTCTCCCACCAATGAAACTTGCAGGCAACATGGTTTTGATACCTATATCCTTTCCCGATGCATTTCCGCAGCACACTGCATCAGATATTCCTTGGTATGTCTCTGAGCGTATCCTCTTTTGGTTGAAAAAAAGGTATGATAATCTATTCGCTTCAATAGTGGAAAATGCATTTACGATCAACTGATCTGATAGACGGCCACAACAAATAAATGGATTTGGTTGATCCCTTCGATAATGGCAACGATATCGATAATATTCAAGCTGTGTAACTTCATTACGGGCACTAGGATGCTCATCATCAATCTTTTTATATTGGATGTCAATATGGAAGCCTAGATCACCATACGGAAAAAGGAGTGGATACTGTAATGACATCAATGCAGGATGGACCGGTGAGATGCTTTTTAGCAGGCCTGACTGTTTCTCAACAATCACATCAAAATTTGATGACTCAATGGATGTGCCCGGAATAAATAAGGCGGCCAACTCATTGCAAGCAGGCATATTATATTGACTATCTCTTGATTTGCCTGACCCAAATATCCTAATGGCTATCTCAGGAGCAGATGGTGAGAATAGTCGGTCTCGTGCTTGTCTGAATTGGGTAACCAAAGGATTACATGTGTCTAGCATTTGTATAAGGTCACTGACAATGGAAGCATCAGGTTGATCATGACCATGACCATCTGATTGAAAAACATTCATCCTATTGTTCAGTTCATTTTCTGTGTCATATATATAGAGTTGTGCATATTCTGGGCGTCTGCCAGTTGGTGGTAGTAAAGAACCTATGCGATGATGTACTACACCATTAATGCGAAAAACATATGGACCAACACCAGTGTTGATACTCCTATCGATGTTGACTCCAAGAGACGTGAATGCAAACAAAGAATTATATTGTCTGATCAACCGCATGAAATTTTTTGATCGTGTTGGTCCATCGAAGCGTATAAGATCACGTGGGACAACTGGGAACTCTCTATATGCAGGGAGCACAATCTTACCACCACGACAACATAGATTGTAAGTAATTCTATTTCTAGAAACAGCACTTTGGCTATGCACTCTCTCTTGATACCAAAATAACGCGGAACAATGGTTGCATGTATAATCAAGTGAACCATAGTATGAACGGTCATCATATGTAGCTACAAAAAAAGAAATATGCATGGTAAATGGGTATAATTGGATGGACCATGGAAAACGTGGTGACATATAGAAATGAGATCTGACCTTTTAGAGCAGAAACATAATCTTGTGGCAAAGAATAAGCGGGTGTTACCCAGGGGTCACGCGGTATATAACCTTTATATAAGGAGGAAATATATGGCTATAATAACAAGAACTTTATAGACATAAATAAGATTGGAAGGAGTCTAAGAATAACCTCCAAAGATAGCTCTATAGAAACTAACCAGTTAAAAAGTTCCCTTTCCTGATAGAAGCTCTTAGATTATTGGCAAAGCGACGCCTCAAACGATTCTGGCGGGCAATATGAGTTGGCACAATGGGGAAAAAATGATCCCCTATAGGAAAATGTATGGTAACCATGTAGGTATGGAAAAAGTGGTAACCGAGAAAATGGTTGGACAACACATTATAAGTTAAAAATGTTACTAACGATTAAGGTGTTGATGCTGATGTTGAGAGCCAATAAGCAATGATGTTCCTGAATAATGAAACATGAAAGAATTTTTACATGAATAGGCAAGTAGACATGGAATATATTGAGCAAGACATATTTCCTAATGGATGTATAGGTCACTTAGCAAAGATGTATCGAAAGATGTGCACATCGATGATGTCACGTTTTATAATCATTTTCGGGGCAATAGTCGTGCAAGCATCAGCATACCTACAGATGCTGGAGAATCCTCTGAATGGACATGTATCTCCTGATCTGGTTGAACCATCATATTGGGCACTAACATATATCGTTTTTATGAAAGACCAACAAAGAAGAAAAGAGTTCAGAATAGCATAGGATAAATGACATATATATTGACTATGCTTAGTAGTTGACTTCTTTGGTCAACACATTTTCCCTATATATTAGATAGATGTCTAACGTATATATAGAAAATATATTGTTTGCAAGCTAGAAGACATGTCTACCATGTCTTCGAACATGCCGACGCGATGTCTCAGGAATATCCATGGAGGCAGACCGGCCAAAGACTGCTATGACAACGATAAAAACAATGAGCCAACATGATAATTAAAGCAAACCAATACAAACGATCAGCAGAATAAATAAAAATGGAGCACAATATATGCACTTAGTTAATAACAATAAAAACAGAGCACATACCAACTAAAATAAATAAAAATAGGGCACAATACACAAACTCAGTTATATAACAACGCGAACAGATACAAACAATTAGAGAGAAAAACAGCAAACATGTGTACAAAGTGAACCAACAAACTAAGAGGGGAAAACAACTATATGCTTGGCAGAGAGGTGCAGCAAGTTGTATTATATTGGGCTAGTTTCATGAAAGATAAAGAGGGCAACAAAATAAAAATAGTCAATTAGTAAAAAAGAAAACACAATGCGCTAATGAGGAATACCAGATTGAGAATGAAATAATGTGCATAATAAATAAAAAAGAAACAAGGGACAATAATGGTAGGGTATGAACTTGCCTTGCAAAGCAGACACCTGCGCGTAGGATGAAGATGCAGGATCCAAAATCAATCCATGTGTAACGCTAAGAACAGCAAGCTAAAGAGAAAAATAGACAGGAAAGACAAAATCAAATAAATCGGAGATAGCAGAATGGAAGAGAAAGAGAAAGCACTGTCGATGGAAGATGAACTAACCGAAGTAACCTAGAGTAGAGATTAACGGAAAGGCCGAGACGAAGGGATTTCTTGTCGCAGAAATACAATGTAGCAGCAGCGGAGCAAGCGATGCAAACAAAATCCCCTAAGGCGCAGCTGGAATGAAACAATGTACGGCTACGGAAATTAGGCCGAATGAAGGGACGCCATACCTGTTGCCGATGCCACACAGAGATACAACACTTACCTGAACTGCTCAACACCTCTGCTCTGCGAAGCATTCAGTTTGAGAGGGCGGAATAGCTGTCTGTTCTTCTGCGCACAGTGAACGAAGGAGGAAGACGCTTCGTGCAGCCAGGAAAAAGGCCTGTGCAGGAAAGCATGGTGGGCCCACCTGTGGGGCCAGGTGTAAATGCAATGAAAGGCTTGTGCAGGAAAGTATTGTGGGCCCACCTGTGGGGCCACGTTTGAATGCAACGGCGGAAGGAACAAGAAAATTGCAGGCAATAAAAAAATATCTGCAAACAAGTATGGTGGGGCCCACGAAGGAAAAAGCTAATGGTGACGTGGATGGCCTAAACTCTCAGCTAGCCCACGCCGTTTGTATAGTAGAATACTAGTCACTAGACATTTTTTATCTTTTTTCCATATGTATACTTGCTAGATAAAAGTTACAGTACTTCTCATAAACAAAACCCACATTTCACAAAGCAGAATAAATAAGAGAGACACTAAATTCATTTGATTGAGTTGATTTCTTAATTTTTAATGTACAAATCCAAAACATCTGGAAGGCATCAAAGGGAGTTCTGGGTATCTGCAAAGAAAGTGGGGTTGACAAAAGGGGCGCAATAATCTAGGTTAGGACCTGATGTCAACTGACAACCAAGCTAGAATTAGTAAAAAATGATTGCAAACACTTGCATAATATAGATCAAACAAATTGGTAACTTGACCAGCGTATAATACAGGATTTTAAAAGAATAAATACTCTCCTGAACAAATTCCTAGTACAGAATACATTCACCGGGAACACATCCTATACGGAATACAACCTCTGGGAATATGTCAAAACTAAAATAAATACAGGGTTGGCTATCCCAGCCTCCAAGTTACAATGTCAACTAACAAAAATGTATCATCACATCTTTTAAGGATGTCTCCAAGCAAGATGACAAATTTTTTGTGCCACACCAACTAGATGCAAGCAGTTCTCTTGCTGGAGTGAATGTTTCAGCTCGCGAATGTTCACCAGCTATCAGGCCAAACATCACAGCATGAAAAAATTGATGAAACTGTATATTCCCCATGAAATTCTCTCATTGATCAAGAAATTCCAGACCAGTAGCTGTTGGTGTCAAACCATGGTTAGCCAAATACTGGTCATTGAAGAACTTACTTAGATGCCTCATCCCACTGTCACAGAGAATTGTCACAATTGTATGTCCTGGACCTAAATCGCGAGCAACTCTTACAGCCCCAATGCAATTCATGGCTGAAGAACTCCCAACAAATAATCCATCATTTTTCAACAAGAACCTAAGTTAATATTTTCAAGTATACTGAGGTTAGATAATTGAAGTGTTTTTTAAGTTCAGTATCAAATTTCCTAAGAAAAGAGAATAAGCCACCATGAACTCCTGTATTTATTTTTTTAACCGAAATGTGTGGAACTTTGATTAATGCTTATAACATGCTTTATGTTAAACAGTAATAGTTCTATCATTGAAACCTGTGTTCATTGATTGGTGTTTCAGTTCAATAGATCATAACTAAGTCAACAAAAGCACTTAGTACCTTGACATCTCAACAGCTTCCCTATCTGTTCCTCGGTAAGCTCCATCCAGTTCTGCCATCATAAAATTTCTAGTAACCCTGTTGATTCCAATTCCTTCAGTAATTGTGTCAAAAGGATTCTTCAGCCTTTTACCCTCAGCCTCCTCTTTTGTGTACATCACCCCTCTAGTAACCTTATTGAACAGACCAGATCCAGGTGGGTCCATTAAAAAGCATTTGATGTTTGCATCCTTTTCCTATATAATGATTATATCAGAGGCAAAAAAGGGCGTTCATCTGAGAAAGAAATATATAGAAGAAATAAAATAATAAGCATGCAAACCTTAAGATATCGTGACACTCCAGCAAGTGTGCCACCAGTGCCAGCTGCAGCAACAAAGGCATGCAGTGCCCCTTTAGTTTGCTGCCATATTTCAGGACCAGTCCATTCATAATGGGCTCGGTAGTTTGCCATATTCTCGAATTGGTCAGCAAAGAAACCTCCCTTTGAATTATAGTTATCACATTTTCCATTGTATTGTACTTCAGAAATGGCATGCGCTGACGCCGCTGAACCGTTAGTTAGTGTCTTGTTTGACTCCCCTTGGGTTCCTGCTATCTCGTGCGGCATTCTAGTATTGATATGCATTGAACCATTAGTTTCTTTGTCGCTCAACCCTCTCTGTGCCACTTCTGATTTGTTCGCTTCTAAAGCCCTTCGTCTAGCAGTATTGACAAAATGATCCTTATGTGTAATTGAAACAGGGCGCACTCGTTCAACAGTAGCCCCAAGTGCCTCAATTATTTGAGACTGCAAAGACGACTTTTAGTAAAACTAAATGTACAGGTGCATAAGCAACATACATGCTTTCTAATTGCTATGATGTACATTCTTCTCCAGAAATAGTGAGTATTTTTTAACAATCTTGAGAGAAATGCCCATGTACAGCATCTAGTATAGTTCAAATGGTCATTCAAAGAACATAATTCAAGTAGAAATTCCAGGTACTACTGCATAGGGTGTGCTAAGCACAAGAATAATTCTGGAACAGTATATAACCCCCCTACCTTCTCAATGGCAGCATCATCAGGAATAACAACGTGACATTTACAACCATAAGCAGGAGCAACAGTGGCCAAGCTAATAGCTGTGCTTCCAGCGCTGCCCTCTGTTACTGTGCCACCACAGAGAAGCTCACCAGATTCCAGAGCCTGGTAATGACAAGAGTTCCAGGATCAAAATCAAAGGATAAAAAATTAAAAATACTTACATAACAAGAATATCATATCAACCAATAAATTTCTGAACAGTAGAATACACTAGCAAACTATCTCATGAGTTCACGATTAATCTGGTGAAATGTAAAATAAAAGACTTTAGATGAAATCCTAAGCTTGCCAGAAGTAATCCAGTACTATTACCTGTTTGTTTGCATTTCTTGACAATAAAAGTGTTGTACAAATCCCCTTTTTTTTCTTCAATGTACAAATTCAAAACCATGTAATATTTTTCCGATGAGTGGTTTGTTCAAGAACATAAATCTACAATTGCTGTCCCATTAGCAAAATAGTTTTACAAGCTCCAGAAGATGATAGAAAAATCTTGATATCACCCTGTTATTGACTTCACCTTTGCTTCAATGTATTTTGTAGATGAAAGTGACAGCATGCTTTTTGATGGGAAGACACAACATACATGCTACAGTTATTAATGATGTATTACCATATCTTGCATTAAGGAAATAAGTAAACTAATTCCTAATCCTAGTTGAACTCGGGCTCTCTAAATTACTGAAGTATCAAATGTAGAGGTAGAGGCTCTGAAAAGAAGCAGCATGTGCAGATACTTTTACAGAGAAAAAAGGCATGCACATGTAGCCAACATTACATGAATCGGTCATGAAACCTCAGAGTGGAGTACAACAAGAAAGGTCTTCCTACAATTCATTCTACACTTAAAACAAAGCTAAACTTTGGCATACCGCATACTTCGCATTAGTGCTGCTCAAGAAACTGAAAGAGGTAACTTAATCTACCAAACGAAAAATCTACACAAATGCTGCATATTTCATCTCTCTCAAGTCTAAACAAAACACGATTACTCCATAGTTTAAGCAGCTCTTATTGAAACCTTTAGCAGTGAGGTACTTCACAGCTATCCCATTCAAATATATTCAATCTTATACAAAATGGAGCTAATTTAAACCGAATTGCACAAACTACCTCTTCGATAATCTTAACTGCCACACGATCCTTCACGCTACCTCCCGGATTTAAGAACTCGGCCTTCCCCAGGATCTGCAACCCAACCAAAAACAATACCACCACTTCATAAACTCAACTAAACCAGCCAGCAAAGCGGATCATACATATGGAAATAAGCCACGCGCCTACCTCGCACCCTGTTGCTTCCGAGAGACTGTTGATGCGGATGAGGGGCGTGTTGCCGATGGCCCCCACGAGGCCCCTCCGTCGCGTCGGCCGGACCCACGAGAGCCTTACGCCGACCTTGTGTATGAGGAGGTAGTATGCGAACAGAGATACGGCGGCGGCCGCGGCGGCGGCTGCTCCCACCGCCGTCCCAGCCGCCATTGCGGGGAAGAAAAGCACTTGGGGGCGAACCGCGAGCCGTGGGGTTTACGGCTTTACGCCTTCGCGGTTACGGGTTTGGCCGTTTAGGAGGTGTCAATTAAGCGTAGAAAAAAATCAGTTAGAACGTCACGAACCAGCGAATTGGCTACAGGACACATGCCACCCGTTTTACATAATCTTGAAATATGTCAATAATGAAATATATTTTTTCTTATCCTCACCTATGTAAGAATTCCTTGTGTAACTCTTCTCTCGTTGTATTTACTCTATTATATATTTGACGAGTTGTGATACCAGCTATGAACAACCATCAAACAAATCACAACCTTTCATTTGTTTGATGTCAAAGCTTAGCCTTTAATTACCTCCGCTCTTCTCTAATCTAATCTATCCGCACAAAATGCATCAGAAAATCAAATCTACCCGCACAACGCGTTCATGTTCCCTTCTCCGCATAACACCGCTGCTGTCCTCTGCCCTCCGCATGGTGCCTTGTCGTCGCCATGCCGACGCCCCTCCACATGGCACCGTGTTGCCGCCATCATCCTCCGCCCTACGCACGGTGCCTTGCCGCCGCCGCCCTCTACATAATGCCTTGTCGTCCAGTGGCGGAGCTAGACCGAAAATGTAGGGGGGCTAAGTTCAAAGGATCAAGGGTTCAATACACTTTTAGTATGATTAGTTAATTTTTGTTCAATATTTGTTCTTTGATTCATGAAATTCTATTATTGTGAGAACTAGCTCCATTCGTGTTTATATTGATTCTAAGAAGTAATAAGCAATAAAACAAGCAATAAGTAGGGATGTACGGTGCAGGGTGACACCGACCGCAGTAGCGCAGGATGGTAGGACACGGCCGACGTCTGCCGCAGGTGGCGTGGCCACGTGGGGGCCTAGTCAGAACGGGCAGGGTGGCATGTTGAGATTTTAATTGAGATAAAAATTAAAATAAAATTATAAATACATGAATAACCGGTTATTATAGATCACTTGATGATTTTGTTCACGTGTATATGCTATTATAGGAGGAAGTTATGTATATATATAGGCAATACAGTTTAGGAGAAAGTTAAAAAGTATACATGAAAAATAGAGAAAACCATATAGGTAAATAAAAAGACAAAGAAATTGAAGAAAAAGAAGACAACATATGTGAGATTCTACCGCATTCTAACATAAAAATTTATATTAATAATTAATTAATTATTATTATTATCTATATATATAAAAAAGTGGAATAAGGGGAGCTGGATGGCAGTAGGGGGGCGCGCGCCCCCCCAGCCCCCCTGTATTTCTGCCACTGTTGTCGCCCCTGCACCAACGCCCCCTCCACACGGCGCTGCACCGCCGCCCTCTGCACTCCACCCTCCACACAGCTCCTTGCCTCTGCTGTGCCAACACCTCCTCCAAGCGTCGCCGCACCGCCGCCGTCCTTCGCCCTCCGCAAGGCAACTTGATGCCGCCACATCGTTGCCATCCTCCGCCCTCCACATGGCGCTTTGCCACCGCCGCGCCAACGCCCCTCTCCGCACAGCGTCGTGCCACTGCCACCCTCTACCCTATACCCTTTGCACGGTGCCTTGCCACCGCTGCACCAACGCCCCCTCCACACGGCACCGCACCACTGTCGCCCTCTACCCTCCGCACGGTGTGCCTTGCACTGTCATCTTGGTGCTCAAGGAGAAGTACGCAGAGGCGATGGATCGCGACGATGATAAGGCAATTGCACAAGTATAATTAAGGTAGTGTTTGGTTCCATAGACTAAACTTTAGTCTGTGTCACATCATATATTTAGGCATCAATTTGAAGGACTAAACATGAATTGATTATAAAAATAATTACAGAATTAGAGGATTATTCATGAGACAGATTTATTAAGCCTAATTAATCCATGATTAGAAAATATTTATCGTAGCATCACATTGTCAAATCATGGTGTAATTAAGCTTATTAGATTCGTATCGCAAATAATCCACTGATTATGAATGGGTTTTATAAATAGTCTACATTTAATACTTCAAAATAATATATAAACATTTGATGTGACAGGACTAATTTTTAGAGTAGAGAAAACAAACATCCCCTAAATCCTACTTTGATTTCCATCATGGAGATGGTGTAGAGGAAGCTTTCTTCACTACAAATCAAGTCATGACTGTTTCTTCATGGGGCTACATCAGCAGAGTTTTGTGTTATTGTTGCCTGGTCTGACTCTCCGATTCATTCCTCCAACAAGTTCAAGGAGGTTGTCGAACAAAAAGGTCTTGGCTAGGAGGTTCGATGTCTTCCTTTCGAGTTTGTTCTTTCATTGATTTTTATTATTAATATGCATATTTGTTGTTGATTGTTGATTTGTCCTCTGGTTAATATAAGCTATTACTATTATTTTGGGGAACTTAATTATTAGGTAATTAATTGTTTGGGAAATCCTATATTGTCATGTTAGAATGATTTTTAAGTTTGAACTAATCAAAATCTAATGTGTCATAACACACTACCACAGAAACATACATTAGTGACAGACCATAACGTATAGTAGTGACGGACATGTCCCCCGTCACTCTTATCGCATCAGTAAACCCTATCATTCATGACAGGTAAACACCTGTCACTAAAGGGTCTGTCTATTTCCCCTCTGCGCCCGGCATGCCCTCTTTTAGTGACGAGTAACCAATGTTACCCGTCACTAAAGGTTATCTTTAGTGTTTTAGTGATGGAGAGTACTTTACACCCGTCACTAATGTTATGGTCATATTTTAAAAAATAATTATTTTTAGGTTGTATCCTGAATAGGTCATATTAAGTGACAGAGAGTACTTTACACCCGTCACTAATGTGCTCGTTACTAACGGGTGATTATTATCACCCATCACTAATAATATGGTCATTTTTTTAAAAAAAAAAATTAGGCTACATCCTGAATCACAGCCAGGATTTGGAAGCCAATATATACAACATTCAAAGCACATCATAGAAAATTCATCACAGAGGATTCATTACCAAATCAATATCACATATATTAACTACATACTCGTTATCTCGAAAAAATGGCTACAACAAAGGGCAACACAAGCTTGTTTCATGGCTTCTGAATAGCTAATAGCTAACCTATAGTGATATCAAGAGCTTGGATAGTATCCTATCACTATCCAAGCTTCCACCACCACCACCATGGATAGCTTGAACAGAAGCCCAGTGGGTGTAGCAAGAGCACCATGGCAGTGTCCAAGCAGGAGCACCACCATGAATAGTCATGCCAACTTCAAGTGTGTTATCTTGAAGAAATTGGCTAAGACCATCAATTATCTCAGAAAAATTGGCTAAAAGCAGTAGGTCAGTTTACCCTATAACAATAAAATGAAAAAAAGTTAGCAACGACGGGTGGTGCATTCGGATGGGGAAGAGGAGGAAGATGATGACCTTAGGAGGACAAGGACGATGCAACCAAGGTAGCGGCGAGTAGGGCGGCCACGTGTGTCAACTATACATGTGGCCAGAAGCGGCGAAGAGCACGACGAAAGTGACAGCGGCGACGGGAGTTAGGGTTAGGGTTGCGCAAAATGAAAGCATGACGATTTACTTCGGTTACCCGCCTATTTATAAGTGGGAGAAGTCATTAGTGATGGGTGGTAGTTACTATCCATCACTGATGATGTAGGTGCTATTAGTGACGGGTATAGCTAAAACTCGTCACTGATGATGTAGGGGAGTCTCACGGGTATAGATCAACCTTTAGTGATGGGTAACATTGTTACTCGTCACTAAACGATCCTTTATTGACGGTTTATTATTATTGTTTGTCACTAATGTTATGGTCATTTTTTAAAAAATAATAGTTTTTAGGCTGCAACCTAAATCAAAGCCAGGATTTGGCAGCCAACATATCCAAAACTCATCACTGACAATTTTTAGGTTGCATCCTGAATTAAAGCCATGATTGATTTGACAACCAATTCATATCACAGACAGTTTATCACGGAATACAGATAATTCATCACAAAAGATTTATAACATAATATTGCATTATACCCTAGGTTAACAGTACATACATCACAACCTCAATGCCATTAGTAACAATGTTGAAATGGAAGGTGCACACAGTGCCAATTTCTAAAGAGTTGTCGCTAAGAAATTACCCAAAACCTTTCGTTAGATAGCACTATTCATCCATCGCTTGTACACCGCAATTGGGATTGCGTCAGACCCTGCTGCTGCCACCTGAATCTCGGTGGTTTGGTGGTGCAGGTTGTAACGTCCGGATTTAATAAAATCGGAACTTTATTGAAATTCCATAGAAAAACAATAAATACAAGACGTTCATCACACGACCGCGTACATTACGCCAATCAAAAATGGTTCGTAGACCATATTATTCCAAAAGAGTCAAATAAAAGAGAAGAACGTCTTGTATTTATTGATTTTCTATGGAATTTCAATAAAGTCCCGATTTTATTAAATCCATGCATTACAAGATGGTATCAGAGCCGACTTGTAGGAAGCCAAACAAACCTAACCTTAGGATTTATATTACCAGTATTTTTACAAACTACTTAATATCTCGTCTTCCAAAATTTTTACAAACTCTCTTCTCTTGTAGATGACGATTCACACCATGGGCGGATTCCTCCATGATCGCGCTGGCTTCACTCGCGAGCTCCGCATGCTCATGGATTTCCTTGGATTTGAGCACGAGCCCGCGTTCCACGGGATCTTTCCCAATGTGAACGAGGGATACTGCGAGGTCACCATCATCATCCGCTCCTTCGGCACGCACCCAGCCTTCTACACTCACGGAGTTGGAGGACCGACTTTTGAGGTGGCCAGCCAGCGCGCTGCACTCTAGGCCCTCTCCGAGCTTCAGATGGTCTACGACAGGCAGCTCCATGACACCGCCTACTGCTTCATGCCTATGCGCACCCTGGGGAGCCACCGCAGCGTCTACGTCAGCACCTACTCCCAGCGCAACTCCGTCATCGCTCGCAGCATGCGTCTACTCCAGGCGATGGACGATCTTCATACTGAGGCGGTACTCGACGCCGACAGCTAGCATGACACTGTGGGATCGGAATGACGACTAGAGGGGGTGAATAGGCGCCTCGACACTTTCTTTTGAAGTGATGGCCTAATCAAATCACCCAACGCATCTCTAAAAACACAAATTCACGTTTTAATTCAAACAGTACAAATGTTAAGCTCAAACAGAGTCAAAAACTCAAAAACAACTTTGTTTCAAGTTCCTATACAACACCTATCAGAAATACTCACTCTGGAGATCAATTTCAAGAGTAGACAGTAAATCAGAACGTTTTAACTCAAACACAATTGAGATTCAAATACTTCTGAAATTTTTCGTACATTGAATAGTAAAGGTAATCTCAGCAAAGCACATTTGATAAAATTTTGTTCAATTTGCAAGTTTCAATTTCAGATTCACTTTAGTTCAGCAAAAACAAATTCAGAACATGATGATCATTATAGAACCTGAAAATTCACAACTCTAATCATTTAAATTCAGATTACTTGCAAAGATTACAGCACTGAATTTGCTGTAGCAGAACTGAAACAATTCTCATTTCAGCAAGTAATCTACACACACGAAAACTGATATAAACTGAATATACACTTTCAGTCTACAAACTTCAGTCACACAGAATTGAGTGAATAGAAGGGGTATACTCAGTATACAAGTTCAGTTGAGGTTTTCAACTAGGTTCTGAATAATAAATGGACAGATTTGAATCAAATATGCTTGCTGAAAAAAGATTTCAAAACAGTTCAAATTTAGGAGGCTGAACTGATTTCAGGATGCTACACAAGAGAGATCAGCAATTGAAACACACAACCAGATTACTTTCAATACATATCAAGACTGAAATCAACCATTTCTTGATGATTAAACAGAACAACAGCAATCCTTAATTCATGACAGAAAGAACCTCAGAAATCTTTTTCAGTATACACAACACAGTTGAGAGTAATACTAATCTAATCACACAGATCAGATTTCAGCACAACTTTAAACTTCAATGTTTCTGATCTGAATCTCAATTTTCAGCAGCAAAACTAGTTCAAATAGAATTAAGAGTTCAGCACTTCTATCACTCTCTACACTACTATTCAAAAACACAAGTAAACCAGCAAAATCAGATCAGGCAAAACAGATTAGAGAAACACCCTTCAGAAATTCACTGAAAATTGATTTGAACTCATTGAATGTTCTGAAGAATAAAAACCAGTAGAATAGGATGAATTCCCATGAACAATCAGAATAGAACCAGTAAACAAAGCACTGCAAATTGATACACAAGTTTCAGGAATTCTAAAGATCAAATACCAAAACAGCACATGTTCAAACTAAACACATCAGTTTTGAGAAAAGAACAGGACTAAATGCCAACAGCTGAACTCATCTCAGGATTATCACACACATTCAGATAACACAATCAGATCTGAATCAAGACAGAGTATACAACAGCTGAAATCAACCTCAGGAAGTAAATAGAATCTTATAGAGTTATAACCAAATTCAAAATTCACTGCAATTTCAGATAGATGACTAAACTTCCAAACTTACTCAAATTTTGATCTCATAATATCAGTCAAGTGCATGTATACACATCAATACTAATCAGGTATAAACTGGACACAGGAACACACATTTTCTGGATTCAACGTATTAAGAACAAGTGAATACTAAACAAAAACTGGATCAAAACTACTCAATGGGTATTCAGATTACATCCATATGAATTCACACAGAAAAATTACTTCAGATCATCAACGAATTGCAGATTAAATGATGGAAAACTTATCTGAGTCAATCTAGAGAACCACTGGTTCTTGACGCTCTACAACAACTTCAGCAAATCCTGCGCATTACGATGAACAGCGTTTCTTGTCGGCACACCTGTAGCGGGATCGGCAACGTTGGGTTTTCTGTTCACGATCAAGTACTCAAAGCAATAACTCTCGGATGAACAGCTCTTGCCAAGGAAAAACTGAATAGATAATTCTGGAATGATGGATTGTCCCCCTCCCAATGTCTGTTCGGCCAAGGGATAAAATATCCCACCAACTCCACATTCTAGAAGGCAATTTTACAACCAGCCCCCTAGAAAGACCCAAAATACAAAACTGAAAAATACCCTTTCACACTAGACCTCTCTTTAGAATATTTTCAGAATGTATATATCCCAAAAATACTCTAAAAAGTACACACTAAGATACTAAAAATTTAAACTAATACATGACTCAATTTTATTGAATTAGTAAAAACATTAAATGTTTCGACGGTTTTTAGCAAAAACCGACAAAGCCTCTCCCGATCGTCGACCCCCGTCGTCAGTCCACGATCTTGACTGTCAGCAAGTCTCTCCCGCTCTTGATCCCTCGAGCCGCCTTTTCACTTGCACTGGCTTCTCTTTCGCTGACTCGAACGATGCTTCGTCTCGATCAATATCCAACTCGACGTCCCGTCTGACCTCCATGCGTACATCCGAGTCCACTCTCGACTTCGACTGACACCCTCGACCATCTGGCATTAGACTCCTCGTCTAACCCTGATTCCGTGCCCTCGACAGTTGACGAGTAACTCCAGCTTACACACATGAGACAAACACAGACACACACACACCAACTCCAACACATCCAAACTCAACTCGTGAATCCAACCTGTCAATCACTCATCATTCCTTTGAACAATAGTGACACAAATCACTATGTTCCTCAATCTCACCCTTTATCAGTGCATTGACAACACAAGATTCAAACCAAAGTAAAATAGAAGTTCAGCACACAAGTGACCATGAAAAGCTCTAAAGAGAGCAAAAATGAGAAAACATGTCACTTGCCAAATGATAAAGCAACACAAGGCTCAAAAGATCACTAACTCATCAAAAAAACTCCAAGTCCTCCATGCACTCTCTCCCTTTGGCAATGCAGACATCAAGATAGCCCCATGAGTCGAGAGAGTAAAGTGACCATGCAATGCTTCCAAAATTTGAAAAAGTCCAATTACAGTTCAAATGCTTCATGTGACTCACAATCTGTCCTGACTAAACTGCATAGCAAGCTTTGAATGACCATAATCTAAATATCCGTATGAGCAAGCAGTTTAAAGTTTAAGCAAACAAAAGCATCACTACCAGACTGGTGAACTAGACATGGCAAGGTAAGAAGTACAAAAGCTAGTCACAAACCAACTCGAAAAGCACATCCCACTACAAGGAGCTGTTGCAAACTTGATATGTGAGAAAAGTAAATTTTTATTTCATTCAATCATCATGATCATTTTTTAATGCCAGGGGTTATTTGCAAGTCAACCTTATGCTAACCGATCAAGCCAAGCCTAGGAAAAACCATCAGAAGCTTAAGGCGTTGATCTTGGTATACACTCGATGTCCCAGTTCAAACCAAAGTGCAATGGAATGCAGTCCAGAACAAAGTAGTGCGACTATGCAAACCCACCTGGATCTTTTCAATTTTATCAACACTTAAGCATTTTTGATCCATTTTCAACATTTTCATTTTTTATTTGTTAATTTGGCATTTTTCATTTTTTTTCATTTTTAGCAAACATGATCAAGTTGCATATAAGCATCCAAGTGACAAGGATAAAGCTATCAAGTAATAAATGAATAGCAAAAGTACCCTAACCTATTCATGCTAGAAACCAGACTTGGTAGTGACCATTTTCAATTTTTCAAAATGAAAAGCCATGCTCAACACATATACATAGATGAGTTCATTCTTAGCACAATCAAACAGTGAAAGCAGGACAATATCATAAAGTGCACAAGTAAGTCATATACATGTAAAAGCAATTAATCATATTTTAGAAGCATATGCATATGTGCACAACTCTCACTCACATGATGCCATAAGGATGACAAATGCCAAGCTCTCCCCTCGAAAATGCAAATCGAGAAGCATTGAGAGGCTTGGAGAAAATATCTACAAGCTGGTTTTGAGTGTCAACAAACTGCAACTCAATATCGCCCTTTTCATTGTGATCTCTCAAAAAGTGATAACACACGTCAATGTGTTTGGTCCTAGAATGCTGTACTAGGTTGTTTGCTAAACTGATTGCACTTGTATTATCGCAAAAGAGTGGAACACGTGAAAACTCCAACCCAAAGTCCCGCAAAGTAGAAACCATCCACAAAATTTGTGCGCAACAGCTAGCGGCAGCTACATATTCAGCCTCAGTTGTAGACTGTGCAACACTAGACTGTTTGCGTGAAGACCAACACACAAGAGAAGATCCAAGAAAATGACACGTCCCAGATGTACTCTTACGATCAATCTGGCAACCAGCAAAGTCAGCGTCAGAAAAACCTCTCAAGCATAATGAAGATGATGCAGAATACCAAATGTCGAATTCAAGTGTATGCTTGAGGTACCTTAAGATACGTTTGACAGCTTGACGATGTTATGCCCTGGGAGAAGCCTAAAAACGAGCACACAGACACACAACAAAGTGTATGTCCGGCCTCGTAGCCATCAAGTACAGGAGGGAGCCGATCATGCTGCGGTACTCCTTCTGGTCCACCTCTTCTCCGTCTTCATATGGATCAAGAGCAATAGAAGTACCCATTGGGGTAGCAAGAGGTTTAGCATCTGACATGTCAAAACGTTTAAGCAAATCTTTCGTGTATTTTGTTTGATGGACAAAAGTTCCTTGTTTGCTTTGCTTGATCTGCAAACCCAAGAAGAAGGTCAGTTCGCCCATCATTGACATCTCAAACTCTCTACTCATCGAATCCGCAAACTCAGCAACAAGTGTATGAGATGAACCACCAAATATTATATCATAAACATATATCTGAACAAGTATGAAGTCTTTTCCATGCATGAGCGTGAACAACGTTTTGTCAACGGACCCCATCTTGTACCCATGCTCGATCAAGAACGTCCTTAGGCGGTCGTACCATGCCCTCAGTGCTTGTTTGAGCCCATATAATGCTTTGCGAAGTTTAAACACTCTATGGGGGTACTTGGGATCCTCAAAGCCAGGAGGCTGCTTGACATAAACGTCCTCACCAATGAAACCATTCAAAAACGCGTTTTTCACATCCATTTGAAAAAGTTTAAAACCGCGCGAAGAGGCAAAAGCAAGCAAGATCCTAATGGCCTCAAGTCGAGCTACCGGTGGAAAAGTTTCTCCAAAATCAATCCCCTCGACTTGAGTATACCCTTGCGCCACTAGTCTAGCTTTGTTTCTCACTATCGCCCCGTCCTCCTCCTGTTTGTTTTTGAAAATCCATTTTGTACCAATTAAATGAATGTTAGGGGGTGGATCAACGAGAAACCAAACTTGATTTCTTTCAAAAATTTCAAGCTCCTCATGCATGGCGTTGACCCAACTCGCATCAGACAAAGCATGGCTAACATCTAATGGTTCAAAATCAGCAACAAAAGCAGAATCAACAAAACGAGCATGAGATCGGGTTACTCGTTCATTCAGCTCGCCGATGATCTGCTCCGGGGGATGCATTCTTTGAACACGAAGCAGTGCTTCTCTCTGTAATAGAATCTCCCCCTCAACTCTTGCCGAATTTTGCTCTAGACTCTCAGAAGTGGAATCTTCAGGTCCTGTAGTCAAAGTAGTTGAAGCTTCTGGAGTCGCCGTAGAAGGAGGTAGTGGTACAACCTCAAGATCTTCATCGTCTGATGGATCTTCTTCCTCAAAAAGTGTTTCACTCATATCGTGTTCACTTGCAAAATCAAAGTTAGGACTAACACATGGATAAGTTTCATCAAAAGTTACATCGCAAGATTCAACCAATGTGTTAGTTTCAAGATTGTAAACACGATAAGAGTGTCCATGTAAATAATAGCCCAAAAAGATTCCATCAGATGCGCGCGATTCAAATTTATCCAAATTACCTCGCTTTAGGATGAAGCAACGACATCCAAACACTCTGAAGTGAGTGGCCTTGGGCTTTCTCCCAAAGCGAAGTTCATAAGAAGTCACATTCAGCAAAGAGCACAAAAATATCCTGTTAGAGATGTAACATGCTGTACTCATGGCTTCAGCCCAAAATTTTCTAGGATTCCTGTGCTTTCGAAGTTGTGTATTGAATAGTTGAGTATTCCATACCATTACAGGGAGAGAATGGGGGTATTTATAGGTAAAAATCTTAAGGAAAAGACCTTTTTACCCCTCAATTACAACTGACATAGTGGAAACTATTTCGGTACCCCTAATAGGGTGAAATGGTAAAAGACTAATCTAATTAAAAAAAGACAAGTCTTCCATCCTCGTTGGCAGATAAGCTCTTTGAAGATTGAACCTTCGGAGTTATACTCCGAACAGAAGTCTGGATGAATTCTCCGAACTTGATCATATGCGAGGCCGGAGTTAAGTCTTGGACTTCGGTCTAGTAAATTGTCTTTGTCTTAAAACCTCAAAGATCTTGGGGATGAAGTATTTTCCCCCAACAATAAGGCTCTTTATGGTCTCAAGCAGGCCCCTCGGGCATGGTATGATAGACTTAAGTCTTTTCTGCTTGAGCGAGGGTATTTGATGGGATATGTTGATAAAACCCTGTTCACTCTCAAGCATGGCAAAGATTTCCTCCTAGTTCAGATTTATGTGGATGATATCATCTTTGGTGGCTCTTCTCATGCCTTGGTTGCCGAGTTTGCATATGCTATGAGTAGGGAGTTCAAAATGTCCATGATAGGCGAACTCAAAATTTTCCTTGGTTTGCAAATCAAGCAAAGCAAACAAGGTACCTTCGTCCACCAGACGAAGTACACCAAGGACCTGCTCAAGAAGTTCAATATGACCGATGCGAAGCCCCTCGCTACTCCGATGGCTATTTCGGTAGCATTGGATCCCGATGAGGATGGAGAAGCTGTGGACCAGAAGGAGTTTCGGAGCATGATCGGCTCATTTTCAGGATTCACCTCGTGCCTCGCACCGCCAAGCGGTAAGGCGCATTTTCAGGTATCTCAAGCATACCCTTGAATTTGTCATTTGGTATTCTGTGTCTTCCTCTTTGTGTCTTCGAGGTTATTCGGATGCGGATTTTGCTGGGTGTAGGATTGATAGGAAAAGTACCTCTATCACTTGTCATTTTCTGGGTACTTCGTTGGTTTGCTGGTCTTTCCGCAAACAGTCTAGTGTTACACAATCGACGGCTGAGGTCGAATATGTTGCTGCCGCTAGCTGTTGCTCTCAGGTTTGTGGATGGTTTCCACTTTGCGGGATTTTGGGTTAGATTATAAGGGTGTTCCACTTTTATGTGATAACACTAGTGCTATTTGTATTGCAAACAACCCGCTTCAGCATTCCAGAACCAAACACATTGATGTATGATATCATTTTCTTAGAGATCACAATGAGAACGGTTATATTGAACTTCAATATGTTGATACCCAACACCAGTTAGTCGATATTTTCACAAAACCCATCGATGCTTCGCGTTTCGCCAACTTGCGTGGGTGTAACACCCCAAATTTCCAAAACAATAAAAATAATATTTAAATCAATTTCCTGGATTTATTTATTCTGAAAATCCCTTTAAATACTTTCCCTTACCAATTTGAACTACATCATAGAGTTAATGACCAAACCAGGAGCTAAAAATTTTTGTATAAACTCCCAAGGCCAAGAAATATTTTTGAGGATTTTTATAAATTTTTATCAACCTTGGAAGTAGCCCTATTATTTTAAATCAATTTCTGCAATTATTTTTAATCAGAAAATATTTTCAAACAGTATTGGGCCCTCCTCCTCCCTTCTCTCTCTCCCGGCCGGCCCAGCCCGTCACGCCCCCGCCTCAGGCTGACAGCCCGACCCCACCTATCGGCACCGAACGTTTTCCCTCGCGCGCGCGCCCGACACCGCGACCCCACCCATCAGCCCTCTCGTTCGCCTGCCCACGCTCGCTGGCCAGTGGCCCCCGCCCGTCAGACTCGTCGTCAACCTCGCGCCGTCGTCCCCAAATCGTGCCGGCCGATGACCCCCGCCTCGGATCCGCCTCGCTGGCCCCTCCCGCATTAAATTGATGCCATTAAACAGCTCCCCGCGCCCGGCCGACTGTTCCCCCCCGTTTAACCACGCCATTAAGCCACGGGATTAGCGCTCGCGTGCATGGCAGAGCCTCACCAGCGCCATTGAAGACCTCCCCTCCCCTTTCCTTGTATTCGTCGCCCGTTATCCCTCACCGACGACCCTATATAAACCCCTCACCTCCGCCGCGTTCGGTTCACGCGTCCAATTGCGCTCAGACCAAACAGAACGCCCTCCATTCGGTTTTTAGCGCAACACCGCCGCCCGTCCTCCAGCCATCGATCACCGTCGCCAGAGTCCCCCTCCGTCCTCGCCGACCACACCGCTACGACCGCACGGACCTCCCCAACCCCGGCCACCACTCCGTCGTCAACGAAGCCCGCCGGATCGCCGTCGCCGCCAAGGACCCGAACACCTTCGCCGCCTCCGCTCGTCGCCGGCCTCGCTCCGTCGACCTCCCTTCATCGCAAGGGTACCCTCGTGATCCCCGTAGCACCCTCTTTCCATTTTAGGCCTTAGCTTCGACCGCCATCGCTCGCCGTGGCCCCTGACCTGCTCGCCGTCGCCGGAGAAGACGACCGGCACGGGCTGAGTACCCGTGCCGTGTCGGATTCACGCGCGACCGCGCGATCTGGATCCGACGGTTACGATTAATTCCCGCGCGTGATTTAATCGGATCCGTTAGATCTCGACGAAGGGGTACGTTATAATCTCAGTCGTCCGTTAGTTTTAAAACCCCACATCACATCTAAGCCGTTCATCGCGTACCGGTTCAATGTTTTAATCTCAGCCGTCCACGTCATTTTAACTCCCCCGCCTCGCCCGTGACCTCCCGATCGCGATCCAACGGTGGATCTTGATCCGGCGCACGCGCACAGTGCGCGGGTTCACCGTGGGCCTGGCTCACCGTGGACCCGAGGCATTTTAAATTTGAAAATAAATTCCAGAAATGCTTTTAAACTTGTAAAATTCATATCTAGCGCATTTGAACTCTAAAAAATGCCATTTCAATTTCAGAAAATTCACAATATTATTCTCTACACATTAGTTCAATAAAAACAGTATGTTACTTTAGACTTTTTCACATTTATTTAAATAGGCATTTACATACCCCTAGGGTAAAAATGTAAACTCAGATTATTTAAATTCCATTTAAATTTATATTCATTTTCTTTCTGTTCATATGATGGAAACCACTGAATTGCCCATGGACCTTTTATTTTAAATTGATTAGAAGACTTAAAAGAAGGCTTTTCACAATTTTAAATCCCTTTTATAATGACCATATTTCCCTATAGTTCATTTCAAAATTATTTATGAAATAACTTTCAGAAACTTAATAACTTGGTTTCCTTAAATTAAACCAACTTTAAAACCTACGTCCTTATTGTGTAATCTTGTATTGTTTACATGGAATGTTGTATTTATTTTATTTTACTTTATTTATATTGGTAAGACTACGACGCCGTCGAGGAGCCGGAATACTTCCCGGAAGTCCCTCCCTCGCCTTTCGCTGACCAAGGCAAGTCACCAAACCAATATTTTGAGCATATTGAACCCATGTTTGATTAAACTATCGCTAAAACACATAGGATATACATGCATTAGTCAAATGAATCCTTACAATATATTTATTTAGGATCCCCCGACCTTGATGTGCAACCCAAGCCATGCTCTCTAGCCTAAACTCCTTGTCACCATATGATCAATGATATTAGCTAGTGTCCAATGTATTGACACGATCGCTATAGGATAAAAATGAGTCGTAGCAAAATGGTTCTATTATATGATCCCCGTTACTTCTTATCCTTGGATTTCTGTTGGTGATGAGTTATGGTTGTGAGTGTATGCATGGTGGGTTCCGGGTGCAAGCTAGGGTATTGGTCGGTAGCACCCGAGGCACTATAAGGACCGGTCTGAGGGATCCGTTGCAATACACTTCCGTACTAACTACAAGTCTAGTGGGTAAGTCCTAACTAAGGTATGGATTGTTCCAAACCGAGGCCACCATTTGGAGATGGGTCAAGCAGCACCTGCGGGTGGCTTGTACCAATGTGGCGCAAAATGGGGTGCGACGTTAGCCGGTATGCGGCCCGGCGCGCCGGCAAAACCTAGAGCGGGTGGTTATCGTTTGGAGCATTTCATGCCGAGGTTTTGGCACGAGTTCCCGTGGTATGGGTCATCTCGTTTTGGGATGAGTGCGTGCCTTGTGGGTACAGTAGTACATCTCTGATCAGAGTCTTAAATCTTTTCGAAAAGCCGAGCCCACGGTCAAGGGCGGGTTGCGTGACATCCCACAGTTAGATTACTTGAATATGTATGTGCATGATGGTTTGACATGTAAGGACTGTTGTGCGAGGAGGTAAAACGTACTCCTTGAGTTAGATGGTGTTGTTGATGCTCATGTTTACTTTTCCGCATGATTAAAACTGACTACACTAAATGCAATAACTGAAAATGTACTTTTCCGCACTGTTAGCCATTACCTTTCCTTGTTTATTATCCTGCATTATTACTTGCATTTGCGGTGGCTTGTTGAGTACTTTTTGTACTCATACCCGTTGGACCCCACAGAGGATGCTTACTATGAAGACGGTCTGGAGTAGCGACCCAGTCGAGAAGAAAGATCCCGAAGAAGATGTTCGTCATGCAGTTTTTTTTAATTATCTTTATTACTGTTTTTATCAAAACTTTGATGTAATAAGTATGGTCTGCGCACCATGAATATTGTTGTATGTACGATGTCGCATGATGAACCTCTTGTCGTTATTGTTTTTCTATGAAAATTCAATAATGTCTCGATTTGTTAAATCAGGGCGCTACTGTGGGGAACTTGGTATTTGTCACCCATACGCTATTTTGTGAGGGGGAGCATATTTTGATTATCCTGCTTATACTTATTTTGTGTAGAATTGCATTTACATATTTTGCAATAATATGCCTTGTTTTAATTCATGTAATCATGACAGCTCAGCTCTATTTACTATGTCGGATTCATTTTGCGCATGATTTTCTTTTCAAAAATCAAATTATGATCACTACTTAGTCTTGAATCTAGCATGTTTAGGCAGGACTGCTTTAGCTATCTTTTATCTGCTTGGTAGCATGAATCCATTTCTCTGGATGTAAAAATTGCAACTTGAAAAATCATACTGCCTACTCATGGAAATTCTTTAAACAAAGTACTGAACAATGTGTTCAATTGTTAAAAGAAAAGAAAACAAAAATCAAAATCCATGATTTAAAATGCTAAGAATAAAAATATCTGGGCGGGTTTGTTTGTCGCACTACTTTATTCTAGACTGCCTATCATTGCACTTTGGTATGAACTGGGATAATTTAGTGTATGCCAAAATCACTGCCTTAAGCTTCTGATGGCTTTCTTGCCTAGGCTTGGCTTTGTGCAGCCCTTGCTTTTCCTTGTCTAGTTAACTTGATTGAGTGGTGATGCTTTTCTTTCAAAATGATAAAATCACATGTTGTCATCATGTTTTTAGATCATGATAAATTGAAATGAGCACATTAAAACTAACAATAAGTTTGGCATACTTTTGCTTTATATGTCTTTGCACTTCTGCCCAAGTCAAAGCTTTGCATCTCTTAATTGCTCCTTGATGCTTGCATTGCCAAAGGGGGAGAAATCCTTGCGTTCTCTGTAGTAAGGGAAAAATAACTCAGGGGGAGTTTTTATTGCGCAAAAGGGAAGTCTGAACTTTTGATGCCTTGCAAAGGGAGAGATGTGCCGAAGGGACTTTTACTCTTTTGAAAAGGGGGAGAGAAATTCTTTTGTCAAGTGACATGATTTGGCTCTTTTCTGAGTTTTTATGGTCACAGTTTTTATGGTCACTTGTGTGCTGAAATTTTTCAAATTTTCTTGAATTTGAATTTGGTTGTCAATGCACTCATCAATGGGGAGATTGAGAAACCAAGGGTTGGTTTCGGAGTCTGTGATGAGTGAATAACAGATTTTATCCTCTAGTTTCGAAGGGGTACCTCCGAAGGGGTTCGGAGGTTGTTTCACCGAAGGGCTCGGTGGGTTCGGTTGTTGCGTCTGTTGCAGCGGAGTGTGACTGTTGGAGGGGTCCGACAGTACACGATGACTTGGTCGTACCGAAGGGTTCGGTATTTTGGGCGGTACATCGGAGTGTGTACCAAAGGTTGTTTAACCGGAGAGGTCTCTGGGGTACTAGATACACTTGTCTGTTTGTTTAACCAATCACGAAGGCTGCGTAGAGTCAAGGTCGGTCCTTAGGTCAAGGTGCGCCAAGAGAAGGCAGACAGTGCGGAGGGTGGCTCCGGCTGAAGGTACCCAGAGACGAAGTCCTCGGAGGCAAGGCACTTTGAAGGGTACTCCGAATGGAGTGACTTTGGAGTATGGTGGACAAAGTCCTCAGCAATGAGGCAAGGCATTCGAAGTGTGCTCCGGATGGAGGCACTCGAAGGGATACCCGACGGAGGTCTCAGAAGTCGAGGTGCATCGAAGGCTTGGTCTGGGTGAGGCTTGTCGAGGAGTGTGCTCGGGGAGAGAGACTGCGATGAAGTGTTCATGGAATGCTTCATGCGGAGGCCCTTGACGAAGGAGGGACTTCGAAGGGTGGTACTCCAAAGGTGGGGCTTCGAAGTGTGGCTGACTTGAGGTACTTTGGTCATGCATGGCTTCGGTACATGGACTGACAGAGTTCGAGCTGGGAGTAGCTGCGAAGCCATTGTGGTCCACTCCAGAGGTGATGACATGAAGGCTTAAGAGCTTTGACGACTTTGGCTCAAAACCGTCACTGTATAGAAGGCTGAATTCGGTGAAGCGAAGGTCGTCTGGCCCAAGGCTTCTCACCGAAACTAACGCACCCCTCGCGTGTGAAGGGGGGCTTCAGAAGACTCCAAAACTACAAAGGTTGATCGTGTCTGCTCTGCAAAAGATGATGTTGTCTCCTCTACGAAGCTGACAGAAGAAGCCTCCAAATAAAGTAGACTACCATCTGTACCCCGCTGTTCTGCTGAGACAAAAATAGTGTAAACCCTAGGGGTAAAGTAGTCTATTCACAGGGCTGAATAGTGCCTATAAATAGTAAAGGTTGGCTAGGCCTGAGTAACAATTTTTGAGTAGCCATTTTCAGAACTATAGAGCCAGCCGCCACTCTTGTATTCAGTCTGTGAGTTCACTCTTGTGTTCCCTGTTCAAGCAATGAAACTTTGATTATGTTTTCATTTACTACTTGAACTTGTATGCTTCCTTTGCACTGCATGTTTTGATGTCTTTGTGCTCCACTTCTTCCTGGTTTGAGTTTGTGCACTAGGGTGTTTCTGTAGAAGTGTGTGAGTGATCAGTGCATGTGAAGTGTAATTTTCAGTGTAAGTTCGCTTTGTGTAAACTGGAGGCTAGTCCCCTCTGATTACTAGCGAAGCAGTGTGTGTGGCTTAAAACAAAGCCTATTTTCTTCCCCGTCGAAGTCCTCAGTGTAGTGTGTTCAGTGTGCGTTTATACCTTCGAAATACGAAGCCTAGTACCAATTGCTAGTGCGAAGTATCAGGTCAAAGTCCGCAGAGGAAAACCACCTCCCACGAAGGGTGTGTTCAAAGCCTGTTCCGCAGGAGTCTGAATTAAAACAGAAGGCTATTTTTAGCCTGAAATTTTAAAAGCTACCATTCACCCCCCTCTGGTCGCCATTTCCGATCCAACAGAATTATAAATGTTATTGAAATTAATCTTGCAACTCGTCAAAGTGATTCATGGGTATTTGATACTGGTTCGATGATTCACGTGTGCAGTAGGTGAATTGGATATTCGCATCGGTAATGGTGCAAAGGTTGCAGCATTGGCCGTTGGCATTTATTCTCTATCACTACCCTAAGGATTAGTTCTGCAATTAAATAATTGTTATTATGTTCCAGCATTGGGCAGAAACATTATCTCTTCCTCATGTTTGGAGGAAGAAGGTTATGAGTTCGTGATAAAGAACAAATGTTGTTTGATATTCTCGAATGGTATGCTCTATGGTGTTTGTCCATTGGTGAATGGAATATACATTCTAAGTCTCGAGGATGCACACATTTATAACATTAGTACTAAGAAACCATGACTCAATGATTTGAATCCCACCTACGTTTGATAGTGTCGTTTAGGTCATATAAATGAGAAGCGTGTACAGAAGCTCCATAGCGATGGACTTTTGAAGTCATTTGATTTTGAATCATATGACACATGCGAGTCTTGTTTACTTAGCAAAATGACAAAGACGCCTTTCACTGGACAGAGTGAGAGAGCAAGTGAGCTATTGGCCATAGTACATACTTATGTGTGTGGTCCAATGAGTCACACGGCTAGGAAAAGATTTCAGTACTTTATCACTTTTATCGATGACTTTAATAGGTATGGCTATGTCTACTTGATGAGGCATAAGCGGGAATCCTTCGAAAAGTTCAAGGAGTTCCAAAATGAGGTACAAAATCATATGGGCAAGACAATTAAATTTCTACGATCAGATCGTGGGGGTGAATATTTGAGCCATGAGTTTAGTGATCATCTGAAGCATTGTGGAATTGTTCCACAGCTGACTCCACCTGGCACACCTCAGTGGAATGGGGTGTCCGAGCGGAGAAACCGCACTTTGTTGGACATGGTGCAGTCCATGATGAGTCACACTGATCTTCCATTGTCCTTTTGGGTTGACACTCTAGAAACTGCAGCTTTCATGATTAATAGAGTTCCATCTAAGTCGGTAGAGAAGACGCCATATGAGATATGGTCTGGGAGGTGTCCCAGTTTGTCTTTTCTAAAGATTTGGGGATGTGAGGTGTATGTCAAACGTATGACGTCTAACAAGCTCAGTCCTAAGTCTCACAAGTGCTTCTTTGTGGGGTATCTTAGGGAAAACAAAGGATACTATTTCTATAATAGAGAGGAGGGCAAAGTGTTTGTCGCTCGAAATGGTGTGTTCTTTGAGAAATAGTTTCTCTCAAAAGGAGTTAGTGGGAGGATTGTGCATCTCGAAGAGGTTCGAGAGCCACTAGAAAGTGTTCCAGATCCCACTGAGCCAGAGCAGGAGGCGCAAGTAGTTGTAGCTCCTGTTGTGGATGCGCCAGCCCCATGGAGGTCTGGGAGAGTAGTCCATGCGCTAGAGAGGTACATATTCTTGACCACTGGGCATCACGACGTGTTGTTGTTGGACAACAACGAGCCCAAGACCTATGCGGAAGAAGTGATGATACATGGATTAGCACATCCGACTGATTGATTATTGTGTTTCACAGATCATAGACATAGAGATGTCAAATCAGTGATGTGGACAC
The DNA here is from genome assembly GCA_019279435.1 of Zizania palustris. Lineage (NCBI taxonomy): Eukaryota > Viridiplantae > Streptophyta > Magnoliopsida > Poales > Poaceae > Zizania > Zizania palustris. The sequence goes on along the minus strand of JAAALK010000079.1, from coordinate 37,462,920 downwards.
ATTTTAGTGAACATGGTGTTGGACAGACCCACTTGAGATACTGTTGAGATTGTTATGTGCCAACAGTTGTCATCTCAAATGGTGTACCTGCATAGTCCTTGGACCTAAGACTGTCATTTGATTCCAGAATGCGTAGTGACACACATAGATGCTTCCTAATGCTATTCGGCAACAGGGTAGTAATAAGGGTTGTTTTTAGGTGTGTTGTGAAACATGTCTTGGGATATGAGCGGTCAAGATGGAATTTACCCCTCCTAATAACGGGAGAGTCGTCTCTGGGCCCCTCGATGTATTGGATTGGAATCTGATACTTGATCGAGTGAAAATGTCAAGTTAACCAACAAGGGTGACACGTATCTCGCTTTGAGCTTGACTGACGGTGCGTGGTAAAGGGACTAGTGCATGAGTATATCAAGGTTCATGAAAAATTGATTTTGTACGCTTTCGGGGGTCAATATGTGCTACTAGGTACCGCTATTGATCAGTGAGTCAGAAATGGTTTTCGGCGAACAACCGTTAGTGTATGAACCTATCGGGTCACACACTTAAGGGGATGGATTAAAAACATGCAAAGAATTGGTTCTTGTGCAAGTGGGAGATTGAAGGATATGCCCAAGAAAATTCCGTAGATCAGAAGTTCCAATTATTACCTGGTCTCGATACAAAGAGCAAATGTTGCTTCGGAAGTTCCAATATGGTATCGGAAGTTCCGACGAGTCGGAAGTTCCGATTCGGAATCGGGGAATTTTTGTACTGATCGGAAGTTCTAATATAGTATCAGAAGTTCCGAGGTGGGAGAAAACAGATTGGATCTGTTGCGTGTCGTGCTGAATTTGGAGACCAAAAAATTACCTTGTCGGAAGTTCCGATCCAGGATCAGAAGTTTCGATGTGGGGTATCATATTGGATCTGTTACGAATACAAATTAGTTGTAACTAATTTGTGGGTTACAAGATATGCACGACCCAGGAGGCTCTCAGCCCTATATAAGGAGAGGAGGAGGAGGTCTTGGTACGAGGAATAAGCCTAGATTAGACCTAGCCACCCAAGAGTCCTCTTTTTCCTTTCTTGATCTCAAACGTTGAGGTAGAGGATTTCCCGTCTCTCACGTGCGGTGCTAGCACGTTACCGTGGGAGGAACTCCATCCTTGTATGTGTGGAATCCATGGAGGCATTGCTCCATAAGCAACGCTCGTGGCCATCACCACGAGGAAGGCGACTTATTCATCGATCAGATCGGCGAGGAATGGTTGGGACAAAGCGAGGATAGGCTTGATGCGCTTCATCAACCTATTCTTTCGCTGCACCTAGTGCATCAAGTGCTAGAAGGTACCGATCTATGATCTCACATGCACATGAGCCTAGGGCCATAGGGCGGAAATTTTGAATTTGTCGGCTAGTGTAGCTCCCTATTCCCCAACAGTAGTCATCGTCCATCATGTCGTCGCTCGGAGTAGGAGTCGGATTGTTTACAGCAATCGGCTTGGGATTCCAAACCTTCTTCGTCATTGGTCGGGGATGGATCTCCTCGAAAACGGCATCCCGCTCATCCTCGGCCTTCTTATTGCGCATCTCCTGGGCTCGAAGACGTTGTAGCGGCCTATTCTGGGACTTGGTCATACTTGGAGGTGCCCACGAAGGCCGTGGCTTAGTGTTGGGGTGCCACAATCCTGCTTCTAGAATTTGTGGTCGAACGGGAATTGCCCAGATCGGCCTCAGCATTTTTGCGCTTAATGGAATTTTGTTCATGTGTACTGTCGGTCGGACCGGCCTTACTAGGCTGGTCTGACCGGGCTACGTCGGTCGGATCAGCCATGGTAGGCCGATCAGATTGAAGTGGTGAGGGCAGTCTAACCGGCCCTAGGGCTGCGGTCAAACCAGAAGTCTTCTCGGGTGATCTTTGCTGTTCACCTTTGCCCCGCTCTGTGGGGCCCCCCTTAGGGATGGGGACATCCTAGGACCCCACCTTGATGATGATAGACTCGGATGCCTTCTTTGGATGTCCTCGTGGCACAACGGATTGTCTACCGAAGACGTCACCTCTTGGCGCACTCATCTAATCCTGCATGATATAAAATCCGGAGGGCACGAATGGAGCAACATAATATGGGGTAGGGTATCTGGGAGGCAAAAAGTTACACGGTGGCCATTGTGCCATAGACCAGTGATATGGTGGAGGAATCGTTGGCTCCAATGGTTTCGTCCATCATGTGCCGAACCCACTCTTCCGAGGAGGGTTCGGCCTCGCTGGAGGTCCTAGCCGAGTATTCGCCTTCTTGGCCCTCTTCTTGTGCTTTTGGAGCAGCATGTCATATGTCACCTTCGGCTTCTTACGAGTCGTAGCCGAAGATGATGCGTTAGTATTCACTTTCCACACTCCTACCTCAGGGTTCTTTGGCACAAGCGTGTGTGTACGAGGCTCTCCGATCACAACCTCCTTCCCCTTACTGGACCTGGCCTGCTCGGGCCGAATCAGCACCTTCTTCCCATCGAGGTCGATGGTGTTCACGGGAAAGGGGTCCTGGTCGAGCTTCATCTTGGGATTTGTATCCAACTTCAACCGTCCTTCTTCTATGGTCGATTGAACCTGCCGATGAAAAACATTGCAATCATTAGTATAATGGGAATGAGAATCATGCCACTTACTATAAGCCGGATTCTTTAAGTCATCGGCAGTCGGAACGACGTGACTCTTCGGCAACCTGATATGCTTGTTCTTCAACAAAAAATCAAATATTCTATCACATTTGGTCAAGTCAAAAGAATACTTCACCTTGCTGGGCCGACTCTTGGTAGGAGACGGTTGTAACTCAGTGTAAGTGACGGGCTTGGCCTTACTAGATCAAGTCTACTCTGCGATGTACATGTCAGTCGAGTCATCCTCGCTCTCCGATGATTCCTCATCGGAGTGCTCCATGACGTGCACCTCGGCCTTGGGCTTGTTAAATGTCCTAGTGATTTTCTAATTTTCTATTCTTGGCTTGGCTTTCCTAGGTATCACGCGCTTTTGGATCGTCGAATCAACATCGGTGTGTTGGCACCTTGATTGGTGGATTTTAGTGTCAACACATGCCTCTGCACCTCTGCCCTTTGTTCTTCATTCGGCGTGTCCAGAGTGACTCGGGTGATGTTGTCATCGTTGATCTCGTCCGCCATGGTCGAGTTACTGAAAATGTCCCATCGGGCGTGCCAAAAAGCATGTTGGTGTCTTTTTTGTCACACTTTGACACACACGTGGCCTGGAAGATCTACTTAACTCTAGTGTAGGTCCTACAATCTTAGAAAAAGTGTTCAAGGTGTACCAATCAGTTTGACCCTACAATTGATAAGGAAATAGAGGAAACATCATTAGTAGCAAAGCCTATCGATTACCAAGCCGATGATTGTGGTAACGATATAATCATGAATGAATATAGCCAAACGGCCACAAGGACGATGACCAAGGCAGAGCGATCGGGATGAATGCGCCATCAGCCGATGAGATAGGTAATTTACGCATATAGACCGATGAGCATCCCCCGATAGCGAATAGAATATGACTCTGAATTGAAAATAACCTATCGGCTTGTACTCTGATAGAAATAAATAAAACATGTCATATAACATGTATGTATTATCAAAATCATCACAATAAAAATATTGGACCTAACCAAGATAGTAGCTAGTCACGATGAACACAATAATACTTCAAAGCATCAGGTACTCTTTATTTAGATGAACGGTATACAACATAAAAAAGTACAATAGAGAGAGATGTCGGACTCAATCGATGAAGCTTCAAACTACCACACCTAAATCACATCAATTTAAGAGATCAAATTGATGTAGCCTTAGACCTAGCCAATACACCGAGATAAACAAGTGGTCATACTATTTTAGTTGATAGCTCAAGAGATCAAATTGATACAGTTGTGGGGACACTGACCTAGTTGATACAATCATCGAGGGTGGCAGGACTCACCTCTTCGTCGGAGATTGGAACGATGCATCCCAGCTCCGAGTGTCGAATCCCGCCATGATTAACCTTGGGAAGCCAAGGGTGGCGATGCACCGAGTAGTTATTTGACAGAGTTGTGTGTTTTGATCTAACTAATGATATATATATTTATAGTCCGGAGACTTGTCATCCAAGTAGTCTATCCTAACCGATTTTGGATCATTTTTATCTTCTCTCACTTTTATCTCCATCGGCTTCTTTATATCTGGTCATGTTACACGTCATGGATGAACTTCTTTGACCATCTTTGACCGGACCTCTTTGACTTCATTTTGACTATGCAACATCTTTTGTGGATCTAAGTTTTACCAAATCTTGGCATCAACACCCTCACAATGTTGTCAAATACCGAAACAAACAAATTTCTCATGATCCCTTCATTTGTAATGAAGAAGTGAATTTGAAGCATTCATCATGCTTGAAGAAGACGGAGAGGCTGAAGTCTGTATCCTTGAGCGGCGAGTCCTCCTTGGTACCGTGGAACAAAAAGTTCTCTGGCTTGAGATCCTGGTGGAAAACCCCTAGGTGGTACATGATCTGTACCTCCCAACGCACGTCCTTGATGTCATCGCAGTGAACGAGCTTACGCGTAGCGATGTACTTGCAGGCGAAGCGCTACCCCATGGCCTTGTGCATGTAGAGGTAGGTGACCTCGAACTGCCCTCAGTTGAGCTCGTGCCTGAAGTTGTAGGTCGCGCAAACATTCTCCATCGATCGTCCTAGCACGCGCCCCATCTCCACCGCCCCCACGTTGAGCGCCAACGGGCCTCGGCCACTACGCATGCGACTGGGGCCTCGACCTGAACTGCGCTGGTGGCCACGGGCGAGGGTGTCGACAGTGTTATGTGGATGCACTGAGCTCGGTGTTCGAGTAGCGCGGGTGGCGCTGCCCAACCGTCATCGATGTGCGACACTACAACACAATGCTTTGCTTCTGTGGCATCCGGCTCCACCATATCGGCTCGCTCCGCTGCCCCGGCGCATTGACCGTTGGTGTCGTGGCCAAGAACGCCATGCCGATTACCGCGGTGAAGGAGCCAGAGAAGAGCTGTTGCAACGTCTCCTATGTGACTGCGCCCATAATGGTTAGTAGGGACAATAATGGCAAAATGTAATGTCGGATACTATAGGTGGGTCCATATCGCCAGTGAGCGTATAAAATGGTATATAGGTATGGAATAGAAAAAATAATAGCATACACACAAATACTAAAATTTTAATAGTATTTTTGATGTTCTGGAAAATAACGGTGTTAGACGCTAACACAAATCTATCGTCTGTGTCGTCAAATAACATCCAACGGCCGAGCCATCGCCTGACCGTCTGCGACAGTGCAACCTACCGCGATGGCGGCGGACGGCCTGTGGCTAGGGATGGCAATCGGGTACGACGGGTATGGGTAGTATATATCCATACCCATACCCGTTTACCCGACGAGTAAAAACCTATGCCCATATCCGTTACCCGCGGGCGCCATATACCCATGGGTATACCCGTTTACCCGCGAGTGAGATGGGTGAGGAAAGAAACTAGACATGTGCACAAGAAGAAGCAAGCTAATCCATGAGTGTGGCTATTCATATCCACTACTATTGCACTAATACTATATAGTTGAATTTAACTTGATTGCCACCTAATTAATTAATTAATGTATGCATCACACCTTAATCTATATATGTGCCACCAAATAGTACTGATGCCTGATTAATGTAATTAAATTTTAAGTAGTAATTAAAGTGTTCTAAAAGATACTTTAGTGTGCTAAGGCTATTCATAATGGAGGTTTTATGAGGTGTTTCATGGTATTAATTACTATGTCACATCAGATTTTTTTGTTACACGGCATTCAATTAATAAAGAAAGAGAAGGAAGTAGTGTCATCACTATGATATGGTGCTAACCCGTTTCTAAGACGGATGAAACGAAATGAAACGGATGATATGGTGCTAAATTGTTTCATCAGAGAAAGGGTATTTCATGAGAGCTAGTTACATTTAATTACATTGATTAGCCTAGAAAATAGTGAAATGAAACTCTCCACTAAGAGAGGGTATTTCATTCAGTTGTAAAGTTGACATGACATTTTAGAAAACAGTGCTATGAAACCCATCATTGTGAATAGCCTACCCAAAAAATTATCTTTGTGCAGCAATTATAATTCTACATCTATTATTCTATGGATATATTACATGCAAGGTGGGGGACTTATTGGAGCAAAGGAATTTCGTTGGAATCACTCCAACTCCTGTGTATGCAATATAAATTCATCTACTCCAAACGAGGTCTGAAAAATCAAGAGAATTCCCTTTAATTCCCAAAAGAAGTTCACATGAAAAAATATATACCTTTAATTCCTAAAAGAAGTGAGGTGGGTGGGTGAAAGAAACTGGACATGCTTAGAGTAAAAAGCAAGCTAATCCATCGCTCCTTGGGTCGGCCGGAGGGCAACGCACGGGAAGCGGGGTGGCAAGCTGGCGCAAGGAGCAGCATGGGCTGGCGCGCGACCGGCCGACGTGAGGCATTGCGTAGTGAGCGGTGTGGCAGGCTAGCGCGTGGAGTCGCTCGGCCGGTCGACGTAGGGAGTCACGCTCAGGGAGAGACACGGCTGATGATGTGGGGTTGAAGAAGATGGGAGTGAAGAGAAGGGAGAAGGAAAAAAAAAGGGCTGCTAGCTTTCTAGTAGCGGCAGCTGGGAATTGGGGAGAGAAGGGGAGAGAGGAAAGAAAAAGAGGGTTAAGGTTTAGAAGTGTTTTTATATTTTGGATAATCGGATAAACGGGAAGCCCACCCCTATGCTGAGTTGGGAAGTGGGAAGCCCACGCCACTGGCTGTGGCGCGCCCCCACCGGCTTCTTGCCTCGACGCGTCACGGTCCGACGCGGCCTGCTAATAGCGGCCAGCTCGAGATTCACCGGCCTGCCTCCCACTCGACTAAGAAGCCTAGAAGTAGAAGGGATGGACTGGGCTGGATGTGCGTGGCCGCGACCTGCTCAACCCATCGGCCGAATCCTGGAACAGCGGAGCCGGCGGCGCGGCGCGTCCCCAATCCTCGTGCCGGCCGGCCGATCGCGACCCGCACGATCTGCTCCCGCGGCTCGCAGGTCAGAGACTCAGAGCGCGGAGCTCACAGGGAGGCGCCAGTGCGCCACCGGTCGTCATTCCCGCCTACCCGATCTGCAGCAGCATCCTCCTCCCGCCTGGCCGATCTGCAGCAGCATCCTCGCCCCGCCCAATCCCAGATCGCGCACGTCCTGCCAGCCGAAACATCGAATCGATCTCACGTTGACTCCACCTGCGCTCCCGCCGACCAAAAAAATTCCCCCTTTTTTCCCCAGCCCATCGACAAAATCGCCGGATCTCGTGGTTATGTGCTCCGTGTGCTGCTCGTTCTCCCGCTGTTCCTAAGGCCATCGGCGCGGGGGCTCTACGGAAGAAGGTGAGAGTTTGATCTGCTTTTCCAGGGGTTCTACTTCTACCTCGCTTCTTCTTCTGGGCAGGCATCAAAATGTGATTTTGATCGGTCCATGGTGGTTGATAGCTACATCTGAGGCTTCTTGCTGTACTTAGATCGGGCTTCAATTATTTCTTGAGTTCTGGTTGTACACGACAACTCCATTTTAAGTTGATTTTTCCGGGTCATGATAGAGCTGCTCCTACCTAACCATCGATGCTTTCTCTTTCTTTAATGACGGCGTTTGTTTCATCACGCAGGCTGGCAGGCGTCGACCGTCGGCGACGAACTAATTCCAGTTCTTTATGTGACACAAGTACACAACAGTTTCGGCTCCGCTGTCCTGAGAGGCCTCTGCCAACACAAGCCACCACAGTTGTGGACCTGTGGTAGTTGAGAGGAATCTATCATCCTCCCCCGACAGTTGCGAGGAAAGCTTCCTGAGGTATGCATTATATTTGTTTTCATGCGAGCAACTGGCAGATTGCAATGGCATTATTAGGGCCTGGTCCTCCTTGACTTGGGCAAAACGTGATTAGGTGTTGTGACATGTGCTGGTATTTGGACTCCAGATCCTATCAAATATTTCTCTTCTTCAAGAAATTCTAGATTTAGAGTGGCGAATAGATTAAGGTATTTAATTAAATAATATGTTTTATTTTAAAACTAAAAATTTAAATTTAAATTTAAATTATTAATGTTTTTCTATACAATGATGTTGATGCTAAATAGGCGCTTCTTTAATGGTAATTAAGTGCTTCTTTTCTATCATCTGAATCTCCGATGGTTTCAACCTGTTGTGCTTGTGACGTGGTCCTCCTACTTGTTTGACTTCCATGTATAAGATGGGTGTCGTCGGCAATCGCATGGTACATGCCTCATGAGCTACTTAGTCGACTGGGCGTGGTGGTAGTTGCGTACTGGTCTTCCTTCTCGCCTGTTGCGTTTAGCCTGCCTACCTAGACTTGCTTAAAGTGATACATGCTGCTTGGCAACTAGAGCCCTTGCTGTTGAATTTGATCCGATCCCATGGCGAATTCTCGGGCTGGCCGTTTCAAGGTATTGCCTCATCTTGCCTTGGATTCCTCGGTTGTGATCCTTGTGTTGGCTTCCTTGTCGTCTGATGTGATCCTTGTATTTCTGCCTTGATTTCCATCTTCAAGCTTGATTTTTGCACTTATGATCTGCTTGCTGTTTGATCTTTGACCTTCTTGAGTCCTTCCCATGCTTAGACAGACATTTTCCTCTGTATATTATGGAAAAAAAACTTATGGAAGGTTATTGATCAATCTTGTGGTAGTGACCGAGTGATTTTCCTGGATCATGCTAGTGTCTTTCTTTACCTGCAAACTTGAAACAGGGGGCATCGTTTGCTAGATAGAGCGTAAAGAGGGACTGTATGACATGCGAACCAGAGCCATGCTTTCTTTCTCTGTAGCTTCTCCGGGCTGTGTATGTATGTATGTATGTATACATATATACACACACATATATAATATATATGTATATGTATATTGTATATATGCCATCAAAACACTTCTTTTCTTCTTCCCTAGTTGAACTCTATTACAGCTGTTCCGTGCGATTCCTTATACATGTCATTTTAACATTTAAATCTATTTTTAATATAGGTCATTTTAAAATTTCTAGTCACTACTTTATCTTTTCTCATATGTCTGCACTTGTTAAATAAATTATACTTATCTAAAAATAAATAACCCGTGTTTTTCTAAAATAAAATAAATAAAAGGTAAACAAATCATTTGAATGTATAAGTCTACAACGAAATATAAAATAAACGAGGGAGTAAGGTTGAGGGAAAAATGCTTTAGCCCTCAATTTGTGGAGTTGACTAGTCAACATTGGACTTGTTATCTTAAATATTATACAATTATAATTGGCAAGCGATCATGGGCGAAGCTTGAATCAAAATATAGTAGGGGTAATTTACCAAATTATATTTGTATACGTATATAGAAGGGGTTAATCAATCATATCACTATTAGTAAAAGGTGGGAGCTTTCCTGGAAAAAGAGAGGTCCACCTAGGTGGCATAACATGGACCGTCCGATGCATTAGTCAACAAATGATAACCCTTAGATCTTTCTAACACAAACTATCAAAAATACCCCTCTATAAAATTCCATCAATTTACGGTCCTCCAACATTCCTAGGAAAAAATATTTCCCTCTTTTCCCCTCCACTAACGCGTGACGTGAATCCCCACCGCCGCCGCCGCCTCCTCCGCCTCGGTCTCGCAAATCCTATAGCTAAATATTATCTGCGAGTGTTCTCTCTTAACAAATGAAGTTAATGCAATGAAGTATTTTTCAAGATCTGATGGTTTGTTAAATGATTCAGCAGACAGCTAGACAGTACATTCTGAAGAGGGACTTTAGAAATCAGTTTTCTCATCTAGAATTCATGACCATTTCTAGGGACATAGTGCATGTTAGCATGGGAGATTCATTCACATTGCTCCATGCATGCTGTGAATTGAAATTGTTGCTGTTTGTTACAGATTTACAAAAGTTGCCTTTCCCCTGCCCTTCGTAAACCATACCATGCAGATCTTTCTTTTTATAATTGTGTACAATGAAATATTATGATTTATGTTTGCTTCTGATCAAGGTTTTATCCAGTCTTGGGTTATGGGTTATGATAATAAATAATAATATGAAGCCAGTCATAGCTTGGATCACTTGCTTTATGAATGGTACTTGAAAACAGCTTGCATCCATTCTGGAGATTCTCCATTCGAGCTTTGAGTAATCATCTGCATTGATTGAAGTTTGGGTTTTTAGTACATCTTTTTATAGTTGTATTTATCCTTGTGACTGCACTTTGTGTCAATCTGATAGACCTTTCGTCTTATAGTGGTATTTGTAAGCACAAATGGATTTAAACGATGTGGAAGTCTGGTTCTGATTAGTGACAGTTTACAGCTTGAATGGGTCCATTAAGTCTGGTTCCATCTTACTAGCATCACTTTTTTCACTATATTAAAAGAACGCCAAACAGGCTATGTGTGGTGCATGTATTTGAAATTTCTAGGATGTAGTTTTTTGTTCAGCCCCTCATGCTCGATCCAGAGTGAGGAGGCCGTGCTTGCAAGGGATTGTTTTTTCTCCTCTTCTTAATACAAATATACGCAGGCACGCAGCTCTCCTGTGTATTCACAAAAAAGTATGATTTTTTATGAGTTGTTTTTTTCCGAGCTTTTATAATTGTGCTTTGGATTGTGCAGATGTCTAATCTATCAGAACCCTCGAAAGAAGCTGCATCAGCAGACAATTCAAGTGCTGTACAGAAAACTGGAGTGTGGAACAACACAGTGAACACTATTTTGCAGCAAGCTTCAGTCTATGGTGTCGCTGCTGGTTATTGCCTGTCAGCATCTCTGCTCTCCATTATCAACAAATGGGCAATCATGAAATTTCCGTACCCTGGAGCACTGACAGCTTTACAGTACTTCACTAGTGTTGCTGGAGTTCTCTTATGTGGACAATTAAAGCTTATTGAGCATGATGGCCTTAATTTGAGGACCATGTGGAAGTTCTTACCTGCTGCTGTGATGTTCTACATCTCCATCTTCACAAACAGCGAGCTTCTTCTCCATGCCAATGTGGACACTTTCATCGTGTTTCGCTCTGCTGTACCAATATTTGTGGCTATTGGAGAGACCCTTTACCTTCACCAACCATGGCCATCGCTCAAGACATGGCTTTCACTTTCCACTATACTTGGTGGAAGTGTGATCTATGTTTTCACAGACAACCAGTTCACTGTGACTGCTTACATCTGGGCAGTGGCCTATCTTGCAAGCATGTCCATTGACTTCGTGTACATCAAACATGTTGTCATGACCATTGGCCTGAACACATGGGGACTTGTGCTTTACAACAATCTGGAGGCTTTGATGCTCTTCCCCCTTGAGCTCCTTCTAATGGGAGAGCTTAATCAGATGAAGGTGGACAGCTCCAAAGTGACAAACTGGCTTTCATCCGATGTGATTCTTCCTGTTGCTCTGTCATGCTTGTTCGGGCTATCTATATCCTTCTTCGGGTTCTCCTGCAGACGGGCTATCTCAGCAACTGGATTTACCGTGCTTGGTATAGTCAACAAGCTCCTGACTGTTGTGATTAATCTACTTATCTGGGACAAGCATGCCTCCTTGGTCGGAACAATTGGACTCTTGATATGCATGTCTGGTGGCATCCTCTACCAGCAATCCACTACAAAACCAAAGCCCATCAAGGTTGAGTCAACGGAAGATAATGATGAGGAGCAGCAGAAGTTGCTGCAGATGCAGCAAGGCCATGAAACCAGTTCAACACAGAAGAATGCATCCTCATAAGCCTTGCATGGAAATTTGTTGTCGATATTTTACCCTCTTCAAGACAGCTTCGCTGGACCATTTGGGATACCTGGGAAGGATCATTTGGCCGAAGGGTTATCCCTCACTTGAGAATCTTGAAATGTCGTTGCCATGAAAAATTGCGGAGAAAACTGGATGTCATTCTACAATTCTTTGCTACTATTATATACTGTATTCATTTCTTAGACCTGTGGTAGGGTATCAGAGACTCCTGAAACATACTCAAACTGAATACTTTGTATACCATATGCTATTTCATGGCCAATACAGTTGGGACAGTTACCCATTTGTCTTCACAAGGAAATATGTTTTGTTTTTCATTTTGTCATGAAGAAACTCTTTGCTTTGTACTCGAATTGCTGGCAGTGCAAGAAGCACCATCAATGTTCCTTTTCGATTACTTTTTTTGTGTGCCTGTGCAACGCATTATGAGTTCTGTATTGTGTTGAACAGTTGAAGCAGGTTTTGTTCGACTCGCCTGGGCACTTGACCATCTGTGATCTGTAGCTCCTGGCTGTGCAGTTTGTTTCGATTTTTAGCCCCTTTTAGGATGAAAACAGATCAGATATTTTAGGATGAAAACAGATCGGATATGGACGGATATTACAGATATCAGTTATATCATATCCTTTTTCATATTATTTTTTATTCGAATTCGGTTTCGGATACTCTAGATTCTAGATATGGAATCTGATATTGTCAGATATGGTAAATCGGATATTATTAGATATGGTACGAAGCATAAGAATATAGTTATGAAGAATACAATTATGGATATTTATCGGATATCATTAGTAATAAAATTATTGATTCACAATCACAATATACAACTGACACAAGTGATAAATAATAGTTTACATCACGTAAATCACCATAAATATAGAAATCTACATACGAGTTTACATTACATAAATCATCATAAATCACCTCATTCTCCGAGAACGAATTAGGATTTAAAAAAGGAATTAGTTGAGTTTAAAAGCAAATTAATGGTTAAATATTCGTTTGAACTTAAAACTTTTTCTACAATCAAAACACAACATAACTTATCTCATGTAAAAATTCAGTATTTTTCTGGATAAATTTAGTATTTTTTAACTAATTAAATGTGTTTCTAGGATTTAAATTGAAATAGATGAAATTTGAAATGCAAGTGCTTGAAATAATGAACTAAAATTTTTAGAAAAACCATATTCATATTTTTTGAGTCTATTTTTTTATTATCCACTAAATTGAAAGAAAATTTGAAAAAAAACTAGGTTAGGACACTTAATGCGAAACGTGGAGCTTAATGATTTTTAATTATAAAAAATCAAATAAAGTATGAAAAATAAGAGACCTCTCATGGTGTTTATAATATGATATGTATGGTGTTTATAATATGATATGTGATAAAATTTTAAAAATATTTTTATAAAGTTGTCATATACAATGTTAAGAAAGTCATAGATTCTCCGAGAATGAATTAAAATTTGAAAAAGCAATAGATTGTGTTAAAAAAGAAATCTACGGTTAAAACTTCGTTTTAAATTTAAACTTTTTATAAGATCAAAATACAATATATATTATCTCACATAAAATTTTGGTATTTTTCTGGATAATTTTAGTATTTTTAACTCATTAATGTGTTCCTAGTATTTAAATTGAAATATGTTAAATTTGAACTACAAGTTCTTGAAATAATGAACCAAAATTTCTAGAAAAATCATATTTATATTTTTGAGTCTTTTGTTCTTATCCACTAAATTGAAAGAAAATTTGAAAAAAAAAATGTTACGACACTCGATAGGTGATGTGGAGATTAATGATTTTTAATTCTAAAAATCAAATAAAATCTGAAAAATAAAAAACTTATCATGGTGTTATGATATGATACATAGATACTGTCATAAAAATAAAAATGTTTCGAGAGAGTTATCATGTATGATGTTAAGAAAGCCACAGATTCTCCAATAATGAATTAGGATTTGAAAAAGGAATAGGTTGGGTTTAAAAACAAACCGATAGTTAAATATTCATTTGAATATGAAACTTTTTGTATGATCAAAATATAACATAGCTTATCTCATGTAAAAATTTAGTATTTTTCTAGATGATTTTACTATTTTTAACTCATTAAGTGTGTTTCTAGGATTTATATTGAAATAGGTAATTTTTGAACTGCAAGTGCTTGAAATAATGAACCAAAATTTATAGAAAGATCATAGTCATATTTTTCATTCTATTTTTATTTTTTATCCACTAAATTAAAAGAAATTTTAAAAAATATAGGTTGCGACACTCGTTTGGCAACGTAAGCTCTATTAGTGTTATGATATGAAATTTAGATGCTATGAAAAAATTTAAAAATATTTCGGAAAAATTATCTTGTATGATGTTTGGACAGAACGAATTATTATTTAAAGAAGGAATATGTTGTATTTGAAAGAAATTTTTTGTTTGAATTTGAAAAATTTTCTATAATCAAAATATAATATATTTTATACCATAAAAATCTAGCATTTTTTAAGCCATTTAGCTATTTTTAGTTGATTAATTATGTTTTTAGGATTAAAATTGAAAAATATTCATATGGGTCGAATGAGCTTTTTAATCCAGATATCCAAATAGGATTTATCCAGATTATCTGAGAAACCAAGGGTTGGTTTCAGTGTTTTGTGATGAGTGATTGACAGGCTTTTTACCCTCTGTTCGAAGGGTACCTCCGAAGGTGTTCGGAGGAGGGTACCTCCGAAGGGTGTTCGGAGGTTGGACCTCCGAAGTGTGTTCGGAGGTGGTTCCACCAAAGGGTGTTCGGTGTTTGCTTGCTGCAGCTGTTGCAGCGGAGTGTGCTCGTCGGAGGGGTCCGATAGTACGCGATGACTGGGTTCGTACCGAAGGGTTCGGTACTTTGGGCGGTACACCGGAGTGTGTGCCGGAGGTTGCTAACCCGGAGAGGTCTCCGGAGTACTGGATACACTTGTCTGTTTGTCTGTGGTGCGCAGGGACTTCGGAGGCGACGTACAAGGTTCGAGCCAGGTGAACCTGGGTCAAGCGGGAGGCTTGATTCCAGGGGAGCGGGGAGCTCCGTCACGGTGGCTGCGAAGGTGGTCCGGGTTGGTCCTCGGGTCGAGACGTGCCAGGTGAAGGCAGAGAGTGCGGAGCGTGGCTCCGGCTGAAGGTACTCCGAGACAAAGTCCTCGGAAGTGAGGCACTTCGAAGGTACTCCGAATGGAGTAACTTCGGAGTTGGATGGATCAAGTCCTCTGCGGAGGCAAGGAGTTCGAAGTGTGCTCCGGAGGGAGACATTCGAAGGTACCCGACGAAGGTCTCAGAAGTCGAGGCGCATCGAAGGCATGGTCCGGGTGAGGCTCGTCGAGGAGTGTGCTCGGGGAGAGGCACTGTGACGAAGGGCTCATGGAATGCTTCATGCGGAGGCCTTGGACGAAGGAGGGACTTCGAAGGGTGGTACTCCGAAGGTGGGGCTTCGGAGGGAGGAAGGCTTCGGAGCAAGGCTTGCTCCGGAGCAAGGTTGACTTGAGGTGCTTCGGCCTGCATGGCTTCGGTACACGGACTGACGGAGTTCGAGCTGGGAGTAGCTGTGAAGCCGTGGTGGTCCACTCCGGAGGTGTTTGTGCGAAGGCCCAAGGGCTTTGACGGCTTCGGCTCAAAACCGTCATTGTATCGGAGACTGACTTCGGTGGAGCGAAGGCCATCTGGCTTCAGGCTTCTCACCGAAGCTACCGCACCCTCGCGTGCGAAGGGAGGATTCCAGAAGGTCAAAGACTGCAAAGGCTGACACTGTCTGTTCTGTAAAAGGCTGACACTGTCCCCTCTGCAAAGCTGACCGAGAAGCCTCCAAAATAAAGGTGGACTACCTTTTGTACCCCTTAGTTCTGTAGAGTCAAATCTTTTGTAAACCCTAGGGGTAAAGTAGTCAATTCCTTTGAGTGAACTGTGGGCTATAAATATGGGGGCTCGGTAGGTAACATTTAACACTTTGAGCATTTACTGTTGAGCTCCTGTAGCCACACACTTCGATTGTAATACATCCAGAGAGTTCATTTTCTGTGTTCCTTGTTCAAGCGGCGAAGCCCTGTTTCCTGTGCTTTATGCTTGAGCTCGCGTTACATACCTCGCTAGTTGTAGTGCACCGAAGCCTGTCCAGGCGAAGGTTGCTTTCGAGCGAAGTGTGTTTTGTCAGTGTGTTTTCGTTCTGTGTAACAGGAGGCGTGACCTCGCTGCTTACTAGCGAAGCCCTGATTGTTGCCAGTTTTGCTTCTTGGGTCGAAGTCCCTAGTGTAGTCTGTGTGTGTGCGTGTAGACCTTCGCGTACGAAGCTCAGCACTAGTTGCTGCTGTCAAGTACTTGGTCGAAGTCCTCAGAGGGCTGTCCACTCTTGCGAAGGGTGAAGTGCGAAGCCTGCTCGAAGCACCCTGTGTGCGGAGCCTGCACTGACTAAGCAGAGTAGATTTTCGAGGGTTGTAAGTGGAGCGAAGTCTTCTTGGCTTCGAACTTTTGCTCCTCCGAAGCCTGTGTTCGAAGGTTTCGAAGTACCTCCGAACCAGACCTTCGAAGGTAGTGTTCGAAGCCTGTTCCGCAGAAGACAGAACTGAAACCGAAGGCTAGTTTTTAGCCCGAAATTTTAAAAGCTCCCATTCACCCCCCTCTGGTCGCCGTTTCCGGTCCAACAATTGGTATCAGAGCGGGTTAAGATCACCAGTTGACCTTAACCGGTTTTGTGATCTGTTAGCGACATGGATAGAGGCAGTAAAATTCCTCTGTTCGATGGGACAGACTTTGCATACTGGAAGGTGCGCATGGAGGCTTACTTGTTAAGCCAAGGAAATGCAATTTGGGAGATTGTGGACTCACAATACTCCATCCCTGAGACTCGCACCTCTCAGACTGAGAAGGATCAGTATAATGCCAATTCCAAGGCAAGAAATATACTGTTCATCGGTTTGAGTAGAAGTGAGTTCGATAGGGTGCAGCACCTTAGGACTGCTAGGGAGATTTGGACAACGCTCACTGTCTTTCATGAGGGCTCTACTCAGATTAAGGCCAGGCGCCAAAGCACCTACAATCAACAGTATCAGCTGTTTGTGCAGTCACCTGGTGAATCTATAGATGCCATGTTTTCTCGCTTTGATGCGATAGTGAGTAACTTGCGATCCAACGGGACGCTTGCTTACAGTGATCACGATAGGGCTATCAAGCTTCTCTATGCTCTTGACTGTAGCATATGGGAAGTGAAGATATCCAGCATTGAGGAGTCCACAGGTTATGCCACATTGACCTGTGATGAACTCTTTAGCAAGCTGAAGTCCACAGAGATTGCTAAGGCATCTCTTGCTGTGCACAGAAGCTCTTTGCCACAGCCATTGGCATTGGTTTCTAGCACTAGCCGTGGCACCACTGCAGAACCAAGCACATCAGGCACTTGTGTTCTTGCAGATGGTTTTGCTTTGTCCTCCCTGGTATCCGTCACAAAGGAGCAGGTGGATACTCTAGCTGATGATGAGCTTGCTCTCATTGCCCGGAGGTTCACCCGCTTTCACCATGAGAGACGGGATCAGAGGAGAAGTGGTTTTAGTGGTTGCTATGAATGTGGCGACACCTCTCATATTAAGGCCAATTGCCCCAAGGTCAAGAAGAGAGATGAGAGTGAGCGCCCCAAATACCACAAAAAGGAGAGGAAGCCCTTTGTGAAGGGCAAGCGCGGCAAGATGGCTAAGAAAGTAGCCAAGGCCGCTTCCAGAGCATTTGTTGCTGCTCTCAGCGACATCGACACATCCTCAACTGAGGAGTCGAGCTCTGAGGAGGAGGAGTCCCCAAGGAAGGAGGACAAGAAGGACAAGAAGGGACGTGACTTCACCGACCTTTGCTTCATGGCCGACAGCGATCACAGCGGCGATGAGCTTGACTCATCTGAGGTAAACCTATCATCTGACCAGCTACTAATTAAATTAGATGAGCTGAATGAAGTAGTGCTTGGTCAGGATAGATTACTTGTGCAAGCTGCTAGAGAAAGAAAAGACCTTAGACTTAGGCTAGAAAATGTTTCTACTGAATATGCCATGCTTAAGTCTAAATATGATGATGCTGAATGTGAATCATGTTCTGTTGTCATGAGTGAGCTTGCTCAGTTGCGTTCTGTACATGCTCAAACTCTCTCTGAGCTTGAGACTGCACAGAAGCAGCTTTTGGAGGTGGATTCTAGACCTCATGATATTATTGATTGCATGAACTGCTCTTTATTACGCGATAGCATTAATTTACGTGATAAGCATGTTCATGATTTGGAGGCTAGATTGGAGAGGGCCGGTAGTTCTAAGGATGTGCAACCTGTTTGTGACACTTGCATCACCCTTAAGGACCAGCTAGGCACTGTTAGAGAGCGAGCTGAGAACCTCATGTCTGAAAATGAATACCTTCTTTCCGTGGTTAATAAATGCACTGAGGGAAAGGGTAGGATGGATTTGCTCTTGGCCAAGACCAAGTTGTGTGCTGACAGAGCCGGGGTAGCTCTAGGTTTGGGTTTTGAGAGGATACCTTCAGACAGTAAGACCAAAACTGTTTTTACCTCTCCCACTACCCTAGAGAAAGAGAGAGCTCTGTTGAACACCCCATCAGCCAAAAAGCCTACCCATCCACCAAAGAAAACCACTCCTCCTGCCAAGAAAAATCCTCCCAAGAAAACCACACAGAAGAAACCCAAGGAGCCTGTGAGAGTTGCTCCTGTGACCCATGAGAGTGCCCCCAGGAGAGTTTTTCACTGTTCCTACTGTCAGCGGGCGGGTCATTTGGTTGGGTTCTGTTTTCGTCGCATCAAGGATGAGCGACGCGCAGAGGCGATGAGTTACCAGGACATGCATTACCCATCTTTAGGTATGCATGAGTCTGAGATGTACTATCGTCCTGCTTTTGAGGCTCCTCGTGCTTCTCGGAGAGGTTTTGCTCCTCGAGGTCTTCACTATGTTCCATATGGTGGTAGACCTCGGGCTAGCAGATTTGTACCTCGTCAGAGTAGGAGACCTCGACATGTTGTTCGTTCACAGCATGTAGGTAGACCTCGCACTTTGCATAATTCTGATTATTATGTGCGTAGACCGTCTGCTTTTACTGTGCCTACTACTCGTGTCACTCAGTGCTGGATGCCTCGTCATTATTTCACTCACCCCAGCACTGAGCGATCGAGACATTCTTATCGTGTGTAGGCGACAGATCGAGGCTTGGAGGGCACGTGGATCATGGACTCCGGTTGTTCGCGCCACATGACCGGAGATGCAGCATGGTTCTCCAGCCTCACCACAACCAAGCAAAGGGAACATATCACCTTCGGAAACAATCGAAGGAGTAGAGTGAAAGGTAAAGGTGTGGTAAGAATTAACTCGAATTTCACTCTCAAAGATGTTGCTTTGGTTGAAAATCTGGGATACAATTTGCTGTCTGTATCTCAGTTGCTTGATGAGGGCTTCGAAGTGCGATTCCATCGCGATACTTCGCAAGTGCTCAATTCTGATGGCGTTGTGGTGTGTAAGATTTTTAGAGTTGGGAGAGTTTTTGGAGCTGATTTTTCAGAGTCATCTGGTTCTTCTCATTGTCTTGTTGCACATTCGACTTCTGAGCTTTGGAAGTGGCATAGGAGACTAGGGCATATGAGCTTTGAGTTGCTTGCTCGTCTGAGCACCCTAGGCCTGATCCGAGGATTGCCCAAGCTCAAGTTTGAGAAGAATTTAGTTTGTGCTCCTTGTCGACATGAAAAAATGATTGCCGCTTCGCATTCGCCAGTCACCACTGTGATGACTGAACAACCCGGAGAACTTCTCCATATGGACACTGTAGGTCCTTCTCGGGTTAGTTCTTTAGGCGGCAAGTGGTATGTTTTAGTTATTGTCGACGATTACTCTCGCTACTCTTGGGTCTTCTTTCTTGCCAGCAAGGATGAAGTGTTTTCACACTTTCGGAGCTTGGCTTTGAGACTTTTTACTGAACTCCCTGGTGCATTAAAATTCATTCGAAGCGATAATGGCACCGAGTTCAAAAATAGTCTCTTTGTTGACTTTTGCATGGAGCATGGCATAGAACATCAATTCTCTGCTCCGCGGGTTCCTCAACAAAACGGTGTTGTTGAGAGAAAGAACCGCACTTTGGTTGAGATGGCTAGGACGATGCTTGATGAGCATAGGACTCCTAGAAAATTCTGGGCTGAGGCCATGAACACTGCATGTTACATCTCTAACCGAATCTTCTTGCGCTCAATTTTAAATTTGACATCTTATGAGCTGCATTTTGGGAGACAGCCCAAGGTTACTCATCTTCGAGTTTTTGGCTGTCGCTGCTTTATCCTAAAGCGTGGTAACTTGGATAAATTTGAGTCGCGATCTTCTGACGGGATCTTTTTGGGTTATACTACTCATGGTCATTCTTATCGTATTTATAACTTGGAAACTAACACTGTCATCGAGTCATGTGATGTGACTTTTGATGAATCAACCCCCTCTGTTAGTTCTGCTTTTGAACAGGCAAATGAACACGATATGGAACAGACCTTATTTGAAGAAGAAGATCCCGGAGAATTCGAGGATGAACTCCTACTTCCCTCGACATCAACCCCCGAAGCTGACCCCGCTTCGACTACTTCGGCACGAGGTCCCGAAGCGACTACCTCAACATCGGTCATCTTGGACCACTCCAACGCACAAGTTGAGGGGGAGACTGCATCCCGCCGCGAGGCTCCACATCATGTTCAAAGGATGCACCCTCCCGAGCAGATCATTGGTGAGATTGATCAAAGGGTAACACGTTCTCATGCCCATTTCACTAATGCTGCTTTTGTTGCTTCTTTCGAGCCCTTAGATGTTAGTCATGCACTTTCTGATTCTAGTTGGATCAATGCCATGCATGAGGAACTTGAAAATTTTGAGAGAAATCAAGTCTGGACTTTAGTTGATCCTCCACCAAATGTTCATTTCATTGGAACAAAATGGATTTTCAAAAATAAACAAGGGGAGGATGGGACAATTGTTAGAAATAAGGCTAGACTTGTAGCTCAGGGCTTTTCTCAACTAGAAGGGATTGATTTTACTGAAACTTTTGCACCTGTTGCTCGCCTTGAGGCCATTAGGATTTTGCTTGCCTTTGCAACATCCCGGGGATTCAAACTCTATCAAATGGATGTCAAAAGTGCTTTTCTTAATGGCTTCATAGGTGAAGATGTTTATGTAAAACAACCCCCTGGTTTTGAAAACCCCAAGTACCCACATAAAGTCCTTAAACTTCATAAGGCTCTTTATGGACTCAAGCAGGCCCCTCGGGCGTGGTATGATAGACTTAAGTCTTTTCTGCTTGAGCGCGGGTATTTGATGGGCTCTGTTGATAAAACACTGTTTACTCTCAAGCATGGCAAAGATTTCCTCCTAGTTCAGATTTATGTGGATGATATCATCTTTGGTGGCTCTTCTCATGCTTTGGTTGCCGAGTTTGCAGATACCATGAGCAGGGAATTTGAAATGTCAATGATGGGTGAACTCACCTTTTTCCTTGGTTTGCAAATCAAGCAAAGCAAACAAGGTACTTTCGTCCATCAGACGAAGTACACCAAGGACCTGCTCAAGAAGTTCGACATGTCCGATGCGAAGCCCCTCGCCACTCCAATGGCTACATCTGTAGCATTGGACCCTGATGAAGATGGAGAAGCCGTAGATCAGAAGGAGTTCCGGAGCATGATCGGCTCCCTCCTCTACTTGACTGCCACGAGGCCGGACATACACTTCGCAGTGTGTTTGTGCGCTCGTTTTCAGGCTTCACCACGAGCTTCGCACCGCCAAGCGGTTAAGCGCATCTTAAGGTATCTCAAACACACCCTTGAATTTGGCATATGGTATTCAGCATCTTCATCTTTATGTCTTCGAGGTTATTCCGATGCGGACTTTGCTGGGTGTAGAATTGATAGGAAGAGTACCTCTGGTACTTGTCATTTTCTGGGTACTTCACTGGTTTGCTGGTCTTCCCGCAAACAGTCTAGTGTTGCACAGTCGACGGCTGAGGCCGAATATGTTGCTGCAGCTAGCTGTTGCTCTCAGATTTTGTGGATGGTTTCCACTTTGCGGGATTTCGGGTTAGAATATAAGAGTGTTCCACTTTTCTGTGATAACACTAGTGCTATTTGTATTGCAAACAACCCGGTTCAGCACTCCAGAACCAAACACATTGATGTACGGTATCACTTTCTCAGAGATCACAATGAGAAGGGTAATATTGAACTTCAATATGTTGATACCCAACACCAGCTTGCCGACATTTTTACAAAACCCCTCGATGCTTCTCGATTTGCTTACTTGCGTGGGGAACTTGGCATTTGTCACCCTTACGGCATTTTGTGAGGGGGAGCTATTTTAAGATGGATGTGTTTTTGCTAATTGTGCTGAAATTGCATTTACATATTTTGCACTTATATGCCTGCTTATAATTCATGACATCATGTCAGCTCAGCTCTTGTTAATTCATCTGGAACATTCATGTGCATGATGTTGTATTTTTAAAGTCAAATCGTGCTCACTGCTTAGTCTTGAATCTAGCATGTTTAGGCAGGACTGCTTTAGCTATCTTTTATCTGCTTGATAGCAAGAAACATTTCTTTGGATGCTCAAAATTGCAACTTGAAAAATTGTTCTCATTTTCATGGATATTCATATGTACCAAACAATTGGTATACTCAATTATAATCAAAAAATTCCATGATTTGCATGCTTTTAAGAGAAAAGATCCAGGTGGGTTTGTTTGTCGCACTACTCTATTCTAGACTGCTTACCATTGCACATCGGTCTGAACTGGAATAGTGTAGTGTATACCAAAATCTTTGCCTTAAGCTTCTTATGGCTGTCATGCCTAGGCTTGGCCGGATTGGAAAGTATAAGGTGGACAAACAAATAACCCCTGGCACTAAGATAAGAACAACAAAAATTCATTGCTTATCAAGTTTGCTTTTCAAGCTCCATTTGAACTAGACTTGTCTGTCTAGAGTAGAAATTGACTAGCTTTGCGCATTCCTTGCTTTTACTTGTCTAGTTTCCTTGACTAAGTGGTGATGCTTTTATTTCAAAAATGATAAATTCACATGCTTCATCATGTTTTTAGAGAATATTAATTTGAGCTGAGCACATGATCAATGGTATTACTGATTGGCATATTTTTGCTTCATATGTCTTTGCAATTCTGCTCATTTCGAAGCTTTGCATCTTTTACATGCTCCTTGATGCTTGCATTGCCAAAGGGGGAGAGATTTTGCCTTGTTCTCTGCCGCAAGGGGGTATAATTTCAAGGGGGAGAAAATTTGACATAAAGGGGGAGAAGATTCTTTATTGCCAAAGGGAAAATTTAACTCAGGGGGAGTTTTATTGCCGAAGGGGCTTTTACTCTTTTGAGAAAGGGGGAGGAAAATTTCTTCTGTCAAGTGAAATGATTTGGCTCTTTTCTGAGTTTTTATGGTCACTTGTGCGCTGAAAATTTTAAATTTTCTTGAACTTGGATTTGGTTGTCAATGCACTCATCAAGGGGGAGATTGAGAAACCAAGGGTTGGTTTCAGTGTTTTGTGATGAGTGATTGACAGGCTTTTTACCCTCTGTTCGAAGGGTACCTCCGAAGGTGTTCGGAGGAGGGTACCTCCGAAGGGTGTTCGGAGGTTGGACCTCCGAAGTGTGTTCGGAGGTGGTTCCACCGAAGGGTGTTCGGTGTTTGCTTGCTGCAGCTGTTGCAGCGGAGTGTGCTCGTCGGAGGGGTCCGACAGTACGCGATGACTGGGTTCGTACCGAAGGGTTCGGTACTTTGGGCGGTACACCGGAGTGTGTGCCGGAGGTTGCTAACCCGGAGAGGTCTCCGGAGTACTGGATACACTTGTCTGTTTGTCTGTGGTGCGCAGGGACTTCGGAGGCGACGGACAAGGTTCGAGCCAGGTGAACCTGGGTCAAGCGGGAGGCTTGATGCCAGGGGAGCGGGGAGCTCCGTCACGGTGGCTGCGAAGGTGGTCCGGGTTGGTCCTCGGGTCGAGACGTGCCAGGTGAAGGCAGAGAGTGCGGAGCGTGGCTCCGGCTGAAGGTACTCCGAGACAAAGTCCTCGGAAGTGAGGCACTTCGAAGGTACTCCGAATGGAGTAACTTCGGAGTTGGATGGATCAAGTCCTCTGCGGAGGCAAGGAGTTCGAAGTGTGCTCCGGAGGGAGACATTCGAAGGTACCCAACGAAGGTCTCAGAAGTCGAGGCGCATCGAAGGCATGGTCCGGGTGAGGCTCGTCGAGGAGTGTGCTCGGGGAGAGGCACTGCGATGAAGGGCTCATGGAATGCTTCATGCGGAGGCCTTAGACGAAGGAGGGACTTCGAAGGGTGGTACTCCGAAGGTGGGGCTTCGGAGGGAGGAAGGCTTCGGAGCAAGGTTGACTTGAGGTGCTTCGGCCTGCATGGCTTCGGTACACGGACTGACGGAGTTCGAGCTGGGAGTAGCTGTGAAGCCGTGGTGGTCCACTCCGGAGGTGTTTGTGCGAAGGCCCAAGGGCTTTGACGGCTTCGGCTCAAAACCGTCATTGTACCGGAGACTGACTTCGGTGGAGCGAAGGCCATCTGGCTTTAGGCTTCTCACCGAAGCTACCGCACCCTCGCGTGCGAAGGGAGGATTCCAGAAGGTCAAAGACTGCAAAGGCTGACACTGTCTGTTCTGTAAAAGGCTGACACTGTCCCCTCTGCAAAGCTGACAGAGAAGCCTCCAAAATAAAGGTGGACTACCTTTTGTACCCCTTAGTTCTGTAGAGTCAAATCTTTTGTAAACCCTAGGGGTAAAGTAGTCAATTCCTTTGGGTGAACTGTGGGCTATAAATATGGGGGCTCGGTAGGTAACATTTAACACTTTGAGCATTTACTGTTGAGCTCCTGTAGCCACACACTTCGATTGTAATACATCCAGAGAGTTCATTTTCTGTGTTCCTTGTTCAAGCGGCGAAGCCCTATTTCCTATGCTTTTTGCTTGAGCTCGCGTTACATACCTCGCTAGTTGTAGTGCACCGAAGCCTGTCCAGGCAAAGGTTGCTTTCGAGCGAAGTGTGTTTTGTCAGTGTGTTTTCGTTCTGTGTAACAGGAGGCGTGACCTCGCTGCTTACTAGCGAAGCCCTGATTGTTGCCAGTTTTGCTTCTTGGGTCGAAGTCCCTAGTGTAGTCTGTGTGTGTGCGTGTAGACCTTCGCGTACGAAGCTCAGCACCAGTTGCTGCTGTCAAGTACTTGGTCGAAGTCCTCAGAGGGTTGTCCACTCTTGCGAAGGGTGAAGTGCGAAGCCTGCTCGAAGCACCCTGTGTGCGGAGCCTGCACTGACTAAGCAGAGTAGATTTTCGAGGGTTGTAAGTGGAGCGAAGCCTTCTTGGCTTCGAACTTTTGCTCCTCCGAAGCCTGTGTTCGAAGGTGTCGAAGTACCTCCGAACCAGACCTTCGAAGGTAGTGTTCGAAGCCTGTTCCGCAGAAGACAGAACTGAAACCGAAGGCTAGTTTTTAGCCTGAAATTTTAAAAGCTCCCATTCACCCCCCCTCTGGTCGCCGTTTCCGGTCCAACATTATCCTATTCTGAACCCACATCCATCAAAAATCATTGATGTCATATTCGTTTCCATAAAAATCCATATCTAAATTCGTATCCAAATAAAAAATATATACTACTTCTGTTTCCTTTTGATTTAGGGATTTTATGTTCATCAAAATTAGTAGTGGACTCGTGCTACGCAATAGAAAAATAAAAAAACAATAAATGTGTTGAACTTGAAATAATTTTTTAATTAGTTAAATTAAGTTCAACAACAACAATGAATTTGACAATAGAAATGTGCCATAGAAAATGGCCATTGGATACCTCTGATTATTATCTTCGAGTCAAGACCAATCTATGCTCTATCAGTGTTTCAATTTCACAAGACCCAAGAAGATTAATCATAAAATGACCATCACATAAAATGTAGCGCCCCGATTTATCAAATCGAGATATTATTGAATTTCAGAAGAAAAACAATAATACAAGAGGTTCATCATGCGACAACGTACATACGACAATATCCATGGTACGCAGACCATATTTATTACATCAAAGTTTTAGTAGAAACAGTAATAAAAATAATTAAAAAGCGGCATGACGAACATCTTCTTCATGATCTTTCTTCTCGACTGGGTCGCTACTCTAGACCGTCTTCGTAGTAAGCATCCTCTGTGGGGTCCAACGGGTATGAGTACAAAAAGTACTCAACAAGCCACCGCAAATGTAAGTAATAATGCAGGGTAATAAACAAGGAAGGGTGATAGCTAACATTGCGGAAAAGTACAGTTTCAGTTATTGCATTTAGTGTAATCACATTTTAATCATGCGGAAAAGTAAACATGAATATCAACAACATCAACTAACTCGAGGAGTACGTTTTACCTCCTCGCACAACGGTCCTTACATGTCAATCCATCATGCACATACATATTCAAAGTAAACTAACTGGGAGATGTCACGCAACCCGCCCTTGACCGTGGGCTCGGCTTTTCGAAAAGATTTAAGACTCTGATCAGAGATGTACTACTGTACCCACAAGACACGCACTCATCCCAAACGAGATGACCCATACCACGGGAACTCGTGCCAAAACCTCGGCATGAAATGCTCCAAGCGATAACCGCCCGCTCTAGGTTTCGCCGGCGCGCCGGGCCGCATCCCGGCTAACGTCGCACCCCCTTTTGCGCCACATTGGTACAAGTCACCCGCAGGTGCAACTTGACCCATCTCCAAATGGTGGCCTCGGTTTGGAACAATCCATACCTTAGTTAGGACTTACCCACTAGACTTGTGGTTAGTACGTAAGTGTATTGCAACGGATCCCTCAGACCGGTCCTTATAGTGCCCCGGGTGCTACCGACCAATGCCCTAGCTTGCACCCGGAACCCACCATGCATACACTCACAACCATAACTCATCACCAACAGAAATCCAAGGATAAGAAGTAACGGGGATCATATAATAGAACCATTTTGCTACGACTCATTTTTATCCTATAGCGATCGTGTCAATACATTGGACACTAGCTAATATCATTGATCATATGGTGACAAGGAGTTTAGGCTAGAGAGCATGGCTTGGGTTGCACATCAAGGTCGGGGGATCCTAAATAAATATATTGTAAGGGTTCATTTGACTAATGCATATATAACCTATGTGTTTTAGCGATAGTTCAATCAAACTTGGGTTCAATATGCTCAAAAGATTGGTTTGGTGACTTGCCTTGTTCAGCAAAGGGAGAGGGAGGGACTTCGGGGAAGTACTTCGGCTCCTCGGCGACGTCGTAGTCTTTTTGATATAGTAAAGTAAAATAAAAAGAACACAACATTCAATCAAACAATATAACATTACATTATAAGCACATAAGTTAAAGTTGGTTTGATTATAAATCAAATAAATTCAATGGTTAAAGTTGGTTTGCTTAAAAATAAATCAAGTTGTTAGGGTTCTGAAATTCAGTTTATAAATAATTTTTAAAAGAAATTAAAATGAAGTGTTGTCCTTTGAAAAAGGGTTTTAGAAGGGGTGATTCTCATTTTTAAGTTCTCAAATAAATTTAAAATTAAAGTTCCATAGAAAACTTAGTGGTTTGTTCATATCAACAGGAAATAAATAAATACAAACTTTACTGGGATTTAAATAATTTAAATTTACATTTTTAACCTAAGGGTATTTGAATGTCCATTTAAATAAACATGAAATATCCAAAGTAAACCTACTGTTTTTATTGCATAAACATGTAGAGAATAATATTATGAATTTTCTGAAATTGGAATGACAATTTTTTGAGTTCAAATGCGCCAGATATGAATTTTACAAGTTTTAAACCTTTTCTGGAATTTATTTTCAAATTTTAAATCCCTCGGGTCCACGGTGAGCCAGGCCCACGGTGAACCTGCGCACTGTGCGCGTGCACCGGGTCGATCTGGACCGTTGGATCCAGATCCAACGCGTGCAGGCGAGGCGGGGCGCGTAAGTCGACGTGGACGGCCAGGATTAAAACGTTTGAACCGGTATGCGATGGACGGCTTAGATGCGATGCGGGGTTTTAAAACTAACGGACGCACGAGAATAAAACGTACCCCTTCGCACAGATCCAACGGCGCCGATTAAACCGCACGAGGGATTAAATCAGTACCGTTAGATCCAGATCGCACGACGCGGATCGAATCCGACACGGCACGGGTACTCGACCCGTGCCGGTCGTCTTCTCCGGCGACGGCGAGCGGGCCAGGGGCCACGGCGAGCTATGGCGGTCGAAGCTAAGGCCTAAAATGGAAAGAGGGTGCTACGGGGATCACGAGGGTACCTCGGCGGTGAGAAAAGGTCGACGGGGTGAGGCCGGCGACGAGCGGAGGCGGTGGAGGCGTTCGGGTCCTTGGCGGCGACGGCGATCCGGCGGGGTTCGTCGACGACGGAGTTATGGCCGGGGTCGGTGAGGTCCGTGCGGTCGCAGCGGTGCGGTCGGCGAGGATGGAGGGGGACTCCGACGACGGCGAGCGACGGCTGGAGTGAGGGCGACGGTGGTGCGCTAAAATGCGGAATGCAAGGGCTCTGTTGGTTCTCGCAGCGTGTGAGCGTGGGGGTGAAATGCGGGTGGCCAGGGGGTTTAAAAAGGGCCATCGGCGGGGGCAGAGAGGGCGTAATCTACGGTGGCCGGGAATAAAACGCGTTTAAACGCCGGCGAGCTCGGGTTGAGTTCGATTCACCGAACCTGGACGCGAATCGGTCGGGTTTAATGGGGGGAAACGGTCACCGGAGCACGGGGGTTTGATTGCCGGGCTTAATTCGAGGGGAGGGGGTCGGGGGCAAGGGATCCGAGGCGAGTAATGGCGTCGACCGGCGAGGGGGGGGGGGATTTGGGGGCGGATCTTGCGGGGACGAAGGTCCTGACAAGCGGGGGCCACACGTCAGTGGGTGCGAGAGAGTGAGGGTGACGACTGACGGGTGGGGCCGTGGCGTCGGGTGCGCGCGCGAGGGAAAGGGTTCGGCGCCGACAGATGGGACCAAGCTGTCAGCCTAAGGCGTGCGGGGTAACGGGTTGGGCTGGCTGGGAGAGAGAGAAGGGAGGGGGAGGGCCCAATACTGTTCTAAAAGCATTTCTGAATAAAAATAATTCCAGGAAATAGATTAAAATATTAGGGCCACTTCCAAGGTTGGTAAAAATTTACAAAAATTCTCAAAAATGTATTTTGGTCTTAGGATCATATACAAAAAGTTTCATCTCCTGGTTTGGCCATCTACTCTATGTTGTAGTTCAAAAGGGTATAAAAGAGTATTAAAAGTATTTTCAGAAATATATATTCCAGGAAATTGAATTTAATAATATTTTTTTTATTGTATTGAAAATTTGGGGTGTTACAAACCTATCCCCCTTACAAGAATCTCGTCCTCGAGATTGGAACGCTACTCGAATAACTCGGGATATTGGGCTTTCAGTTCGTCTTCTTTTTCCCAAGTGGCTTCCTCGGCGGGATGGTTGTTCCATTGAACCTTGCAGAAACGGACGACGCGGCTTCTGGTTACTCTCTCCTTGGTTTCCAAGATCTTGATGGGTTTCTCTATGTAGGTCAAGTCTTCCTGGACATTGAGCTGCTGAAGGTCGGCTCGCTCGGTGGGTACACGGAGGCACTTCTTCAGCTGAGAGACATGGAACACATCATGAACTCCTGCCAAGGATGGAGGCAGTTCAAGTTGATATGCCACCTCTCCTTGTCGTCGGAGGATCTGGAAAGGTCCGACGTAGCGGGGTGCTAGTTTGCCTTTCATGTTGAACCTTTGAGTGCCACGGAGGGGAGTGACTCGGAGATAGACGTAATCGCCCTCCTCAAAGGCTAGGTCTCTTCGACGGTTGTCGGCATAGCTCTTTTGCCTGGATTGGGCTGCCTTCAATCGGTCTCTTATGATCTTAACCTTCTCTTCAGCTTCTCTTAATAGATCAGTCCCAAACAGTTGCGACTCTCCGGTTTGATCCCAGAGCAACGGTGTTCTACACTTACGCCCATAGAGTGCTTCGAACGGGGACATTTGCAGGCTGGCTTGATAGCTGTTGTTGTAGGAGAACTCTGCATAAGGTAAGTTCTTGTCCCACATTCCGCCAAAGTCTAGAGCACAAGCTGTAAGCATATCTTCCAATATCTGGTTGACCCTTTCGGTTTGACCGTCGGTTTGTGGATGATAGGCGGTGCTAAAGTTCAACCGGGTGCCGAGTTCCTCTTGAAGGTTCTTCCAAAACTTGGAGGTAAACTGACTCCCACGGTTAGATACAATCTTCTTACGAACTCCGTGAAGGCACACGATCCGGGTCATATACAACTCAGCCAACTTGGCGACGGTGTAAGTTGTCTTGACTGGAACGAAGTGATCTACCTTGGTGAGTCGGTCGACGATCACCCAGATAGAATCGTGACCAGCTTGGGTCCTGGGCAGTCCCGTGATGAAGTCCATCCCTATCTCTTCCCACTTCCATTCAGGGACCTTGAGAGGTTGAAGAAGTCCGGCAGGCCTCTAATGCTCTGCCTTGACTCGCCGGCATCTGTCGCACTTGGCCACATACTCAGCTATCTCCCTCTTCATGCTGACCCACCAATATTTTTCCTTCAGGTCTTGATACATCTTTGTACTCCCGGGATGGATGGAGTATAGAGTATCGTGGGCTTCTTGAAGGATGAGGGTCTTCAATTCAGGTTTGTCGGGTACGCAGATCCGGTTTCTGAACCAGATGGTACCATGCTCGTCCTCGGAAAATCCGGGGGCTTTACCCTTCCTCATGTTTTGCTGGATCTCCAGGATGTCCGGGTCTTCCTTTTGCTTCTCTCGGATCTGGTCTATTAAGACAGACCGAGACTCCAGGGCAGCGAGGTACGCTCGAGTGGTGATCCCTAGATTTAGCCTTTCCATCTCCTTATACAGTAAAGGAGCTTGGTCCTGAATCATGATGGCATTGCAGTACCCTTTTCGACTGAGGGCGTCTGCCACCACATTCGCTTTGCCCGGATGATAATGGATGCCCAAGTTGTAATCCTTAATCAGTTCCAACCATCTCCTTTGCCTGAGGTTCAGATCTGGTTGGGTGAATATGTACTTGAGGCTCTTGTGGTCGGTGAAGACCTCACACCGATTTCCCACAAGGTAATGTCTCCATATCTTCAAGGCATGAACCACGGCTGCTAGTTCCAGGTCGTGGGTTGGGTAGTTCAGCTCATGCGGTCTCAGTTGACGGGAGGCGTAGGATATCACTTTCCCTTCTTGCATTAAGACGCATCCCAATCCTTGACGAGAGGCATCACAGTAGACGTGGAAGTCTTTCCGGATGTCTGGCAGAGTCAGAATGGGAGCAGATACCAACTTCTTCTTGAGAGTCTGGAAGCTTTCTTCGCAGTCGGGGGTCCATTCAAACTTCACTTCCTTTTGCAACAGTCTGGTCATAGGCTTTGCGATCTTGGAAAAATTCTCGATGAACCAGCGGTAGTATCCGGCCAATCCGAGAAAACTCCAGATCTCGGTCACGGTCGTGGGCTGCAGCTAGTTGGTTACTGCTTCAACGGTGGTTGGGTCCACTGCTATTCCTCCGGCAGATATAACATGGCTGAGGAACTTCACCTCAGATGACCAAAATTCGCATTTGCTGTATTTGGCGTACAATTGCTGCTCCCTTAGCTTTCCGAGGGTCAGACGGAGGTGAGTCTCGTGTTCTTCCTTGGTCTTGGAGTAAACGAGGATATCATCGATGAATACCACGATGAACTTGTCCAAGAACTCCATGAATACATTGTTCATCATGTTCATGAAGAAGGCCGGGGCATTCGTGAGTCCGAACGACATCACGGTGTACTCATAAAGTCCATAGCGGGAGGTGAAGGCAGTCTTGGGTATGTCTTCTTCCCTAATCCTCAATTGGTGATAACCTGACCTGAGGTCAATCTTGGAAAACACCGAGGATCCTTTCAGCTGATCGAACAGGTCGTCGATCCGAGGCAATGGGTACTTGTTCTTGATGGTTACGTCGTTCAAGGCTCTATAGTCCACGCACATCCTCTTGGTCTTGTCCTTCTTCATGGCAAATATAACCGGTGCACCCTAGGGTGAGGTACTCGGTCGAATATACCCTTTTTGCTCTAGGTCGTCGATGTTGCTCTTGACTTCAGCTAGTTCATTAGCGGCCATCCGGTACGGGCGCTTGGAGATTGGAGTGGTCCCGGGGACAAGTTCGATTCTGAATTCGATGTCCCGCTTGGGAGGCATTCCGGGTAGGTCTTCGGGGAAGACGTCCGCAAACTCCTTGACTATGGGTACCTCTTCAAGAGCTATCGAGCGAAGGGATGCTCCGGGTGGCTTGCGACTGGTCATTCGAAAGGTGATGACCGCGCCTTCAGGGTTGGTCACCGTGACAGACTTGTTGGCACAGTCGATCACTCCCTTGTGCTTCATCAGCCAATCCATCCCTAGTATAAGGTCGAGTCCGGTGCATTGGATGAGGACTGGCTCGGCCCAAAACAGTACTCCTTGGATGTCAATTTGAACCTTAGGGCTGTATAAGCGGGCTAAGGTCCTATTGCCGGGAGTGGCAATCACCATGGGAATGGGTAGAGGGAGCACGTCCAGTTCGTTTGTCTTCACAAAATCTTCGGAGACGAAGGAGTGTGTTGCTCCAGAGTCAAATAATATTACGGCTAGTACGAAATTCACAGCAAATGTACCGAGCACGACTTCAGGAGCCTCCTGAGCTTCCTCCGCGCTGACGTGGTTGACGCGGGCACGAACCGCCTGGTTGGGTGCCGCGCCTTGAGTCTGCTTGGGGTGAGGACACTGGTGCGAATAGTGCCCTTCCTTGCGGCAGTTGAAGCAGATGACCGGCCTCCCTTGGCGATCCTTCAAGATCGGGGCCTTGGCGGCTGGAGTCGGCTGAGCGGCCGGAGCTGGTGGAGCGGGGCGAGGATGCCCGGCGTTGGATCCACCGGCTGCGTGAGGTGGCCTGTAGGCGGGCCGAGGATGGTAGGCGGGAGCTGGTGGCGGAGGGACGAAGCGGGGCCTCTGAGGGTTCGCCTGCTGGTGTTTGAAGGCAATCATCTTCCTCTTCTTGAGGTCCAGCCTGTTTTGCTCAGTCTCTTGGATGAGCGCTTTGTTGACTAGCCGTTGGAAGTCGGCGTAGTCGGTGGCGACGAGCTGGATGGACAACTCATCCTTAAGTCCCCGGAGGAACTTGGCCTGGCGGAGGGCGTCGGTGCGCACTTCCTCCGGTGCGTAGCGGGCGAGGCGATTGAACTCACGGAGGTACTCCATGACGGTCTGGTTGCCTTGTTGCAGGTCGCGGAACTCCTGCTGTTTCACCGCGATGACACTGGCGGGGACGTGGGCGGCACGGAAGGCGATGGTGAACTCCGCCCAGGTCACCACGTGGCCCTCCGGCTGGGACTCGCGATAATTGTCCCACCATTCAGCGGCGGGACCATGGAGCTGATGAGTGGCGAAGGCCACTCGCTCCCGGTCGGTGCAGGGGAGGAGGTCAAGCTTCTCTCTGATGGTGCGAAGCCAGTCTCCGGCCTCCATCGGGTTGGTGGTGCTTGAGAAGATGGGCGGACGCACGCGCAGAAACTCCGAGAGTTGTGGAGCTGGTGCGGGTGTTGGTGCGCGAGGGGCAGGCTCCCCATTCTGCAGACGGTCCAACTGAGCTTGTTGGTGCTGCATCTGCGTGAGGAGGGCGGTAATCAGTTGGTTCTGATTCGCCATCATCTCCGCCAAAGTGGGGTGGTTGGCGGAGGGCAACCCAGACTGACGCGGGGCTGTTGCACCCCAGTTGGGTACAACACCCTCGGGCGCATCACGGCTTCCTTCTGCTCCGTTGTTGGAGCTGGTGTTCTGGTGATCGGCCATCTTCTGAATTTATAACGTTACAAGGCAAAAAGATGACAACACAATTAACGAGAGTAGTTTATGCATAAGTAAATCAAGTGGTAAAATGTTCATTACAATCAAGTTCTTATTCTACCCACAACACACTCGTCGTGGGTAGCACCACATACAAAATTATGTTGTTTATTTAAAATAGCGACTCCTAACGCCTACTCGCCACCGGAGGCGGTCTCCATGCTCTCGGAACCACGGGTACGCGGCTCCAGAGGGATAGTGGGTTCGAGAAAGTTCTCGATGATGGAGTCGGAGACGAGGCCGGGGCGCAGTGCAGGGGCGCTGGTGGAGGGTCTGGCGGGGGAGGGTCGTGGCGGGATCCTCTTGGGGCGAGGGAGGGGCTCACGGATGGGCTTCTTCTTCCTTG
This sequence comes from Zizania palustris, assembly GCA_019279435.1. Classification (NCBI taxonomy): domain Eukaryota; kingdom Viridiplantae; phylum Streptophyta; class Magnoliopsida; order Poales; family Poaceae; genus Zizania; species Zizania palustris. The sequence goes on along the minus strand of JAAALK010000079.1, from coordinate 37,428,775 downwards.
GAAGAAGAGGAACCATCTCCGCAATATCCTTCTGCAGCTGCATGATCTTGCGCTGCAACTCGCCATTCTGTTGGATCAAGTTCTTCGTCTCTTCACGAAGGAACTCAACCGCCTCATGGTGCTCGTCGGCGTCGAGCACCGCCTCGGTATGGAGATCGTCCATGGCCTGTAGAAGACGCGACTGCTGGGCCATGACCGGATCACGCACGGAGTGAACTCCGAGGTAGATGCTACGGTGGGCTCCGGGAGTACGCTTCGGTACAAGCCGGAAGGACGAGTTCTGAAGACGATCATCGTAGATCATCCTCAACTCCATGAGGGCCTGGAGGGCGACTCGTTGGCACGCGACGTCGAATGTCGGGCCTCCAAGTGCTGTGGTGTAGGGCGGCAGGTGTTCTCCGGAGCCGTTGACGGTGAGGGAAGAACTCGTCGGGGTACACTCCTTGGAATTCGGGTTCGAAGAGGAACCCGAGGAAGGTGAGCATCATACGGAGCTCCCGGACGAAGCCCTCGTAATGGCGGCAGTAGCTGTGCACTTGGTATACTGGCATCTACAAAACAGCAAGTTGAATAAAAGTGAGGAGAGGAACAAAGTTTATAAAGTATATTTTCGAGAAATAATTTTCTGTGGCTAATGGCTAGGCGAGTCTGTTTGGCTTCCTACAGTCAAGTCGGCTCTGATACCATCTTGTAGCGCCCCGATTTATCAAATCGAGACATTATTGAATTTCAGAAGAAAAACAATAATACAAGAGGTTCATCATGCGACAACGTACATACGACAATATCCATGGTAGGCAGACCATATTTATTACATCAAAATTTTAGTAGAAACAGTAATAAAAATAATTAAAAAGCGGCATGACGAACATCTTCTTCAGGATCTTTCTTCTCGACTGTGTCGCTACTCTAGACCGTCTTCGTAGTAAGCATCCTCTGTGGGGTCCAACGGGTATGAGTAAAAAAAGTACTCAACAAGCCACCGCAAATGCAAGTAATAATGCAGGGTAATAAACAAGGAAGGGTGATGGCTAACATTGCGGAAAAGTACAGTTTCAGTTATTGCATTTAGTGTAATCACATTTTAATCATGCGAAAAAGTAAACATGAATATCAACAACATCAACTAACTCGAGGAGTATGTTTTACCTCCTCGCACAATGGTCCTTACATGTCAATCCATCATGCACATACATATTCAAAGTAAACTAACTGGGAGATGTCACGCAACCCGCCCTTGACCGTGGGCTCGGCTTTTCGAAAAGATTTAAGACTCTGATCAGAGATGTACTACTGTACCCACAAGGCACGCACTCATCCCAAACGAGATGACCCATACCATAGGAACTCGTGCCAAAACCTCGGCATGAAATGCTCCAAGCGATAACCGCCCGCTCTAGGTTTCGCCGGCGCGCCGGGCCGCATCCCGGCTAACGTCGCACCCCCTTTTGCGCCACATTGGTACAAGTCACCCGCAGGTGCAACTTGACCCATCTCCAAATGGTGGCCTCGGTTTGGAACAATCCATACCTTAGTTAGGACTTACCCACTAGACTTGTGGTTAGTACGTAAGTGTATTGCAACGGATCCCTCAGACCGGTCCTTATAGTGCCCCGGGTGCTACCGACCAATGCCCTAGCTTGCACCCGGAACCCACCATGCATACACTCACAACCATAACTCATCACCAACAGAAATCCAAGGATAAGAAGTAACGGGGATCATATAATAGAACCATTTTGCTACGACTCATTTTTATCCTATAGCGATCGTGTCAATACATTGGACACTAGCTAATATCATTGATCATATGGTGACAAGGAGTTTAGGCTAGAGAGCATGGCTTGGGTTGCACATCAAGGTCGGGGGATCCTAAATAAATATATTGTAAGGGTTCATTTGACTAATGCATATATAACCTATGTGTTTTAGCGATAGTTCAATCAAACTTGGGTTCAATATGCTCAAAAGATTGGTTTGGTGACTTGCCTTGTTCAGCAAAGGGAGAGGGAGGGACTTCGGGGAAGTACTCCGGCTCCTCGGCGACGTCGTAGTCTTTTTGATATAGTAAAGTAAAATAAAAAGAACACAACATTCAATCAAACAATATAACATTACATTATAAGCACATAAGTTAAAGTTGGTTTGATTATAAATCAAATAAATTCAATGGTTAAAGTTGGTTTGCTTAAAAATAAATCAAGTTGTTAGGGTTCTGAAATTCAGTTTATAAATAATTTTTAAAAGAAATTAAAATGAAGTGTTGTCCTTTGAAAAAGGGTTTTAGAAGGGGTGATTCTCATTTTTAAGTTCTCAAATAAATTTAAAATGAAAGTTCCATAGAAAACTTAGTGGTTTGTTCATATCAACAGGAAATAAATAAATACAAACTTTACTGGGATTTAAATAATTTAAATTTACATTTTTAACCTAAGGGTATTTGAATGTCCATTTAAATAAACATGAAATATCCAAAGTAAACCTACTGTTTTTATTGCATAAACATGTAGAGAATAATATTATGAATTTTCTGAAATTGGAATGACAATTTTTTGAGTTCAAATGCGCCAGATATGAATTTTACAAGTTTTAAACCTTTTCTGGAATTTATTTTCAAATTTTAAATCCCTCGGGTCCACGGTGAGCCAGGCCCACGGTGAACCTGCGCACTGTGCGCGTGCACCGGGTCGATCTGGACCGTTGGATCCAGATCCAACGCGTGCAGGCGAGGCGGGGCGCGTAAGTCGACGTGGACGGCCAGGATTAAAACGTTTGAACCGGTATGCGATGGACGGCTTAGATGCGATGCGGGGTTTTAAAACTAACGGACGCACGAGATTAAAACGTACCCCTTCGCACAGATCCAACGGCGCCGATTAAACCGCACGAGGGATTAAATCAGTACCGTTAGATCCAGATCGCACGACGCGGATCGAATCCGACACGGCACGGGTACTCGACCCGTGCCGGTCGTCTTCTCCGGCGACGGCGAGCGGGACAGGGGCCACGGCGAGCTATGACGGTCGAAGCTAAGGCCTAAAATGGAAAGAGGGTCCTACGGGGATCACGAGGGTACCTCGGTGGTGAGAAAAGGTCGACGGGGTGAGGCCGGCGACGAGCGGAGGCGGTGGAGGCGTTCGGGTCCTTGGCGGCGACGACGATCCGGCGGGGTTCGTCGACGACAGAGTTATGGCCGGGGTCGGTGAGGTCCGTGCGGTCGCAGCGGTGCGGTCGGCGAGGACGGAGGGGGACTCCGACGACGGCGAGCGACGGCTGGAGTGAGGGCGACGGTGGTGCGCTAAAATGCGGAATGCAAGGGCTCTGTTGGTTCTCGCAGCGTGTGAGCGTGGGGGTGAAATGCGGGTGGCCAGGGGGTTTAAATAGGGCCATCGGCGGGGGCAGAGAGGGCGTAATCTACGGTGGCCGGGAATAAAACGCGTTTAAACGCCGGCGAGCTCGGGTTGAGTTCGATTCACCGAACCTGGACGCGAATCGGTCGGGTTTAATGGGGGGAAACGGTCACCGGAGCACGGGGGTTTGATTGCCGGGCTTAATTCGAGGGGAGGGGGTCGGGGGCAAGGGATCCGAGGCGAGTAATGGCGTCGGCCGGCGAGGGGGGGGGGGGATTTGGGGGCGGATCTTGCGGAGACGAAGGTCCTGAC